>OZ007499.1:51443983-51958983 GCA_963931805.1 Microdon myrmicae | reverse complement strand
GGGCTGAGCTGAGAACTGCATAAAACTGTAAAACGCGACCCGAAAATGATTGCAACTGGCGACAAAGCATGATTATCAGAATGGACTTCTTACAAAGTAGCAAGTTGATGTTCCCTTCATCCAATAGAAGCTGAAGCCAAAGAAAGTGTGGATGCAGAAGAGTCATGCGAATACAATGTTAACAATTTTTTTTTATTCCAAAGGACTCGTTCAGAAGGCCTTCTTTTCAGAAGGACAAACAGTTAATTCTTTTTCCTCTATCATTGGAGGGTGAGGATTCTTTGAATTCGGCTCGAACAAGGGAAAGCCGGTTCCTAGAGGCTCATCGAGGACGATACCCAGCCACAAAGCGATTTTAGCCAGAAAGGAATCCCAGCCCTGGATCACCCGCCGTATTCAGCCGACTTGTTTGTTCCTTAAATCGAAGCTGATAATAAAAGACACCATTCCGATGTCGTTAAAGACATCCATGGAATGTTACGGATGTGACGACACTCACAGCCCAATCGAATGTAATGAGAATAAAAATCACTTTTTCCAGATGTTGCTCAGCCATAACAGCAAAGAGGAATCTTTTGATGAAAGAATATGGTCCTAGGAATAGGGTCTGAATATTTAACCTGCAGCATTAATATCAACGAGACTTTCGGATTCATAAAGCCAAACCTCTGATTAATTGAAAGAAACAAAGAGAATCACATAAACCGTGCTAAAAATCAAACATGGACGAGGAAAGTCCTCACTAACGTTGGTTCTACATAAATTGTTTTGCCGTGATATCGTTCTCTTTCACCATTCTCCTTTATAACTGAACACCGATTAGAATATATTCGTATGCCCCTTAGTGTGAGCAGAGTTATGTTAATCAAACAACAGATCTTGCAGAACATTTCCATATTTGGTGAAAACCCAATTGTTCTTGAGCCACATGTCGTGCGTATGAAATGTGACACCTGGTTATAAATATTGCAACCTTCGAATATTTTAGTTACCACTTCTTGTGGTCTTCAGTTTACACTACGCTTAAAACTGCAGAGAGCCCATCTTTTGTGAAATAACAGAATATTTATAGTACGCACAATACTTTTCTGGAGCACGTTCAAGCTTCGTCTGTCTTGTGCGAAGTCATCAGTTCGTTCATTATCATCCCAGCCCTGGTTTGAGTTATTTGGTTACGGAGAAAGCTAATTGAACTCAGAAAGAGAAGATTGACTTTCCTATGCATAAACAGGTTTCATTTCGATGCTATACGCAAGTGATAAGTAAATTATCGTGACGTGCAATGTAAGTGCGTAAGTCAGTCACTACAATGTGGTTTAAATTTACCCCTATGACATATATACCAATAAACGGCGAATGTGATAAAGTAAGACTATCCACTTTTCCTTTTCTAATCGTTACCTCAAATACACAGTCCGAGATACACGGAACAATATTATATATATTTCTCTTATGACTAAGATCATATTTCTTGGGGTGTGGTTGGGAGTCGAATGAACTACTTTGTTACCTTTCCTATCTAGCACAATGCTTAGACTTTTGGAAAAGAAAGTTTAACTAACATCGTTCACTGAAATAAGAAGTGCGACCGTTCGGTCAGCTATGTTTATCTGTGTTCCGTTATGATGTGCCTGAAAGGTAGTGAAATGCGTATAAAATATTGAACAATAAATCTCTAAAAAACACAGAAAATGTTTCGGGATGAGAAACGCCTCCTTTAAGTTTACTTTTTTTTTTACACAAAATGCGCATAAGTAACTGTTTTAAGGCGCTATGGCGGCCGTCAGACCACAACCGCATATACATGGGGGTGTCTTAATTCGTTGCTTAGGCTGTATAATTGCTACGTGAATGCTCTGGTATATATGATACTTTTATTGTATTGACTTTCATGTGTGCTGTTGGAGTCGCCATAATCCCCCTATATGTTAAAACACGTGCGAGCGAAAGAAATCTGGGAGAAAAGATAAGAAAAGTGCCTGGATACTACGGGTATAATGATGCGGTAATAATTGATCAATTAAAATGTTTCATCTTCGTGTGGTATGGTTAAAGAACGATTGTTTGGATAAACGAATCAAACGTTAAACCAAAGGTTTAATAAAGGAAGAAATAATTTATTGATATTTTTAGAAATTCCTTAGATGTATGAGAAAAAATAAGAGTAACTAATACGTGCGATCTAGAGATATAGGGTTGAGTAAAAAGCCATTGCGTATTTTTGCAACGGATGGTGTTATGGGGTGTAAAGTATGGTGCCAACGTATGGCACAGGATTCACTTGTGTCCCCAACGATGCTGCTGCGTGAAAATGATCCTCAGGAGACAGGAAAACACATTTAGTTTTATTTCGTTAGTATTTTTAATTCTATGATCACCCTATAATTTCAATACACAATTGCTTCACAGACAAATAATAAACTTCTTCTATACTTAGACACTTTTGGCAATAGAGATGAAATTTTGCAGTTTTTGCTTTTGTTACGATGGCGAGCGGCGACACGACTATACCAATGGTTGAGATGCGACTCTGACGCGGTGCAGCGTGACCAACCGCGGTAATGATTGAATAGCGACTCGTGTGAATTAGGGTTGGAATTCATATTTCATTCCACACACAGGACAACCAAAAGAGACTACGCCTCTGCTCTCTCAATCTCACCCCCGTCAAAGTGTGAGTAACTTTTGTTAATAAGGTAATTGACGGACATGAAGAATGAGAGAACGGAAAACATGATATGCTGTGATCTCGGGGTAGCTTTTGTTGTGTGTGTTTGTATCAGATGCAGGTACTGACATGACCTGGTGACCCAGTGGTACGGCAATGGTGTAGTCGGATCACATTGAACCCTGGAAAGACATACGAATGAGAGGGAAACCTAGCTGATGTTACTCCCCTGCAAAAAGAGATCATTGATCCCAAGCGAATGGGTGTTCTGAGGGAAAGTCGATAGGACGCCGCTGATGCTTGGGAAATAATCCGCGTGAGAACCAGATTCTAAGACGCTGAAATAACCCCAGCGATTTTGCTATGATGGAACAGCGTCGTTCGTTTAGACTTGTTGTTGGTAACCGACATTATGAGATTTCCGATGGAAAAGTCATGGTTATCAAGAATGGAGTTGCTGTATGACAACAATGTAGCTAAACTCAATTATGCCAATAACGAAATATCGAAGGAAATTAAGAAAAGGCTGCATTCCGGCAACGCTAGTTCGGGCTCAGTCAGTATGTTACGTGCGGTTTCCGCCACCGCCATCATTTAATTGCTTTCAATGTAATTTGGTTTTTAATATAATTTGATGGTAAGGTGGTGGGAAAAGCACACGATCCACATGTTGATTGTGCGAACATACTCCTGTTCGAGTGTGGATCGTGTGCAAGTTCGATTTCTGTTTTCGGAGTGGATGTTGATGGAGAGAGAGAGAAAGAAACAGCAAGAGGAATTTTCGATTCCGTTTTGTTTTGATTTTGTTTTGCTGGATACTGTTTTTGAGTACAGTTGGTTGATAGTTCAGTTCGTAACTGATTTTGGAGAAAAAAAGGAAGAAAAGGTAAACGTCGCAGTAACCCCCCGTTCCTTTTTTGAAAAAGTAAAGTTTAAAGATTTAAAGAAAAAGTAAAATAACTATGTTATAAAACTGAAAGTAAATAAGAAGTAAAGTTGTTGAAATTAAACGCAAAACTAAAAGCTCGTATTTTAATCCGTCAAAGACGGAAGCCAAGAGGAGAACATCCCATCGCTTGTGGTGCGATTGGATTCGCTGAAAAACATATTCGACTTCTCCATAAAATCACCATTTGGCGGTGGCCGCCCTGGTCGGGTAAGGAGGAAGAACCTGCAGAAGAACCAAGGTGGTGGAGCAGCCTCTGAAGAAGAGAAGGAATCCAAAGAGCTGGAGAAGGATTTACTTAATTGATGACCAGATTGTCCAGATTGAATCGGATAAAGAGCTGCTGTACGTACCTTCATCTCTCCCCAGAAAATAACAGAAAACGGCAGGAAGAACAGGTAACCCATTTTGTATTTAACTACACAAAATTATCTGTGGCTACATATGCCACAAGTAAACTGCTGTCACGTAATATAAAGCTCCCTGTTTATACAACCATAATCAGGCGATTGTTCTATACGGATGCGAAACATGGGCTTTCATAAAACGGGAAGAAAACAAGTCCCGCGTATTTAAGAATAAAGTTTTAAGAAGTATGTGGGGAGGAAGTATTGTGCCAAACACGGACACTCCGTTCATCTTCCTCCTCCATCATAAGGTTCCACCAAGAAATTGTTCGCCGAGTAAAAGAACGAAACGCCGCCACATTTGTCCACAACCGGGAGTAGAGGAAAACACTGTCCACGAACTTGTGCAAAACTGCACGACAAACCGTCTACCAGAGAGAAATTAAAACAAGTTGTTCAGTTGTTCGTAATTAATTTTTATTTTATTTCACTTTCGTTATTATCTTTAAAATTGTGAAGGATAATTCGTAATTTTACAGATTGAGGTCGTAAATTATGTAATAAGACGGATGTAATAAGACTCAGCGATAAACGGCTCGTGCAGAGCCGACTCGCTAATGGGATGGGTTTCTGGTGTGGTGGTAGATATCCTCTTCACCAAGGATATGTATTTACTTACCACTAGAGAAACGTAAAGTCTCTCTCTGTGGAACAGAAAACCAGATCTTGTGGTACACATGTATGTGTGTACATTAGTTCATTCATGGGACAAAGCCATGAGAACGAAACTGAGACAAAGAAAGGGCATAATGTGCATCCATGAGATGTGAGTTCGGCTAAGCAAACAAGCCGAATCTCGTTGGATGCTAATTGGGATTGTGCTTGTTTATAACGCTGCTGATGAGAAGCAGATCCCGAAATATGAGAAGACAAAGGGAAAGTTTGGGTCTTTGTTTGAGATGTGCATTGCGGCTAAATAAATAGGCGGCAATGCAATGTGGAAATGTGGTAATGGGTTTTATCTAGATTACCGGGAAATTGTGTTTATGGCATTGCTGTTAAGAGTAGGTATTGAATTCCTATTTGCATTTGCTTATAATGTAGGATTTAATTGGTGCCAAGAGACGCGAGATGGGTATATTTGTTTTGGTCCTTTGGGTGTAAGTCGCCAGCCAATGTGTATGTATGGTGATTTATGATACACTTGGTGAGGACGGGAAATAGGCGACGCAATGTTGATGGTCCCTGTTATGATGGTTACATTGTATGTAAACCAAACCATTTTGTTTTCAGGAATCCGTCTAGGGGGATTTGCTTGGCCGAATTGGTTTTGGGATACCTGATAAGTTAGGGAAGAATTCTTACAGGGAATTTGTATGCGAAGGGATGCAAGAAAGGTAAAGATTTTTTACAGGGACTTTTAGATAAATAAATTTGATCTATTTGATGCGTGAAGCATTTCAGGTGCTAATGTGATTGCATTAGCGAACTTAAGGAAGTTGGGTAGCAGTTATGGGGGTTTTTCAGGTAAGTGGGCCGTGGGGTTTGGCGGAACCGCCACAAGTATATTTAGCGGTAAATGTGATGGGGGATGGGGCTGGACAATGGAGGAAACTCCACAAGCACGAATTGGAAGAGCTATACCACAAATATATAATAGTGAGAGTAATCAGGTCGCGAAGATTAAGATGGGGCGGACATATGGCGCGAATGGGCAACGGTTGGACCGTGTGTAGAATTCTTGACGGAAGACCAACGGGAAAGTGGCGGGTAAGACGGTCGCCAGGGAGATGGGAGGACCATGTAAGACTTGACCTCAAAGGGGTCGGATCAGCTGGCCAAGCGTAAGGAGAGTGTATTGCGTTGGAGCAGCTGAAGGTCATGAACTTCCGGGTTCCTATAGGCCAATAAATAGTAATAGTAATAGTATATTTAGCGTAAGGCTAATAACCTTGCCCGGAAAAAAAATTATTATGGAAAATTTAACAATCCCCCGGATTTGCTAAATAAGGCCAAGATCAGATCCCGGTTGTAGTGCCGATGATGATGATGAATAGTATATTAATATATTAATATATTGTAATATTGAACGTCTATGTATATTTTGAGAGATTTATTTTGTTTAAAAAACGATATTTGTCAGATGCTAGAAATGCCAGTGGGAAGAATACACCTTGTTCGGTTAAATTTCCATTAGGGGACATTTATAGACATCTTTTTGAAAGAATCTACTTTTTCATCTTTTTCATGAAACAACAATATCTAAGAAATAATCCTCCGAAATTTTGAGTCTATTCGAAGACAATTGAATGAGATAGAGCATTTTTAAGCGGTGCTCTTCCAACTGCTTCCTATCCTTATTGAAAATTGAAATACGTTTATCTTAAAACTGTTTTTCACAGGTAAAAACATATCTCAAAAAAATTATGAACCGATCTTTCTAAAATTTTACACACTTTTATAAGATAAGCTTTACTCCGGAGTAAACGAGGGATTTTTATTTCAATAGTTAGAGTGTCTTTTACAAGAAAAAGGACGTTCTTTTACGGAAATCGTGATTTTGAATTTAAAGTTGTCTATAAGCTCCAATTTTATTTTTAATCTTATCGTTCTTGACCGAGATTGAGTAATCTTATAACGGAATCTCTTTTGCTTTTTGATTTCAGATGATCATATTTTTTCTTATCGCGTCGAAGATTTTTAGGAGTCGAGGAATAATTCTCAGTGTAACTTTTGTATTCATATTTTTTAATAAAAAAATCTCAATTATCCTTCATATGATGATAAACATTATGTTAACAATTTTAATTAAATTAAAAAGCCAGGAAGCATATTTTTCCGCCCCCATGACTACCTATGCTCCTTCATGTGGCATTGCTATGTTGTCAAAGCGTTTAAGCAGGCTAACCAGTATTATTTAAATTTCAAGTCAATCAAAGATGCAACCAATTTCCAAGCAGTTATGTTTTGTGGAGGAAATACATAAAAGCTAATGAAGTGTATTTTCTGACTGTTTGAGCGATGTGTTATATATAGAATTTATCATGTAAAAACCGTCTGTCTGGGTTTTTTATATTGTTGTAAAGAACCCTGAGAAAAAAAAAACATTATTAAACAACTGATTTGTGTTTTATTTTAATATAGTAAGTGTGTATAATATGTGCGGGCTGAAAAGTAATGCACATGCCCTTGGAGAACGCGAATGAAATGGCCTTCGAAAGCAGGGGTGGTGTGAAATGATTTTAATACGGATGAGCGTGTTACGGTTGTCACCGGGCACCCTATCACCCCTTAATACCCCTTGCACCTAAGTTTCCGCCAACAGAATATGCTTAAACAGCGAATTCACCTACCAATGTTATTTTCCCACAGTTCCTTGGCTTGGAGTTGAGTTCTCTTCTTACATTAAACACGAAAATTTAATTTGAGAACAAACAACTAACAACAAACAAAACCATTAACCAAATAAATATGAAAACTAATCGCTCCTCAGGTCTTCTCAAAATCCTCGCTAACTCACGAATGCTTGCGAGTCTGTGGGTAGTTATCGCTCGTACGCCTTCATGGGCGTGGGGTTCAGCAACACCTCCACTTAAATTTGCGGAACTCCGGTCAGAAGGATTGTCGGACATCAGATAAACAAACATATACTGTTTCACGTCTATTGTAATTTATTTGGTTGTCATTCACATTTTACAAGTTATTACAAAGGCTTAAGAAAAGGTTAACTATTTACTTTTGTCTTTTGTTTCACCCAGATCTTGAGTGTTATAAATATTCACACTTCCAGCCGTACCGGAGAAAACTCTACGTTCATATAATCTATTAGTTCCGAGTGTCAAGAAAAACCGAATGGCTAATTTAAATGCACAAAAGCGAAAAGGAAGTCAACAGTACAATTTCAATGACTCCGTGGTGATAGGTTCCGCGATTCAAATCTGACTCCAGAAAAATGACATGAAAAACAATCGACTGAACTCCAGCAAACTCACACGATCGCGGTGGTGGTAAAAATTCGACTCTACGACAAATTCGTCGTCAACATAATGATGAAGATGGATTTCTATCCATCTGGGAGGATTGGCTGATCCTCTTCTTGGTGATGACCAATGGCGATCGAAATGGAAATTCCAATCGTGGAATCCCCTCTGGGACCGTACAAGTCAGGAAGGCACACCCATTCGTTGGAAACAATGACAACGCGGTTGCGTAGGGTGCAAAAAGAAAATTCGGATGCTCAGCTGATTAAATAAAAGGCCGGGTAATGAGGCTGGCTGAACATGCCGTCATAAATCATAGGAATTGGTTTCCTATGCTGTTGATATTATATCAACAGACTTCGATGAGATGATCGAGGCTACGATGCATGGGTGCATATTTATTTCAGGATACATTAATACAAGAGATGTTGCCGTCAGGCGAAAATATCTTCTTCTGTTTACATTGAGTAAACGGAAGCATTCCGTTTCGACAGCCAGCGTGGTAATCGTGGCTGCTCGTTGTTTGGACAACGTATCCTAGGCATGACCGGGTGCGGCGATCGTTCCTCGATACGGCAACGGATCGTATAATCGGTCATGCTAGTATGCAGATAAACTACTACTTGAAGGCTAAAGCCATGTTGTAGACAGTACTAGGGAATATTACAGGCGGCGGAAATGGGTTCTTTTGTGATATTAGGTCAACAGAAGATTGCTCGCCATGGCCAGCGCTAGGATAAACGTCTATCTATTCTTTAATTGGAAAATATATCGTAGGGTATGCTTATTAGAAATCTGGCTTGCAGATGTGCAAGCAAGCATGTAGCCTACTTGTCTTTTTGGACCAACGGGTTGTTGGAACAAGGAGACGCAGGATGATAGGAGTATGTTGATGGACATGTTGCCGCCCAGAGGAACCGCTCAGATTCCTAATTGATCCATGTAAAATGAACCATAATGGTTTGGTTGAAATACATGCTGTTGCTGGGGGTTTAATTTTCAGGTGTAGGATATTGAAAGGGTAGCTTAACGCTTCTCGATTGCAGGTAAGTTGGCTATGGTAATTGCAGGTTAGGTGGGGTTAAAGCGATGGGTGGTTCTTCGGCGCCTTGAAGAAACCCCACAAGTCTTCCAGCTAATAAAGAACAATGTGGTGTGTACCTAGATGAAATGTAGCTAAAACCTCTCCTTTTTCTGAATCCAGGACTACATATATAATGCAGAACAATACCAATGCATGGTTGAACTTTTAAACCACTCCTCAGACGAGCAAATCCTTTTATTTGAATCCCCATTAAATGCAAACTCATACGAGACTGAAAACTGCATCGGAATTAATCTACACGATATCCAATCACACCACATTAATAATACTGATGATTTGCCCATATACTCGTATACAAAATCCTATAGATACCTATACATACACAAATAGCAAGCCCAAAAGCAAATTAGCAATATGCTACAGCAGGCCCCACGACTAGGGATTGTTACTTCAAGAAAAGTTTTTAATAATTCCAAATATAGCCAGCCACAAATTTGCCAATCGTGCAACAGGACTAGACATACTTCTGCTACTTGTTATCGCAGTAAAAATTGCTCTAAATGTTGACTGAAATTAATGCAGAAGTTGAACGTCTCCAAGGCATATACTGCAATAAAGTCAACCATTCCAAGGCAGAACGCCGGGCAAGACTGGCTAATTTACAAAACCAAGATCAGTTCCCAATTAAACAAAACCGTTTTAGCATTAAACTCGTCTCTACAAGAAATGTAACGTTCCAAAGCTCTCCATCTCACAGAAACCACAACGACTGGGAAGAAGATCGTGTGGGGGGTAAAAAGTGTTGTACCGGACACGGGCACACGGTTCACTTCTTCCACCAACAAATGTTCCACTACGAGGAGTGATCACCAGGTATATCCAAGGAAAAAAATTAATGAAACACTCAGCTGTTGTTCCGCTGTACCTTTAGTTTCTTTATTGTTAGTTGATTAACACTTATTTAATAATATACACTTTGGTTATGTCTTCATTTATCATACAACGATTCCACATGCACAAATAGATTAATAAAATTTAACTGTTTTTTTGAAGATATTTAGACCGACTTTTCGTGGCAAATATAATACTTTACGCGTAAGAAGAAATTAAAACGACGTGCAATTCTTGAACGGACCAACTCTCGACTCCTGGTTAAACCGACACGAAATAAAATTTTCCCAGAGCGGCGGCGTGACCGACCGCAGTTGTCACCGTGTAATGACTGATCCCAATTAGGGATGACATTTTAATTTTGCATTCGCACGACCATTGGCCAATCATCATCGCGCTCTTCTCATCAATCCTTTCATTTTCATGTCTCATCGAGGTGAATAATACTTGCACATCTTTCGACAGTCACTGGGCATGCCAAGGATGAAAAGAACAAAAGAGAGAGCGCAATAACTCGGGGTTGGCTTAGCTTGTGGTGCTTGTATCAATGCAGCATCTGAGGATGAGCTACTCCCCTATTGCGATGGCTGTGGTGATCTCAGAGTGCATTGAACTGTAGAGAGACAGAACTGTGAAGGAGGGGGAAATGTCGCTGGTGCTATTCACCCGCGAAAAGAGATCATTGATCCCCAGCGAATGGAGTGTCTGGGGAAAGTGACTAGGACGCCGAATTGGCTAGGGAAATCTGATCTTGGGAACTAAATTAAATACTTTGGTAATTTCCCCAGCGGTTGTATGATTATGCAGCCGCGTCGTTTGATCAGACTATGCCGTTACTAACCGACTTGATGCGATTTCTCAATGGTTAGCGAAATGGAGTTGCCGTATGGCGAAAAGATAGCTAGACTAAATTATGCATTATCTGCATAGGATAATGAGTTTCGCTATTCGTCCTTTTGGGAAACATGTTTTGCAGGTGAATTAATTGAACGGTGGGATAGGGGTTGATATGACGCGCTGAAAGCGGTCGAAATGAGGCGGAAATTGTGGTTGAAATTCTGGGTTGGTGCTCCATGTAGTATAGAGAACCCCCACAATCGTATTCGCAGGCATATCCTATAACTTCTTCCTATTTCCGAGGTTGATAGGATCACGAAAGGACAACGTTTTGCCACAATTAATGCGATAGTATATAAAATCAAAGTTGTTGAAAGGTATCACCAATTCAATTCCAGAAGTGCTTCCAAATTGGGAAAATACATCTGGACTAGTTTGTGTTACGAGTATATTTGATGGGGGACTTCTTTAAAGGGAACAAAATTAATTAAATAATATATATATATATATATATATATATATATATATATATATATATATAATTAATTGATAAATAAAGAGTCTATCAAAACACAAAAACTATTTTCCGAAAAACTCCAATTACTTTTTGAACACATATCGTATAGTCGGTACTCGCCTTTAAATTTGCCTTTTTTAATATGATAAATGATGTTATTTACCAAAAACTTATATCTAAACAAATCCCTATGACACATTAATCATATCTTGTCCTATACGTCTCTTTCTATCAGATTGTCAGCTCTGTAAACGCGCTTCACGTACATTAAAAAATGCAGGAAATCATTTCATGAATAATACTGCAATTATTCATTTACATTTTCTCATGTCAGCCATTAGGAAAGACAATAATGAATAGGCATTTATTTGACTGTTCCCATCATTCTGAGCAGATACTTGGCACTTCACGTGGCATTGCAACACTTCGTCTAGTATTTGCCTTTCGCAAAAGTCATGTGGTAGATGTGTAGAAGATATCTAAGTGTACACATCTATCGGCTTGAGTTTTAGCAAAGTTACCCATCCATTGTATGTCAGACCTCCACACACAATTTATCACCTGTACGTTGGATAGAAGGGGAAGATGTCGTGAGACCGACGTACAATAATCTTGCCAAGATTTCCCAAAAATAAACTTATCTGTCTGATGTACAAATGAAGTCAAATACCTGGTATATTCGTCTGTTGGCATGAGGTTGACTATGGGTGTAAACGGGCAGAAAAATTAGCGCACTATTTAGTATTCAATGTCAGCGTTTGCGACAATTTTCCTAAGCGGGTGAGAGATGGGGGAAACGTTTGCCTATATTGAGATCAGATGGTCGGGAAAATGTCTTTTCACGGTTTATACTGTGCACATTTGTGATAAATACGTGGGATGTGGCAGTAAAAAAAGCATAAAAAAATGCAGCAATTCTATATTCTCTCCTTCAAAAAGCATTTCGATGAGTAGGTTTCCAAAAGGTCTTCTTCTTTACTTTTATCACTTAAATGTCTCGTCTAGTTGCACCTGTTCGCTTGCATTACAGTGTGCTGATGGCTTTCTCTCCGCGTGCGTCGCAACGGCTTTGTTCCACCAGAGGCGTTCCTTGACTTGGATATGAAAGGGCTTATACAGGATAGATCCGGAATTCCGCTGATCTATCATGTAAGTAGATCATCTGTAGACGGGCGATTGTGCTACGACCGGGAAGTAGCGCGCACCGAAGAACAGCTCCTGCGCTTCAGTAGGGCTATCACCCACAGAGACCGGGACGATAGTATTAGACAGCGTCAACAGTTCTGGTGGTTGAATGGCATATAAAGACCTGGATACCAAAGTCAGTATAGAATCATACTATCATCAGCTAGCTTACATAGACTTAGCTTTTCTAGAATTAGGGTAGTATAAGATTTAAGTTAAGTTAGGTTAAGTGCTTTTACATAAAAATAAAAAAAAAAAAAAAAAAAAATTAAAAAAAAAAAAAAATTAAAAAAAAAAAAATCAAAAAAAAAAAAAAAAAAAAAAAAAAAATATATGTATATATTAGGTAAGTTAAGTAAGTTAAATTTTAAGAAAAAAAAACAAAAAAATTGACAAAGTTTTTCAAATTTTTCTTTGTATTTCAACTAATTATCAGTACTGCCACAAAGTTCTGTCGCCGAAAGGCAAATTATACAAATGTTAAGTAATGTTTAGCTTAGAGCGTCTGCGAAGGACCAGTAAGTTATTATATAAGATAATTAAGCTAGAATTTAAGCATTTTTTGTCTAGCCTTTAATTTAGAAATTAAGAATATAAAAAGAAAAATAAAAAATGTTTTAAAAATGAAAATGAAATGAATGGCTTTCTCTCCCTATTGTAAGATGTATGGGTAAGAGACAAATCTACCCTAAACTATGACTAAGAAACTAATTTACCTAATTTTGCTATATTAAGATTCGAATAAATGGGATATTTGACTGTTTTATTCACCTCAACAAAAATGCAAGCCTAATAAGTGAACCAATCAATTATTTGATCAATCCATAAATCCATCGGTCGACGAATCAATCAACCAGTTAATTGTTGAAGCTATCAAACAACCTCTTGTTGTAGCTTAGAGGTTCATGACCTTACTGAAATTGCTTTTTCCTTCAAGAGTACTTCGTTATGCATTAGCTTTAGTTATCATTAGATGATACTTCATTATTCTCTACCACAAAAACTCGATAAATAAATGAGTGATTATGGGTCACACTTTATTTTGCCAACCACTTTGAATGCCTTACAGCATTTCACATTGGGCTGATTCAATTTTATCGAGACGCTAAATTGCCGTGGGGTATTGTGCTGTGTTTATTCCACTTCATCAAACAATTTGTTGACTACTTATTTATTTCGCCTAGTCTTTTGTATGTAAACTTCTATTCGTGCATTTATTTGACCCAGTAAACAAATTTTACTGTGGAACTCTGAACTCAGTCAAGCTTTTCCTTTGACCCAATTACCAAGTACCAGTTCCAGGCATTTGAAATGCCAAAGTTCGTTCTAATATTACTGATCGTTCAGGCATATACGTTCGTTTGGTATCGATTTGTATAGTGTGGAGCCAACCGTGGTGCTGATGTGCAGTACGAATAGAATCACTACGAACGTGCGGTAAATAAAGATGCATTGGATCAATTATTCCCAATCCATTAGGTGGAACATGATTTTATTAAATAAAATAGAAAAAAGGAACGACTTAAAGATACAATTGTACCACGTCAAATAGAACGTTCATTGAAAAATGGAATAATAGATTTGCTGTGTGAAATGTGTTTAAGCCGGTGCTCTTCAAGGTGTGTGTCAATGAGAATTGTTTGAATTATGTAGACTAGAATTATTCTGATTCAATTTCGGTTTTTTTTTTTTTTTTTTTTTTTTTTTTTATTTAGACTTCTCTCGGGAGAGGCGAACCTATAGCACCTAGAGGGAGCGCCTCGAGATGGCATCAAATAACTGTTGCAGTTCTTTTTGAACAGTTGCAGGTTGTAACGCTCCGGGAACACTCGCGTGGGAAGGGAGTTCCACAGCTTCCCCGCTCTGTACCGTAACGAGTTCTGATGTTCGCGCCGTCGGGAGATGAACCACAAACGTGTGCGATCCGTCGGATTGTCTTGTGGAGCGCATATAAACCGAATTGCCTGGAACAATACCAAGAATCTCCGCAGAACAGCACCCGTGATAATATCTGTAAAACAGGCAGAGGCCGGCTACGTGCCTTTGATGTGATAGCCACTGTAGTCCCGACGTCAGCGGCGAGTCCCCGATCAGGCGGGTCGCTCGTCTCTGTATGCTCTCAAGTAGGTCGAGGGTATGTTTAGGAGCCGAGCTCCAAATATGAGAGCAATATTCGAGCGCGGGTCTAATTTGGGATTTATATAGAAGAAGTTGTGCCGGAGTAAAATATTTCTTGGCTCTAAAAAGATAACTCAGTTTTCCTGAGGCTGACCTGGCGATACTAGACACGTGTTTATGACATGATACATTCCCACAGACCGTGACGCCGAGCAATTTCAAACTTTCCCCAGGCTCGAGGTCCCAGCCATTCATCATCAGCTGTGGAACCGATGATCCACTTTTCTTTGTGAATGTTGTATACTGGGTCTTCGTTGCATTGAAGTCGACAAGATTGGCCTTTCCCCACTGCAGGACTTTATCCAAATCCCGATTCAGAGAGTCAATCGGTCTACATCTCAGCTGGTGTGACGTTGATGCGCTAATCGGTCGATCACTCGAAAAGGAGGAAACAAGCATACTATCATCCGCAAAACTAAACACTTTGTTATCCGTTGTCTCCAACAAACCATTTATGTGAAGCAAGAACAAGGTTGGAGCCAAAATAGAACCTTGAGGCACCCCCGAATTAACAGGATACAGATGCGAATACTCGCCATCCACAACAACCCGGATCGATCGATTCTCAAGGAAGCTCCTCGTCCAGTCGCAAAGCTGTTGGGAAAGTCCATATGAACGAAGTTTGCACAGCAATGCCCCGTACCATACGCGGTCAAAAACCTTGGAGATATCCAATGCGACCGCCCTTGACTCACCATGCCGTTCAATCGCAGATGTCCATATATAGGTTATAAGTGTCAAAATGTGTCCTGTGGGCCTGTGGGGCTTTTCAGCGCCCGAAGAGCCACGCATCGCTTGATCCCCACCATTACCAGCAATACAACTTACCTTAAAGTTGAAATTTCGGCAAGATTGTACAATCTTATTAGGGCATTATCCGCCACCCAATTAGCTGGAATCATTTCGGTTATCCCTACGGATAACCGACATAAATATATGTTAGGCAGCTTACCTTTTTTGGGGGCTTTTCCAAGCCTCTTCTCCACGGTCATTCCTGAAAGCATAATTCATGGCAAGATTATCATCTTGCCATGACATCAATTCAGCATCACCACGAGCTTCCGCGACCGAACAATGGATGGCACATATCTACCAACACACGCTGATCTTTCCGTGTGTTATCTTTGTACCCGTTCATTGACCTAGCATCATTTCGGGTTGCTTGCATATCTGCAAGCCAGATTTTCAACGGCATGTCTATGATCTATCTTTCCTACCAGTAAAGAAGATATAATTAAACATTGGCCTTTCAGGCGCGCATATTTGCTTGTATCTCAGCATGACCGATTTTATGATCCGTTGTCGTTTCTCGGAACGATCACCAGCATCGGTCATGACCACCAATTTTAGTTTACACAAAGTAAACACTCAAGCGGATACTTTCGCCTGACAGTCCCTTCAACGGGATAACATATCCCTAAGAGAACATACATCACCGAAATATGTTTATTTTAAATGATCTGGCAACGGCCATACCCAATGCTTGATTCATTATTCCAAGATAGATTCCTGCCTTCGGCAAGGGTTTTATTGACTCACGTCAATCAAAGAATCTATCCTTTGCGGATGGCGGCAGTTTATCTTGCCCAAACATATAGCAGCAGATTCGATCTGCTACATGAGTTTTCCCCTGTTTCCATTTGTTTTTGACCTTCGCCATTGGCCGCCCTTCGTCGGCGAATCCCTTAGGTTCGTTTTCGTTGGATGTCTGTAAAGAGACACCCAATAATTAGTCAGATTTGAAACATTGAAGGAGTTCCTCGGGCCGGAGTCGTCGTGTGCCTTCTTTTAATAATTGCAGAACTTTAATGTAGATTAAAGACATTGTGTCGGTCACCGTATAAGTTTGTGCCGAAATTGATAGTATCAAGAGTGCCTTCTTTTAATAATTGCAGAACTTTAACACTATTCCTACCGACACTACACGTATACCTATTCCTACCGCGGCTGGTCAAATGACCGGTCTTTCACAACTTATATTTTTCAATATTGAATGCAGACCAATAGCCAGCTTACCAGTATAAAAATATATTTTCTTTTATTCAAGAGTACATAATCTACATTTTATTCGTTTTCGTCGCATTTTTTTACAAATGGGCTTCTCAACTGTACATTTTCCGCATACGTACTTTTTACATTTTAGACAGATTTTGTTCGTCTTATTATCTTTACAATACCTTATCTGACATGTTTTCCGTTCACGAGAACCTGTACTTGTACTTGCGATGGGTATTGGTTGATTTTTTTTGCCGAGCTCTTGTTGGTATTCGATGGCAAGTTCTTCTGCCAATTGAAATAGAAATTCCTGTCTTGTAATTTCTCCTCCCGTAGTTTCTTTATATAACACCCATGCATTTATCCCGGCTAAATCCAAGATATTAAAAAATACTTGCAAAGGCCATCTCCGAGATTTAGATTTTACCGAATAATTTCTGGCCATTTGGTCGGTCACATCTACGCCAAACTTGGTGCTATTATATAGTTGAATTGTCTCCGGTGTTCGGGTGTCATTTTTTTCAATTTGTACGGAATTGCGCATTGAACTGAGAATTAGAACTTTCTTTCTTGGTTTGGCTTTGTAAACTGTCAACATACAATTATTTGACCGATAGAGTTTGGTTGAAAAAAGTTCCATGTCGTCATTTTTCAGTTTTGCCAGTCTTGGTAGCTCTTTTCTATTTGCTCTAATTGTCCCAACAATCGTAGTTTTTTTTGCTAAAAGTTTTGTTGCTAAAGGTAGGCTTGTAAAAAAGTTGTCCGTGGTTATATTTCTTCCACATCCTACATACGGTTTTGCTAATTTCATAGTGACGAACTCTCCAAGAGGAACTGAGGGTTCTCTACTTTCATCTTTTCCCAAATATGGAAAGCCGTTTATTATATATTTGCTACGCACATCGGATGCTAACCAGAATTTTATACCAAATTTGTCCGGTTTATTAGGCATGTATTGAGTAAATCTACACCTTGCTTTCGTTGGAAACAATTGTTCGTCAATAGTAATATATGGTCCTGGTTTATAACAATTTTGACTGTTGTCAATAAACTTGTACCAAACTTCGGAAATCATAGCAAATTTATCGGTTTGTAACCGTTGGCTTCGTTGATTTCTGTCGTCAAATCGAATAAATCTCATAATCTCCGTAAAGTCATGTCTATTCATAGTATTTGAGAAAAAAGGCGGGCCCCACTTTTTATTCCATAGAAGTGCTATATCTATATTCTTAGCCTCATATGCGCCGCGTGCATACAGAATTGCAAAAAATGCATATAACTTTGCAGTAGACAGTTCCCATTTATATCACAACACTCTAAATGCCTCTGCCTCTGTGCACTTTCTTATAAGTTCGATTATATTCTTATCAATTATCACAGAAAATGCCGTCCTAACTTCGCCTTTCATAATATTACGTTTACTGTACCCAGTCGGGCGTGGTGTTTCCCTAAAAATATTATGACCAGGTGCTCTTCCAGGATTAGACCCTATTTTTACTTCCTGCCAAACAGTTCCGTCCATCGCAATTTCGCTTACTTCTTCCTCATTCTCACTATCGGAACTAACTAAAAATCTCCTTCTCTTTCGTCGTCTACGTACGTTCGAAATATTCTCTTCGTTCTTATCGGTGTTCGGATCTGTTTCAAGTGGATCATAATTTTCCGTATTGTTATTTTCCATATCCAGAATTTCCTGATCATCTTCAGAACATTCTGCATCGATATCATTTATTCTCTCTAATAATACATTCGCACTCCTCAAACGTCTTGACATTTTGGGGACAAATATTCTACAAAAATAAAAAACTAAAATATGAAAATGTAAATCAAAATAGATAAAAAAAAGAATAAAAGATAAAATGTGAAACTTACTGCGACGTATTGTTAGTCTTGTTCACTATTTTGAAAATGCCACTTATAACACGTAATACGATATAAAATATTACAAAATAATAATAAAAGACTGCCAAGTATGCTCTTTGTGACTTTCACGTTCGATGCACTCTGTTCGTGTCGCAAGACTATACTGATTTGAATTCGTGAGAAGACGTCTATACATTTCCTTCAGTTACAAGTTTATTTATTTTACGTCATAGTAGATGAGATGGCGTAGAACATTCGAGGATCTTGACCGTATCGGATATCAATCAAGCAAATAAACGCCGCTAGCCCGATAGTCGAGCGAGAACTGTAAACACTTGGAAGTGCCGTAAACCATTTCCTGGAAGGCACTTATCGGATAAAATCGTGTCATAACTACATTACCTTTCGTTTGTAACGACTTTATAGTTTTGGCATTGAGTCTTAGAGAGAAACTCTTACAAAAATGTATAAATCGTGCTACCGGTCAAATGACCGGTCATGGTAGGTAAGACAGACTACAAATTTTTCTCGGAAAATAAACAATAGAGAAATAAGTGAATATTGAAAAATATATCATACATATATATGAGGAAAAGTGGTAAAGTTTAAAGGCGATTCACATACGTTGAATGTAGGAAATTCCAAATGAAAATTTAAAAACGGTCATTTGACCGGTCCTGGTAGGAATAGTGTTAATGTACATTAAAAACATTGTGTCGGTCACCATATATGTTTGTGCCGAAATCAATAGTATCAAGTGTGTCTCCTTTTGATAATTGTGAAACCGAAATATAGATTAAGAACATAGTGTCACTTGCCTATATGTTAATGCTGAAATCAATAGTACTAAAAATAAAGGAACTCCAGCTTGTGAAGAGCACCAATAAAACTTGTTAAACCGAAAAAAAGGAACATTTAAATCCGTGTGTTTTATTTCATTCTATTTTTTGTGTGAAGAGCGGCGTTCGGTCGAGCAATCCTCCGGGAATAATCGTTTGGGTTTATTAGTGAACCGGTGCCGTACGACGGCATATGACCATTTTACCCACAGACCGCCTTCCACGCAATCCGTATTGACGATCACTCAGAAGTCCGTTGCACTCCAAATACTTAACAAACTCTGTATTGATGACCATTACCTTAGATAAAATAGACAGTAATGCTATAGGACGGTAATTTTGTGGGAGACCCTTTTTGCCCGTCTTTGGGATTGGCTAAACACGAGCGATTTTCCAGTCGGGAGGAAAGGTCTCCGCGCATAAGATAACGGGAAGAGTCTGCCAAGAACCGGTGATAGTTCTGGAGCACAGTTCTTAAGGACTGTTGCTGGTATTCCGTCCGGGCCGGCTGCCTTCCTACAATCTAGTTCACATAGAATGCGTTGAATAGTGTGCGGACGAAATCTAACATCCCGCAATGAAGACTGTACCGTCGAGATCACCGGTGGCTCCAAAAGGCCGGGATCGAGGTTTGAATTCGCGGAAAATAAATTCGCGAACACATTAGCTTTATCCTTTGGATTCGTGACTAACGTCCCGCTGTCTGTCACCAACGGAGGGAAAGAGGAGGATGCGAAGTTACCGCTGACAGCTTTTGCCATTGACCAGAAGGAGCGCGAACCAGTTGGGCATCGAAGGAGCTTATTGATCACCCTGTCATTGTGAGCCTTCTTCCCGGTGTCAATCGTCTGGTTGCATGCGTTCGTGATTCTAACAAAATTCGTTCGGTTAACATCGGTGGGATTGGAGCGCCATTGTTTAAAAGCTCTATTTGTTGCCGCTGTAATCAGCTCGCATTTTTTGTCAAACCAAGGTTTATCAGACGAACTTCGTTTGATGGAATGTGGAATATACATCTCCATCCCCAGAAGAATAATCTCTGACACCGACTCCGCACAAGCGTTAACATCGGAGGTTCCGAAACACACCTCGGATCATGGAAAGGATGCGAAGAAATCTCGCAAATCATTCCAGTTAGCGGCCCCATACTTCCAGACATGGCGAAGCTGCCTAGGCCGGTTATTCGCTTGGTATGCAAGTGCTTGTGCGACAGATACCAAGCAGTGATGTGAGTTTCCCAGTGGCGCAGAAACCTCTACGGGATAAATACTCGGTTCGGATGCCAAAAACAGATCCAGAGTGTTCGCATAATCGCCTCGGGCATCCGGCACTCGCGTTGGCTCCCCCACGAGTTGAGTCAAGTTGTGGCTTACAGCAAACATCTCCGCCAGCCTCCCAGCCTCGTCGTCCTGAGCAACGAAGATATGTCGAATCAGTTGAGGAATCGACCTGGGTCTCAGTAAGGGCAAGGATATCAGGTTTCGTTGTTTGCAAATATTGGTGGACGGCGTTTACATTGGTATTGGTGAAACCGATGCCCCTGATGTTACAAAATGCCGTCACCAGTCGAGCGTGGGTCGAGCCGCAAGAGCGAGCCCGGGTATGCGGTGACGAACCTCTCAAAGTTCCGTTATTTATCATGATATCTGCATGATGTTCCCCCTGACATAGGGGGTTGATATTAATTGGCGTTGCACTGAGCAAAAAGTGTGGGGGGGGGGGGGGGGGGGGCATAGACGGTAAAGTCTCTGCTTTCAACCCAGCGAAGGCCAGGACGAGCCTTGTGCATGTTCAATCCAAGTGGAGATGCAGTCTCCACGTGACACCCCTGGATAGCTAGTTTGGCAACTGCCAAATGGTGAACCAATGCATGCAGCGACATCCTGAGAAAGGTTGGCGCAAGGCTAATACCCTTGCCCGGAAAAACAAATTATTATGGCAAATTTACCAAGTCTCGGATAAGAACTGTACACCGGTGGAGAGGCTTGCTAAATAAGACCAAGACCGGATCCCGGTTTTAGTGCCGATGATGATGACTGGGGAAAAAGTAGCGAAACTTTGGCTCAGTAACTACCCCGGATGTAGAAAGGTTGTTTGTCAAGGTTGTTCTTGTCTCTGGAACAATTTGCTGTTGTTGCAGTTTTTAGTTCATTAACACCTTTATTCGTTTTTTTAAACAAGACAGTGATTCCTATATTGCTTCCTTATGTACCAGTCTTTTTCTACAAGAACATTTCTTAACCCAATTTATTGGACCTCTACGAATGCTATAAACAATATTGAATTTAATTTTAGTTGATATATGTTCATCAAATATAATTCAAACCATTTTGTGCTCTACTTTTGTAATAGTTTATTCTATTGTTATTAAATCAACATTAAATTACGACGCACTTAGTGTTATTTATTATTATTATTATTATTTATTACGATGTAATTAATTACACAATAACTTAATTCTAAATAGCGCTAGCTGCTAGGTCTACTGCTATTTAATTTATTAACTTATATTGAACACAATAATGCTACATGCATGTTTAAAAGGCTTAAAACCCTTTTTTTTACGCTATCGCGCCCACAAAAAAGGATTTTGTGCACAGTGTGAGTGGATAAGGAAAGAAGGTATCGATGTACGTTGGCCTTATGTCTGGGACATTACAGAAATGTGGAAACGTATGATCATGTCGAGCGTTCCACATTCGTGTGGGTCGGTAAACAATAGAAGAACTATCTATGTTTATATGTGAGTGTGAAATTGAACTTTCAAGGAGCAGAATGTGGTATTTTTACTTGTGAGGCATTCACTGTAGGTATGCCCATTTTTACGGCAGAAATTACAAACCAGAAATTTGTAAGTTTGGACTAAACAACGTAAGATTTTTATTGTCGGATATTGACCCAGGAGAGAGAAAGTTTGGGGTCCTAGACAAATTGTTAGGGAGGGAAGTATACATTGGCATATGACTATATGGTTGTGCCTGTGGCAGCTTTTCCATATCAAATGATTTCTGTATGAGATCGTCTAACGTGCCATACCCTAGGGTCAGCAAGTATTGGCAAAGGTGAGGGTTGCTGACACCACCTTTTAGTGAGGTTTTGGCAAAACCCTCCAGTTGTGTTTTCACATCTGAGACTACCTTTATGCCGTACGTGTGATCAGCAGCCTCCTTGCATAGTATCAGCATCTGTTTTATTCTTGCGGTAAAAGCGATGAGAGCCTGCAAGGGGTGTTGCCTGATAGTTATTAATTTGCTTACCATCTCTTGGTAAGTCTCCCTGGGCAGATAAGTTTGATTGAGGAGCCTTTCAGCTTTCTCGAAACTGGTTAGTTGATTTGACGCTATTAGTAGATATGCCTCACCTCGCAATTGCGTGGGGAATATCTTTAAGAACACTGAATGCTCGTCTGCAGATAGGCATTCGATTACCTTCCTGCAGCATCCTAAAAATGCTTGCAGCTCACTGCCTACCGGGGGGTCTTGCCCGTCTGAAAATATCGGCACAAGCTGGGAGGTGAGCTTGGCGATTTTACCGAAATCGACAGGCATGATATGGCCCACAGTGATGGTAGGGGGAGTGGTAGTAAAGACGGTTGCTATCCCGAAGGCGTTTGTGTCATGTTGTTAGTTATTTAATCGCGGGAATGCTTCCCAAAGATTAGTGGCCGCAATATGGACAGATGAGGAGACGACAGAGTTCGCAACCTGATTTTAATTATTTTGTTTTGTTGGGAATGAGCAAGTTAAAAACTAGGTTATGCTTAAAGTGCCTTTTAAAGTAAGAGTATTGTCTTAATAAGGAGAAAAAAAATAGTGCCTACTTATTTTTAGTGGCGGGTTTCCTGATGCTCTTCTAGTTCTGTTGGTGTTGGTACTGCAGCTGTTGCTTCACCTAGTCTTCGTTGCTGGTGTCGTGCTGGTAGTTTGCTGCTGTTACCTGTTGTTACGATACTCTCTTATGCCAGGAAGCCTTCGCGCCCTACAGTTGAGAGGTTGGTTTGATTTTGTTTTTGTGGTCGTAATCTGATGAGAGGGGCCCAATACTGGTACAACGGGGGGGGGGGGGGGGGGGCGCAATCTCCAGGATCCATTCACTCTTCCGTTCGGAGATTGGTGCTTCGTAAGCTGGTTCCCCGTCACCGGTTTCGCGGACTGTCCGCTCCGATTTGATGTGTGTTGGTTTTTATTTTTTGTTTTTTTTTTTTTCTTTGTCGAGTTACGAAACGTACCTCTGAAGCCGGACTCAGCTCCGGACGAGGGGTAAATGTGCCTTGTCCAGTACGTTCGGGTTGTGTTATTTTAAGGGTTAAGGGTTAAGGGTTTTCAAGCGCTTAGAGTTCGTTGATCCTACTGGGTGACCAGGGGTTTTCAAGCACTTACAAGTATTGAACTTGGGCTTCCCCGGTCCCTGCTCGGACGCCAAAAATATTGTATGATTAATGCAACACTTACTTGAGGGAGCTCCGACTCGTAGTGTCCTTGTCTGTTGGTTTCCGACTTTGTAGGGTCCGTCCTCTTCTCTGGAAATTTGTCCAGGGGCTCCCCACTCGTGAAGTCCGTAAATTGTGGCTTCCGGCTTTTCTGTCCGTAGGCTATCTGTTCTGCGGAGTTTACCGACCCCAACGGCGTGCCCAGCTGATCCAATTGGGTGCAAAACTAAAATTAAAGAAACAACTTTTTTGGTTTTTTACTTTACTTGATATTTATTTTACTATTTATTTATTTATATTTTACTTCCAACTTGAAGTTTCTCCCGATACGACGCCAGCACTCTTCGGCTGTCTGATACTAATTAATTAATCTAAGCAGGAACACCCTATTTATACCTTGAATCTACAAACAAATTCTCATAGCTTCCCACGATCAAAAGTTCCTCCAGACAGCCACCTGACGCCAGTCTCAGTCGAAGGCCAAGCGAACGACGATGGGAACTACGACGGTTCATTTTTTGATAAATTCTTCACCCCAAGGCCATGAGAAAATTTCGATTCACGGTGGCGCGAATCTGATTTGTCCATAGCGAATAGCATGCAGGTAAAATTACCTTGAAGGTGATGGGGTGTTGGGTGGTCAATATATCATCTAGGTTATGAGACTGTAGGGGGCGAAGTCGTGGCATCGACATGGACGCAGAGTTCTACTCCGTCCCCACCCATTCGGTATAAATTAAAACTGAGCAACGCCGCGAAAATGCTCACCAACAGTCACCAAGTTCGTAAACAGAGTGGACACAGTGCAGGAACAATAAAACAAACACTCTCGTGAACGGCAGCACAGAAAATCAAAACACTGATTTTTTGTTTAATTAATTATTGTTTTTTTTTTTATTTGTTACGTTAGTCTCCACATGAAAATCACTTCGTTCTCAGTTATTATTATATATGTTAGTTTTTAATATTACACTTGAACTTATTATTAATGGTCTTTATAAATTTTACTTTGCGTCACACACGATTCAGGGGTATATTTTTTGCGTCCTCGGCGAGCGACGAGGAGCGGAAGTCGACAGCGACCATGGCGGCCGGCGGATGGAAACGGACTCAGCGATAATCATCTCGTGCAGAGATGATTCGCTACGAGGGAAATTTTTAGGGGCATTTTCCCTGAGAGAGAGAGTATTTCCCTCCACTAGGGAAACGATTTGCCTACCACCAGAGAAACGTAAAGTCTCTCTTTTGGGAACAGAGAACCAACAGATCTCATACCGAAGATCGCCACAGTACACTTGTGTGTGTGTACACTGGTTATTTTGCGGACCAAAGCAATGAGAAAGAATCTAAACAAAGAAAAGGGAATAGAGTGTATTCATGGGATGCCAATTCGGTAGAGCAAACAAACCGAATCTCCTTGGATGATAATTGGTTTTCTGTTTGCTCTTGCCGCCGCTGATGAAAAGCAGATCCCGAAATATTAGAAGACAAGGGGATCGGGTAGATCATTGTGTATGGTATGCATTACAGCTGTTACGATAGCCGCAATGCCCATGCACATGGTGCTAATTGGTTTAAGACGCGATATGCGTATTTGCTTTGGTTTGCACATTGTGCGAGTCAGAGAATTTTATTGCTGGGAGAAAAAGGTCGCCGGCCAATGTGTACATAAAGAAATTTATCGTACACATGAATGAAGCTGGGAATGGGCGACGCAATGATAATTATCCCTGACTGGAATGGTTCCATGATATGTGAACCGGGGTTTTTCTTTTCAGGTAATTGATGATAAGGAAAGTAAGAACTCTTACAGGGGATTTGTAAGCGAATGAAAGCTTAAAAAGGTAAGAATTCTTTTGCAGAAGCTTTACGATTATAGCTTTGATCCAATTAATCCGTGTAGCATTTTCAGTGCTTAATGCGATTGCATTAGCGAAAACTTATGCTGGTGGGATGAGGTTATGGGGGTTTTTAGGTAAGTGTACCGTGGGGTTTGGCGGCACCGCCACAAGACTGTTGGGTGTGGGAATTGCAGAATCGCAATTTTAGGTATGGCAATGGGAAATGCATGCATTTTAAGTTGATGGGGATTTAGTTTATTTGTAGGGAATAGGTGGAATGTGGGAAATGCAAGATTGAAATTCTGAGCAAGAGAACTGGGAATGCGTTTAGCACCAGGTAGACATGTGATAAGGTTTCACAGCTACACCGAAAGGATTCCATGGCGTGTAGCAGGAAATTATATTTGATGCTACACTGAGAGAATTCTTGCGGTTTTAACGTAACGTTAATTAAAGATGTCCCATATGCATGCAAAATGATTGTTTTTTGCAGAATCTTGCGTGTAGCAAAAAATATATATAATAATTATTAGACTATTGGCTAGATTCGTGTATTTTATATGATATATATACATTACATGGGGGGTATTGGTAATTTGCGTACAGCAAAGTGCAATATTCATGTTAAGTGTAACGTTATCTACTCATTACGGTTAATGTTTTTTAATACTGTTCCTATTGAAAAAAATTCCAGTCGGTGCGATTTTTATTAAACTGCTGTAGCCACCATGGTCCATCCATATATTTTATTATACAAAAAACATATATTTAGATTATATCTATTAAAATAATATTTACCGCGATCGCTGTGGATGACTAGTCGTTGATCCCGTCTCAATCGGTTCACCCCTATCGTTAATAGCTGGCCCAGCAGTTTGGCACCGGTCGTCATTTTGTTGACATTGCACATTGTATTAATCTCTGTATATCACCTGAAATTAGCTGTACAGCACGTTTGACCGTATAGACATGAGTATGATTGTTGACGATGACCCTGGACTCTGTTGCATACTTTATGTTTATTGTCCTTTATAGTTGTGCCGTATAGTCATTATAGCTCTTCGATAGTATAGTGGTGAGTATACTCGCCTGTCACGCGGGAGACCGGGGTTCGATTCCCCGTCGGGGAGCCTCTGGCGCAAGACTAATGACCTTGCCCGGAAAAAACAAATCACTATGGAAAATTTAACAAGCCTCAGGACTTGCTAAATAAGGCCAAGACCGGTTCCCGGTTGTAGTGCCAATGATGATGATGATGATGATGATGATGACGTATAGTCATTATGTTATACAAATCAACGACCCTCCCATACGGGCAAGAGATATTCTGTTCAGTTCTTAAGGCAGCCGTTGGTGCTGCGGTTAGCTGGCTTCGTTCTTCCAACGAATAAATCGTCAAACAGTGCTGTGTTGCGGCATGATCCAGTTTTGCCCCGAGCATGGACTCGTAGAATGGCCGCATGACCTATTTAGCGCGGGAACATTCTCTGGAATGTGAATACCCCGTGGATCTGCTTCATTTTCCAGGGTATCCATGGGTTCCTGTTTTATTCCCCCAAAGGTTTTTGGATGTTCGTACAGTTGCAACAAGTTATTTGTAGACGAGCCTCTGCCGCGGTTGATTAAATATAACGTTTTAGACTCTATTAAGCCGGACTAACCCTAGTGCCGCCAAGGCGACTAAAAAGATGTTTCTCTGCCACTCGCAAGTTTATGCGTTAAAAGTTTCGAGTTATTATCGCAGGGTATTTTTTCTTTCTACGTGGACTTCATGGCTCATTGATAGTTTAAGCTGACCTATATTTAGGCTCAGCTTGACATAATTAGCGGAAGACATATTGTTGTTTTTGCCGCAAGGCTGATAACTTTGCCCGTAAAAATAAATTATTATGGAAAATTTTACAAGCCTCGAGATTTGCTAAATAAGGCCAAGACCAGATCCCGGTTGTAGTGCCGATGATGATGATGATGATATTGTTATTTTATTTGTGGCTCGCTTTGCATCCTAGCGCTATTTATGTTAGAGTGTCTTGAAATTATATCCTTTATCTCTCAATATAAATGAAATGAAATGAGTGCAACTACTGTAATTACACTAAAAATAAAATCATCAAGAAACGCCAATTAAAATATATTGTAATCATCGACAATTCAAGAAAGGTCAATTAAAATATATTGTGGGAGATAAAAATTCTTTGTTTCTAGGGTTATACATTGACCGCTGTCGCAAAATACACCTACGACAAGCTGGTATACAACTCATTGATTCTAATAACAAAACTGATATCATATTTACCCAGATATCTGATTTTCGCAGTCGTACAAGAAGGCTTGTAAAATGTTTAGCACATTGTTCTAAGCTTGTCATGTTATAATTTGCCATTAAGAAACTGATTGTTATTAAGATGTTGCACAACCGGGTTCGCACGTCATTTGCAATCGACTTCCATTCACTATTTCCTTTGAGTGGCTGTACGATTTGCCAGTTTTTACGTCGACCAGAGTTCATACTTGTGAGTCGGTTCTCATCAATCTGACAGAACACACCTCCAAAGAATAGTTATGTATCTAAGCCATAATATCATCATACTATAATTTAGACCCTGATTGTAAACGTTCTATGCAATAACTCATCTTCTTATTGCCTACACTGGAGGTTCACAGAACTCTACTAGTTGATTGAAGTAAACAAGTACAGCAACATAGAGCCTAATTAAATTTTCATCTCGTCTGGTTCTGTGTTCGTTTTGATTTCCTTGGCAACTAACTCGCGCACACAGTTGCACAACTGGGAATTATGTGCACGCCCGTCTAACGTTCTTCTAGATCTATTATTGAATTAAAAGCAATCAGATGGGCATGAGCCAACGAAGCCGAGTAAAATTAAACGTGGCCAAGAATAAACAAAACACAGAACAAGGTAAAGCAACACCCTCTACCTTCGTTTGTAATCTGATTTGAATGTTGCTGCAAGTTTCTCTATTGTTTACGATACTCTTTGTAAGAAACACAACGAAGCCGATTTAACACCTTCCGACGTGCCCACCCCTTCACGGAGAATGCTGAACGACGGTATATTCAATCAATTATAAGAGACAATGATTTAGGAAACCCTACCGTGTCTAGCAGGAAGTATCTGCATCGGGCGTCCCTAACCCATCCATGAATTAACCAAATAACAGTTGCTCATAATGCAAAACTGGTCTGTGTACTTTGCATGTGTGCAAACTAGAAATTATTATGCATCGCCATGAATTCAGCGTGAACTCCGAATAGAGAACGTGTACGTCGGATCCTCAAAAGGCCGAATTATAGTTTTGAATTGTTGCTTTAGGTCTACCATACAAGATACTAAGCTCGTCGATATAGGAGAGGAAGGCATTATGCGGTTTTTGTGAACAAAATAAGGTCAACCTGATTTATATGTGTATTGGCATTTTCGATTTATTGGTTTACTGAGAAAGGGGTTTCCTGGTCGATTACTGAAATATCCAATTGAAAAAGAAAATTTTCCTAACACTTATTTCAAAAGTCTTTGAATGCATGATCTGCTATTTTATAACGATATTTGATAATCAGACAAAGGATAACGTTCTCAAAAAAGGATATTCAGACGGAATTTATATCTTTTTTATAAGGAAACGTATCAAATGAATACGTGTCAAATGAATAATTGGCGTAAATTCACGAATAGAAATTAAAAATAAAATAATGTATAATAAACACAATT
Source organism: Microdon myrmicae (assembly GCA_963931805.1). NCBI lineage: Eukaryota > Metazoa > Arthropoda > Insecta > Diptera > Syrphidae > Microdon > Microdon myrmicae. The sequence goes on along the minus strand of OZ007499.1, from coordinate 51,929,692 downwards.
AAAGATTGTTAAGACATATAGTGAGACCTTAGAGTACTTCGCACAGAAGTACCGTATGTACTGTGAACTGCTATGAAGCAAATTGTATTCCTATATAAATATTTTTATTTACACTGACGCGCGCAAAAAAGGGGATTTTGAAGTAGTTGTTGCAAGTCCGAGACGCCGAGCTTCATCGTTAGAAGGAAGAGCGTAGACCTTTTATTTTTATTCCATTTATTAAAACTCCTTCTTTTACTCTTCTTTTCGAATTGAATACGCGGGTTGCCTTTTATATTTCGGGATTAGAGAACAAAAACAAATATTGATCATCGAAAATCACTTTATTGTTTTTCAAAATATTCCGCATGAAGATCTATACACTTTTGCATGCGTTTGAACCAATTGTCGAAGCACTTTTGCCACTCTGATTGAGGTATCTCCAACACATGCATTCTGAATGCAGCAACCGCTTCTTCAGGTGTCGAAAAACGTTGACCTCTCAGTTTGTTTTTTACGTACGGGAATAAAAAGAAGTCATTCGGTGCCAAGGCAGGTCTATACGGCGGATTACCCATCAAATCGATGTTTTGGGTGCTCAAAAATGCAGTTGTCGCAGCCGATATGTGAGAGCTCGCATTGTCGTGGTGAAGAGTGATCCGTCTTCGGCGGTTGGTTTTCCTGATTTCTTGGAAGACAACTGGCAAACAAATGGTTGTGTACCACTCACAATTGACTGTTCTGCGTTGTTCTAGTGGAACGGTTGCGACATGTCCAGTTTTTCCGAAAAAACAGGCGACCATTTGCTGGGAAGTGCTTCGTGCGCGAACAACTTTTGTTGGATTCGGCTCATCTTGAAACATCCAGACAGTCGACTGATGTTTACTTTCGGGCTCATACGCGTAAATCCACGATTCATCAGCTGTCACGATGTCATAGACGTGTTTCGAAGCACCGCGACCGTATTTTTTGAGCATTTCTTTCGACCAATTGACACGAGCCTTGTTTTGAGCGATTGACAAATTGTGTGGGACCCAACGCGAACAAATTTTTTTGACAGTCAAATGTTTATGCAATATTGAATATATGCTGGTCCCACTAACGCCTAAGGTTGTCTCAATCTCACGATAGGTCACATGACGATCTTCCAATATCAGTTCGCGCACAGCATCAATGGTTTTCGGAACAACAACTGATTTTGGACGACCTTCACGAAATTCATCTTGGAGTGAAGTACGACCACGATTGAATTCACCATACCATCGATAAACACTGGTCCTTGATGGAGCTTCATCGCCAAAAATTGAATTAAGTTCATCCATGCACTGTTGCTGAGTTAATCCACGCCGAGAGTTGTAAAAAATAATCGCACGAAAATGTTGACGATTTAATTCCATTTTTGGGCCGAGATGAATCTTTTAAGTTACTGTAAACAACACAAATAGCGCTCGTATGTCAAAACGTTCTGAGTGCGTATAACCTCAAAAATGTCCAACTATACGACAGAGCTGTCAATTGCCGGGTTGCAACACTAAGGTTGCCAAATCCCGAAACATAAGAGGCAACCATCGTAATTTAACTTTATTCTTTTCTTTATTCACTATTCTTTATTTCGATTCGTCTCTATTTCTTCTATTCCTTTTCTCTCTGTATCTTTTTGACAACTGTATATTCTTTTCTCTAATAACTTCTGTAATAACTTCTGTGAACTTATTTCTCAACTGTGTCTTAATCTCAACTGTACTAACTGAGCTGTATTTCTCAACTTCTATTTCTCAAACTAACTTGATATAGAATATTGTGGATGTTGATTTATGTTATATTAAATGAGGATATTAGATATGTTAGAAGAATGTTTTAAGGATGTGTTAGATAAATAATGAGATTCAGTGTTAAAGTTAATAATCATAAGGACAGTAGTATTCCGGAATACTACATCCCACTCTTCTTCGAGAAAGAAAATTATCCTTGAAGAGAATAATTTTCTTTGTAACTATAGCTTAATTAAGGACTTGGGTTCTCGTTCAAATTCAATTGGTTATCAAAATTAATTTTCCATCAAAGGTTACAATAATTACATTTCAAGAAGTTTTTAACACTAGAAAAATTGTCAATTTACAATATATATATGAACTAAAACTAAATATTTCTCCTTGGAACTTTTTCTCTTCTCATCCAAAAAATTTTAATCTTTTTAAAAAGTATGTTCCAAAATTCTTTTTTTCATTCGAATATATATTTCAAATTTCAAATATATATATATATCTCTGTTAAAAATTCCAAAATTTCCAATATATATATTAACTCTAAATCTTCTAATATATATATTAACTCTAAAACATTTTCTTTCTTTCTTCCCCCTCTTTAACTTTTTTTTTTTTGTTTTTTCTTCTTTTTTATTTCCTACAATTGTTTGATTTTTCCATATATATTGAATAAAAAAAAAACAAAGGCCATTTGTTAGGTGTGTACCTTTTCTTTAAATTTATGGAAAATTTTCCAAAACCGTTTTGTGCCTATTACTAAGATGATTGAATAAAAATGAATGTTACCAAAAATCTTCTTAAAAAATGATCTCAAATATCTTAAATGTCTGTGTAACTTTTAATTTTTTTGTATTTTGTGTTTAAATAAATGTTTATTGTTGTTAAAAAACAATTGTAATGTATTTATATGGTTTTTCTTTTCAATACTGTGGGGAGGAAGTATGTACCTGCGTGGGTACTCCGTTCCCTTCCTCCGCCAACATCTGATTACTTTGGCTGCATTCCTTCGCCGTAAACTAAACTGTTCGTCGAGAAAACGGAAGCACACATAAACACTCAGGAAACAAATAAAATGTAACGCGGTTTGGTTGTCTGTATAAAAGTTCTATTATTTAATTTAACTCTTGCAACAGGTTCACAATTATTTAACTTAAAACTGCCTTTTCCTGGGGGGGCACAAGAAAGTTATTTTTTTATTTTCGACGCGCTCGACTCTAACTCTCCGACTTTTGTTTTGCACCGTACCAGCGTCGGTACGGTGGATGACGGAGCGACCGTCTCGATCGCTGGATGAAATTCGACTCCACGATATTTTTCGCTTTGAGGTGAAAAAAATGTTTCCCTGTGGTGGAAACAAGGAAGACAGACTTGGCAATGACTGTGTATGTGTGAGTGAAGATCACATTGGTTTATTTTTATACACAAGGCCATAGGAATAAAGCTGAAACTCAAGGACGGGGCATAATGGGCATCCAAGAGATGTGTGTTTGTTGAAACAACGAATCGCGTCTCGTCGGATGCTAATGGCTTTGTATTTGTTTATGCATCTCGTTCGTAAGGGACAAGATTCGGCGAATCAAAGGACAAGGGAAATATGACCTAATGCATAGTTCGGTAATGAGGGTCGGCTAGATAAATAGCAGCCGCTCATTAAATAGAAAATGTGATTCGGATACCTATACGATATGAATTGTCTATGGTATGCATTGCAGCTGTTACGATAGCCGCAATGCCGATGCACATGGTGCTAATAGGTTTAAGACGCGAGATGCGTATTTGCTTTGGTTTGCACATTGTGCGAGTCAGGGAATTTTATTGCTGAGAGAAAAGGACGCCAGCCAATGTATACATAAAGAAATTTATTGTACAGATGAATAAAACTGGGAATAGGCGACGCAATGATAATTATTCCTGGCTGGAATGGTTACATGATATGTGAAGCGGGGTTTTTCTTTTCAGGATGGTTTATGATAAGGAAGGTAAGAACTCTTACAGGGGATTTGTAAGCGAAGGAATGCTTGAAAAGGTAAGAATTTTTTGCAGGTACTTTTGGGTTATAATAATTGGATCTATTTGATGCGTGAAGCATTTAAGATGCTAATGCGAATTGCATTAGCGAAAGCTGGTGCAGACTGGGTTGTGGTTATGGGGGTTTTTTTCGGGAAGGCGAGCCGTGGGATCTGCCGGAACCGCCACAATACTTATTTTAGTTGAATTATTATTTTCATTTTTTATTATTTTGTGTTTGAGTAAGTGTTTGTGTTTATTATCGTTATTTAAAATATTTAATGTTTTTGGCTTAATGTCTTTATTTTCCATAGCCTCAACTGCTGTCAGAACGTTTACATTTCCAGTCTTACTCACTGCTGTTGGACCATTTAGTTTCTCAGTCTTATTTACAGTTTCGCATAGTTCTTCAAACTTATTAGCTGCTAGAACTTCTTGGTTTGCAGTCTTATTTGCTGTTTGAACTATTTCTTCAGTTTTATCTGCTGTAGAAACATTCAGTCCTTGCGGCTGAAAAGTTTTGTTCTTCAGTGTTAGCTGCTGAACTGACTTGGGTTTCAATTTTAATTGCTGAAACTTTTGGATTTTCAGTCTTTAATACTGCTGAATTTTCAGTCTTGGTTGCTGAAGTGTCTGGGTTGTCAATTGGGATAGCCGAAATATTAGGGATTTCAGTTTGTATTACTGCTGAAAATTCCGAATTTTCAGTCTTTGTTGCTGAATTATTTTCCAGAATTGTAGTCTGAATCGGAGTTATTATATTAGTGGGTTTATCTTCTTTTATATCTTTAACTTTATTGGAATTAGTCATATGGTTAGGATAATCATATGCTGGCTCAAGGTAAATTTGGCTAGGAGTTTCATTCCTAGAGTTATATGAATTAAAATTGTCGTTATCTATTGTCAAAGATCTAATGCTATAAATTGAAAAATGCTGTTTGTCTTCTATAAAATTTGGTTGGCGTCAGGCCTCGTTTTCCGACTCTTGCACCCGAGAAAAGTGAACATTTTCCCAATCATTTTGTCTATTTGAGGTCCTAGAAATTTCACCAAAACGATTTTCGGTGTTTGCAGGATTATTTCGAAATGGGTTACGCGTTGTACCTTGATGGAAATTTGGTAATGACGATTCATTCCTAGATAACCTGTATCTACACTCGTTATCTGAGTGATTGTTCCGTCCACAGAAATTGCATGTAATGTTGTATTCCCTTTTTATGGGTTGTCTATTCGAAAAAGTGTTGGACTGCATGTTCCGATAACATGTGTCCTGTGAATGCCCTGGCTTACCACAGGTTTGGCAGACTATTCGATTAAATCTGTGGGGATTTTCATTATAATGGTACGACCGGGGAGAGTTATCCATTCGAGCAGCATGCGCTACTACATGGGCAATCGACTGCTTTAAATTGTTTCCCCCAACGACTTTAGCTATTATTTTTAGTTGTTCGTTCTTTAGTCCATCCTCAAATATTTGTACGGCCAATTTAGCGTTTTCCTCAATCAAGAAACCCCTCACTACCGCGTCTGCTGCTATTTCGCAAGTGGCAGAGTTCAGAGTCCTCAGCGCATTTGCAACTCTATCGCCATATTCCTGAAGTGTTGTTTCAGAGAAATCAACTCATTGTTTGCCGTCGACCGAGATTGCTCTTCTTTATATTCTGATTCCAGCTTTTCCTTACTGTCTTCCCACTCAGTGATTTTGCTATACCTAATAAGATCATACACAGGACCCTCTAGTCTATTTTTGACTAGCTCTAAAAATGTTTCTATATCAGGGTCTGCCTTTTTAATTGATCTAAACAAAACTTCTCCCCCGGAGATGAATTTGTTTAGGTCGCAGGATTTCCCGTCAAAGGTAGGGACGATTCTGAAAACATCTGAAATTCCGACAGAGAGAGAGCCATTTCAGGGGGGTTATTGTGTATCGGTTGAGAGTGGATTTGTTCTTCCCCCTGCCTAGCCGCCTGTCTCGTGTAATAAGGACTCGAACTTGTGAAAATTTAAGAAGAATGTATGGCATAAAATTTGCTATCACTTCTTAATAATATTGGTTATGAAAGGCCTTTATTTTGTTATTCAATATATATGTCGTGGAAAAGATAAATTGCTGTCCCAAAAGCTGCAAAGAAAGAAAATCTTCGAAGAGAAAGCAAAAAAGTAAATGTCTTCGGAAAAACTGAAAAGAGAATTTTCCAAAAAAATTGTCTATCGGAAAATTTTTTTTTGAAAAAGAAAAATTTCCAAGTAGAGAATATCCCAAAAAAAGAAGAGAGGAAAGTCGCTATTAAAGAAGAGAGAAAAGTCGCTATTTTGAAAAAAAGTTCTTACTCTACTAAATGTTGATTGCTGTCGTACTGTTGATAGAAGTCTTGTTTGTCTTGAGTTTTGCTCACTTTTTTTTTTGTTGATAGAAGTCTTGTTGCGGTTTTTTTTGTTGATAGAAGTCTTGTAGCTTTTTGCTTTTTATTAATTTCTCCTTTTTTATTTTACCGCCAGGCAGACTTCAAGTTGAGTATCCTGGTCTTTTGCTTTTTTTTTTCTTATTTATTTTGGTTTTATTTATTTATGGGATCCTTCGGTTGGATCCCACCGCTGCCACCAGTGTTGGAAGTCCGAGACGCCGTGCTTCCTCGTTAGAGGGAAGAGCGTGGACCTTTTATTTTAATTCCATTTATTAAAACTCCTTCTTTTACTCTCCTTTTCGAATTGAAAAATTTAACTTTATTCTTTTCTTCATTCACTATTCTTTATTTCGATTCGTCTCTATTTCTTCTATTCCTTTTCTCTCTGTATCTTTTTCAGAACCGTATATTCTCTTCTCTAATAACTTCTGTGAACTTATTTCTCAACTGTGTCTTAATCTCAACTGTACTAACTGAGCTGTATTTCTCAACTTCTATTTCTCAAACTGACTTGATATAGAATATTGTGGATGTTGATTTATGATATATGTTATATTAAATGAAGATGTTAGATATGTTAGAAGAATGTTTTAAGGATGTGTTAGATAAATAATGAGATTCAGTGTTAAAGTTAATAATCATAAGGACAGTAGTATTCTGGAATACTACATAGCCTTAAATGTCAGAGCACAGTGCGAGCGGATAGAGAGGAAGTGGATAGGGAACGGAGGTGTCGATGTATAATGGTCTTAAATGTCTGGACATCATAACGGCCAGGAAACACATGTACAGGCAGAACATTCCACATTCGTGTGGTTCGGCTAAAGAATGAATCTCTATGTTTATTTGTGCGCCTAAAGTTCACTTTCAACGTGAACTGGTGCGTATTCACAGATTGATCGGTATCGCGCGAAAATGTCTGAAGGGGAGGAACACATTCAGCAAGTTCAGTTGAGCAACGGCCGTGGTAATACCTACAGAAAAGAGATAGGCATGATACGTTGCACCTGTGTTCTAACGATGAAATTGATCGACTTACGGCTTAGTCCCCAATAAATTTCACTGCTCGCTTTTGCATCCTGTGGAGCACGTGTAGTGCAATTTTGGGTCTGACCAAATATGGAAGTTGAAGTCAATTTTTGGACGAATATACGCATTGTAACTGGCGCAAGACTAATGACCTTGCCCAAAAAAAAAAAAAAAAAAAAAAAAAAAATCATTATGGAAAATTTAACAAGCCTCAGGACTTGCTAAATAAGGCCAAGACCGGTTCCCGGTTGTAGTGCCGATGATGATGATGATGATACGCATTGTAAATTGTGGCCAGGCTGCGTGGAGTGAAGCATCTTTTGCATCTCTTAAGGAACCCCAAAACATTTGGCTGCACTTTTCGCAGCTTCAAATATGTGGTCATTCCAGTTAAGAGTCGAATTAATTCGAGTGCCGAGGATTGATAGTTCCTTGGCTTCGTTGATACAAGTGCCGTTCATAAACAATATATTTACTTTGGGGCTCGCCTTTGACAACAAGAGACAGCACTGAGTTTTTTGGGCATTCAATTCTATTCGGTTAGATAATCCCCACTGATATATCTTGCTGAGGTCTGAATTCAATGTATCAAGCATAAGTTGCTGGTGGGTAGTGACGTTCGAAGAGTTTGGACGGGAGTGTTCGCAGAGTATGAGAAACTCAACGTGCTATCATCAGCAAACGAGTGACTTGGGTTGTGAGTAATTGACAAGAGATCATTTATAAAGATGAGGAAGAGAGCGGATGAGAGTACAGAATCTTGGGGAACACCTGCATTAATTTGATGTAAGACAGATTTGATACCATCAAGAACCGCTTGGATTGAACGGCCAGAAAGATAGTCTCTTATTCATAGGATCAAGGAGTTGTCCACTCCATATGAATGTAATTTTGACAAAAGGGCTTGTGGCGGATCCGCCAAACCCCACGGTTCGCTTAACTAAAAAACCCCCATAACTTCCATCCAATCTCATAACTTCACTAATGCAATCGCATTAGCATCTTAAATGCTTCACGCATTAAATAAATCAAATCTTTAACCTAAAAGTCCCTGTAAAAGAAAACTTACCTTTCATGCATCCCTTCGCATACAATTCCCCGTAAGATTTCTTGCTCAACTTATCAGGAATTCCAAACCAATTGGCACCTTCGGCGCCAGGCAGATTCCCCTAGACGAATTCCTAATAACAATTGCGCTGTCTAATTTTCAGGTTCGCCGTGTGTATGATAAATCTCTTAACGTACACATTGGCCGGCGACCTTTTTCTTCCAGCAATAACATACCCAAGCAGCCGCATTCAATTAGCGCAATCGACGCTGAAGCCAATTTCCTTAACTCGCATCAAGTGCAAACAAAGAACGCTGTTCCTCCACAGGCTTCCTGGAGATACCATAAACAATCCATATCGTTTGTGGTATCCTAAACGCATTTTTCATTTAATGAGTGGCTGCTATTTATCCAACTGACCCTCATTACCGAACGATGCATAGGTCGCTTTTCCCTTTGTCTTGTAATTGCCATGAATCCGTTCCTCATGACCTCGATGCATAATCAAACACAAAGCCATTAGCAACCCACGAAATTCGATTTGTTGGTTCCAACGAACACACATCACCTGGATGCACCTTATGCCCCTTCTTGGTGTTTTAGATTCGTTATCATGGCTTCGACCCATGAAAAGAACCGACGTACACATATACATGTGTACCATGACGATCTCATCTATGAGATCCGGTTATCACCACCGTAAAAACGAATGCACCCAAATTTCCCTTGGACAACGAATGAATATCGTTGAGTCCATTTCCATTTGCCGACCACGCTGGTCGCGCTGACTTCCGCTCTCCGCCGGCTGCGGAGATGCGTAAATTCACGAGTCGTGAATTTAAACTCTCGGGTGATAACTAAATAATTGTTCTGTATAACCAGTAGTTATGTTCTTCAAGAAAGCTAAGATTCAACCTTTTTGGTTCACATTTAATGTTTGAAAGTACTTTCATAAAGTTGTTAACGTATAACAACCAGCGGAGGTGTGCGCGTGATATCGGTGTCTAATTAGATTAATTTACGATTTCAATCTGTAAAGGTACGAATTAATATAACAAAATAAATGCATCAAAACCCTTGGATACATCTAAACCAATAAAATAACATTTCCTAAAGACATCTAGTGTTCCTTTTTTTGTGCTGCAGTTTTCTGGGTGTTACGTTCGTCCTTACGCGTTTGTGAACAATTGACTTGGTGCTCTTTTGTTGCTGTGATAAAAGGTGGAACAATCAGTGATTCACGGTGAACCGTTTGTGGGGACGGAGTAGAACCTTTTGCCGTGCGCCGGCACCACGACTTCGCCCCCACAGGCTGGATGCCAAACTCTGTCGAAGGCTTTTGAAGTATCCAATGCGACTACCTTGCTTTCACCAAGGTAGTGGATGGAATGGCTCCAATTTACGGTAAGATACGCCATCAGATCTCCTGTGGACCTGTTGCTACGAAAGCCATATTGGCGATCGTTGAGGAGGTCATTGGATTCCAGATATTTCGAAAGTTGACGGTTGATAAGTGATTCTACAGCGCTTGCGATAATAGTGAAGAACGTGTGATTCGAACTGACGCTATGGCAGTTAGAATCACAAAAAATTGATCCAGTGATCAACACATCAGGCTACTGGCCGCGTGTACGAATTCGATTTCTAATCTCAAGTACACTCAACTGATGTGGAATTGTTATGTTATCGCTATGGTATACGGCTCTGATGCATTTTCTTATTCGATTTTCGTTCGGTGTCCTTCACTATTTGCTTGTGTGTTGTGTGTGTATCTGTTTGAAACGCCACAATTCCATTACCTTGGAGAGAATAGAAAGTAAGTGCTATTGGTCGATAAGAAGAAAGGGATGATTTGTCACCCTTTTTGGGAATTGGTTGAATGATCGCTGATTTCCATCTATTTGGGAAACGACCAGTAGAATAAGACAAATGGAAGAGCTTCCGCAGTGGTTTGGCGAGTGAAGAAGAACATCTCTTCAAGAGGGTTGGGAGAATGCCATCCGGACAAGCAGATTTGTTTGCGTTTAGCTCTTTGAGTGCGCGGGCAACAGTACGCGTTCGAAAGCGAATGTGGCTCATGGTGTGCTGCTTATGCTCAAGTTGAGGTGGAACTGATGTGGTATCAGGCAGCTTTTAGTTGGCTGCAAAATGTGCAGCAAGTAGATTCGCATTCTCTATTGCAGTGGTGACTGGTTTGTAATCGACTATAAGCGATGGAATGGATGAAGAGACTGTGTTTTGAATGTTTTTCACGAATGCGCAGAAGTTTCTACTACCTTGGGAGAGTGTAGTATTTTTTGTCTCACTCTCTGGTCATGCAAGAACTTGGCGCGTCGAATGTAAGCATTGCAGTCATTTCTAGCTCTCTTAAATCGTTTCCGGGTTTCCTCAGTATTGTTTGGTTTATACAACCGGAAGCTCAACTGTTTAGCCTTAATGGTTTCTGTGCACCCCGAATCGAACCACATATTTCTCTTGGGTTTGATACTCTTTACCCTGTGTGGAATAAAGGTCCGCATGCCAAGTAGAATCGTGTCTGTCAATATGTCCGCTATAGAGTCAACATCGCTATTGAGGAAAAATAACGACCAATATAACCTCTCAAAAAAGGCGTTCAGACGTTCCCAGTTGGCTTTCTCGTAGAACCATACTGTTCTTTTGGGAGCTTTCTCATTAACGTTACTGTTGGTTAGAGGAAATTAAGCTGACAGGACACAGTGATCTGAAGTGCCCAAGGCCGAAGAAACTTCCATTGTGTATTTGTTTGGGTGGGAGGTGAGAAACAGAGCCAGTGTGTTGTCGAAACGACCATATATATTTGGTACCCGTGTTGGCTTGTGGGGGGTTGAAAGTAGGTGTGCCGGTACGGATTTAACAAGCAACGAGTATCTTCTGCATTCGCGCAGCGACTTATTTTGAATTGGGGTGCACGCATTCCCGTGCGCACGCTACAGGGGTTGGAAGACGACTCGACTTGCTCGTTTGGTTGGATTTCGAGTGTTCAGGCACTCAGCGTTTACCCTCGAGAGACTCTGGCGAGTCCTTTCTCCTCTAAGGGTGAGTTTTCTTTTCCTTGAGAGAAACGTGAGGTTTCTCTCTGTGGTGGTGTAGTGGGGAGTTGGAGAGGATCTCTCCGGGTCGATCTTAGCCAGTGTGCTAATGATCCATTGTTTACTCATGCACGAAGGTCCTGGGAAACAAAACTGAAACAGGAGGATAGAACAAAGGGCATCATAAATGACATGGATGCAGCTGCATAAATAGTCTGCATTGCAATTAGCAAAATGGTGCTAAAAGGAATTTCGGTACACAATGGTTATTGTGTACTGTCTCTTGCTGTGCGGAAAGATTCGAATTTTTGTATGCATGTTTATATGCTGAAGAATTCGATTCATGGCGGCTAGACGCTAGATGCGTGCATTGCTTTTGTCGATTGGACAAAAGGCTGCCGCGGCCCTGTATAAGCGTTCAAACTCTCCAACAGAAACGTTCAAACTCTCAAACATTGAATTAAATTCGATTCAAATTCCTCCAAGATTTGAAGCCCAAAATGTGCATGTGTCTAAACAAAGGCATATCTATTTTCCGCCCGTACCCAATTCAAGCAATCATAAACATCCTAATGCATATCTTCACATGCCAGATGTTTTATGACTTGTAAATGCACCAATCCAAAAACAAACACCTAATTCCCATGGATCTTGTGTTACCCACCCGAAGGACACGCAAACTCTTGTACGCATAAGCCAGGCGGATAACAAAAACAAAAACCCAAATTCCAATGCATATCCTAATATGCACAATAATTTTATAAGAACTCATAAAACCGAACCATTATCCTAATAAGCACATTGTACACCACGATACAAAATTTCTATTTGTGTTAATTTAAAAGGAAGTTCCATCGCGATCTCCGGCGAGCAGTTGATTACCGTACATGGTCCCCGGCGGAAGTGCTGCAGGAGACGAACAGGGCAAATAACATCATAGAGCAAGGTTCGTGGAGGTGGTGTCCTTACCAGAATCGTCTTTTCTTTTTTTTTCAAATATATAAAGCAAAAGTGAATTTTCTAAATAAAAAGTATTTTATTATTTGGAATTGTGCGGTCTTTACAAAACGTTGGCTGCTCCAGCACAGGCGACGAATTCTAAACTGGAACCGGTGAGTAGAGTGGTGGCACGCCCGCAAAACAAATCGGTGCAGCTTCTCGATTTCGAGCATCACCAGAAGGCGCCGGGTTCCACGGCGCAGGTAAGCTATTCCTGGAACGACGACCCACGAACAATCGGTCGCTACTCTTTCCTCGGGCTTGAGGAAGCACGGCGGCGACCGCAACGGGTCCCCGCAGGAGCGGTCAATAGAGATCCCACGTCCTATTCAGGACCAGGAGACACGGTACCTGAGAGCGAGGCCAATAACTAATACCAACAGTGGTTCGGACTCTTCTCGACAGGGTAGACATGTTACAACTAGTGCGAGAATGCCATTCATCGAATACTTATCAGTCACTTCATCAACCAATTGTGGCAATTCATTATGGCAAATCTGTACCACAATCACCGCATCAACAAATACATCAATATGTATCGAATGCGAGTTCGCGTAGGAAGAAGAGTACCGCTTCTGTAGCACTTGGCAAGAGCCTAGTAGTCAACAAACGCATTCGTCTCCACCTCAACAAGAACAACAACCCCAACAACCACCACTACAGATACGACAACATCAAATGGTGCAATCACAAAATCAACCAGGTCAGCAATTGCAACATCAAGGACAAATCAACAGTTCCTTCTCACAAGATCATCGCAACAGACCTTTTCACAACATCATCGCAGTGTATATCAAGAACACCAACAGCAACTCCGATATAACACCACTGTTCAATAACGATTCTACATTACAACAATCCAATACAGCTCAAGTATTCAATAAAACAATGCCCTTATCAATTCACATACAAAGGAGAGTACTGCTCCTGTAGCAGTCACTCCCACTCCAACTTCAACAGAAATCATTCAGTCAGACATGGAGCTCATCATCCTCACTTTCAACTAATAAGAATCATCAACAAGCGATCACCACCCATCAGCCGCAGGTCAAGAATTATGGTAGCACAAAGACATCTTCATCACCTGTAGCTGCTTGATACAAGGTTTAGTGGGTCCTCTTCAATAACAGAACATAAAGCTACGGTAGCCTCGCAACAACTACAACCACAGCTACCTGCCGAATCACCAAGGCCACATCGACCATAATACACAATTTGTACCCGAAGGGGAGAATGCTGGGTTCCCAACATACAATATACGAAATAAATATACAAGATAAAATCACGTTGGTTCCCTAAAAGGAAATATACAAATTAAAATCAGCTCAGAAGGCGTCGTATCTAAAGAGAACAGATGTCAGCTTCAATTTTCAGTTAAATCAACTCGGCTTTGAATTTCGTAGCACCAGCATCACGAGTGAATCAATTTTAAAAGGAATAAATGTTATAAGGGCACCTACATGGGTGGCTGAAAACTTTCCGACCTCAACGTGAAGATAGCAGCACAGTTGTGCATCTTTTGACAGTTACTCACCAAAATGTCAGCCATTTTGGAGGCACCGCTTTTTTTTGACAGTCTTTTGAGTGAGTCGATATGAGCGTTTTTGTGAAAATGGACAAAATTGAGTATCGAGCTGTCATTAAATGTTTGTTTTTGAAAGGTAATACGCTTACGAAAATCAGAAATGAATTGGACTATGCGTATGGGGACTCTACAACACCATTTTTCTGGAGTGAGTTCCTTATTCCATATTGTTTTAATCAGTTGATGGATCTTTCGAGCGGTTGCCTCTTCTCCACGTTTTATAAGTTCTGCCAGTATGCAGTCGAGTACGGGAGCTTTGTTGTTCTTCAATCGATTGATTGCGTCTACAACTTCGTTGAGAGACGGCTCTGGTTTCTGAGGCTCGACTGTAAGTACGTCTGGTGCGTTTATTTGTGGTTGATGGATCAGCACATTGAGTAGGTTTTCAAAGTACTGCTTCCATCCTGTCACGATAATGTTTGTTTCTGTGATCAGATAGCCGTTTGCGTCTCGAATTATTTTGGATCTCCCTCAGTAGCCATTTCTAATTGATTTTATGCCGACATACATACCTCTGATATTCTATGCTCTGGCATTTTCTAGGATTTTTTTGATCCAAGTCTTCTCCCAATCGCGTTGTTTGCGTTTGAAAAATCTTGTTGTCTCTTTCCGAATCGTCACGTATCATTCTGCGTTGACTTCAACATACCTTTCTAAGTGGATCACTCTGAGGCACTTGCGTTGGTCAATTTTCGCTGGGCACTCATGGTAAAATCAAGGTTTGGACTTAATTTTTTTCCTAAATCCCAGTACCATTTGAGTTGTTTGTTTGATTACATCACTGATCGTTGCCCATTTAGAGTCCACACTGCTGGCTTCCTCTTCCTCACTACTGCCATCATCTAGAATGCTAAATCTATTCGTTAGTTCGTTTTGATATTCAGCCCTTTTGCGCAGGTCTTTTAGTTTATCAATGTCGAACTTTTTGCTCGTCTCCCGTGATTGCCCACATGGGTTTGCTGCGAGCCGACTCCTAACTTTGCATTTTCATTTTTCATTTTTAAAACATTATTTTATTTTCTTCTGATATTCTTAGTTCCTAAATTACATGCTAGACAAAAAATGCTTAAATTCTAGCTTAATTATCCTATATTATCTTACTGGTCCTACGCAGACGCTCTAAGCTAAATATTACATAACTATTGTATAATTTGCCTTTCGGCGACAGGACTTTGTTTGTGGCAGTACTTATAATTATTTAAATGACAAAGAACAATTTTGAAAACTTTGCGTCGAATTTTTTTTTGTTTCTTTTTGAAATTTAACCTACATATATATATACATTTTTTTTTTTAAATTTCATTTAAAAGAACTTAACTTAACTTAAATCTTATACTACCCTAATTCTAGAAAAGCGAAGTCTATGTAAGCTGGCTGATAATACTGTTATTCTATACCGACTTTGATATCCATGTCTTTATATGCCATTCAACGACCAGAACTGTTGACGCTGTCCAATACTATCGTCCCGATCTCTGTGGGATATAGCCCTACTGACGCGCAAGAGCTCTTCTTGGGTGCGCGTTACTTCCCGGTCACCCTCAGGTGCATAAACCGCAATTGCATACAAACCCCTTGTTGAAGGGGTATGCGTACGATACAGACTTCCAGCTCCCGGAGCCTGCGCACTTCTCCACTATATATTACTTTATGATTGATTCTATTTCTAATAAATATTGTGACGCAAACGGCTGTCTGGTCACAGAAACAAACAATATCGTGACAAGATGGAAGTAGTACTTTGAAGACCTGCTCAATGTACGCACCAATCAACTACAAATAAATGCACCAGACGTACCTACAGTCGAGCCTCAGATCCCAGAACCATGTTTCAACGAAGTTTTAGCCGCAATAAATCGATTGAAAAACAACAAGGCTCCCGGAATCGACTGCATACCGACAGATCTTGTAAAGTGTAGTGCTCTAAAAAGCCCTACCACCCTTTTCTCCATTCATACATCCTAATCCCAGAAATCCTACACCAAAACATTAAAAATAATCAAAATCCTAAAAAAACCAAAACTAAATCCAAAATTCGTAATAAACGAATCAAAATATTCGTTTATCGCTTTGCATTTGCCCCCACGGCATAATTTAATCAAAAAACCTTAACTAAAACCAAAATTCGCAATAAACGAATCAAATATTCGTTTATAGCTTTGCATTTGCCCCACGGCATAATCTCAATTAAAAATCCAGAAATACATTTCAATCTGGTAATTTCCCTAGAAAATTAATCAAACCAAATCCATGGCAAATCGCACCAGATGTTCGAATTTGTCACAAGCAAACAATACCCAAATTCCATTTCCAATTCTCATATGCTAATAGATTGATGAAGATTCAGAAAACTGAATCTTATCTAAAACAAACATCGAGTATCGCACAAATTGTATCGAAAATCGAGATTTTCCATCTGAAACGTTTGTTTTCAAGATACAAAATCTCGATTTGATTTCGTTTAAAAGGTGATGTATCGCGATCTCGAGGGGTCATTTGGTTCCTGTTCATAGCCCCCGCCGGAAGTGCTGGAGGTCCAGTATAACATTCATTTCTGTTCATGTATATAGTCCACGGCGGAAGTGCTGGAGGTCGACGATAAGAAGTCATTCAATCAATGCACACAGATTTCCGGATCAAAATAAATGAATCTATTATAAACTAAACCAAAAGTATTTTGATTAATTTGGTTTGGTGCATTCGCTGTGGAACGTTGGCGGCTTTAGGACAGAAGGGGACTTCCAACTAGCAAAAAGAACCGGTGAGTAAAGTGGTGGCAAGCCCACAAACTAAACCCTTGCGGCGTACAAGATTTCGGACATCACCAGAAGGCACCTGATCCCACGCACAAGGACGTAATTCCAAAGCGACGTCCAAGAACGATCGGAAGCTGCTCTTCCCTCAAGGTTTGAGGAAGCACGGTGGCAACCGCAACGGGTCCCCTCGGGAGCGGTCATAAAGAGATCTTTCGTCCTTCTCAGAATAAGCAGACACGCTACCTGGGAGCGAGGCCAGTAGTAACATCTACTACTACAACAGAAGCATGATGGAGAGGCACCCGCTCGAAAGATCCACCACCTCATCAAAATAATATGGGATAAGGAAGTCACTCCGGAAGAATGGAGAACCTCAATAGTCGTCCCTATTTTCAAAAAAAGGCGACAGAACTGACTGCGAAAACTACAGACAAATATCATTGCTGCCAGCCAGATACAAAATACTAACAAATGTCATATTGGCGAGAATCACGACGTACGCAAAAGAAATACTGCGAGACTACCAATGCGGATTCCGTAGGAAGCGATCAACAAGCAACCAAATATTCACAATAAGGCAACTACTGGAAAAGAAGTGAGAATACCGAGAGACGGTTCACCAACTGGTCGTTGACTTCAAAAAAGCCTACGGCTCAGTCGCAAGGCAAAGACTCTACCATATTCCCGGAATATTCGGAATCCCGAAAACATATGCCACCCTCATTCAAATTTGCGTGAATGAAAACAAAGGCGAGTTAGAATGAAAAACCACCTCTCACAACCATTTGAAATCCAGGACGGAGTAAAACAGGAGGATGGCCTATCACCCTATCTTTTTAACCTTGTGCTCGAGTATGTCATCAGAAAGGTACAAGACGACAACATGGCCGGATCATCCCTGAACGGGGACACAGAAGTGCTCGCATATGCGGATGACATCGCCGTTTTGGGCGATAATCTAGAAACTGTAGAACAGGTGGGCCTGGAAATAAATGAAGACAAAATAAAATACATGATTACGGCGAGAGCAGGTGGAACTCAGGGAATACATATAAACGTCAGAGGCAAGGTATTTGAAAAAGTTAAAGAATATAAATATCTGGGAGCAATACTGACGGCCAGTAACGAAGTGTCGAAGGAAATTAACAAAAGACTACACTCCGGCAACGCTAGTTGGCACGCAGTCTGTAAACTGCTATCACGTAACATAAAGCTCCGTGTCTATAGAACCATAATCATGCCGACTGCTCTATACGACTCTCACAAAACGGGAAGAAAACAAATTCCGCGTATTGGAGAATAAAGTTTGAAGGAGTATATTTGGTGGTAAATATGACGAGGAGGCAGGACAATGGAGAAAACTGCACAACGACGAATTGGAAGCGCTATACCGCAAACTTACAATAGTGAGAGCAATCAAATCGCGAAGATTAATATGGGCCGGACATGGCGCGAATGGGCAACGATAGGACCGTGTGTAGAATTCTTGACGGTAGACCAACGGGAAAGGGACCGGTAGGACTGCCGCGACCGAGATGGGAGGATTATGTTAGGTTTGACCTTGAGGAGATCGGATCAGATGGTCAAGCGTGGGAGGAGAGTGCCCAGACAGGGAACGATGGCGGAGTCGAGTCGGTGAGGTCATGAACTTCCGTGTTTCTCAAGCCAATAAATAAAAAAAAAAATAAATAAATAATAATAAATTTAATTTAAGGTTGCACATGTTTGACAGTATATATTTTTTCATCATCATCATCCGCACTACAACCGGGATCCGGTCTTGGCCTTATTTAGCAAGTCCCGAGGCTTGTTAAATTTTCCATAATAAATTGTTTTTCCAGGCAAGATTGTTAGCCTTAGCCCATAACTATTTTTTATTTTCTATAAATACGAAAAAATAAATACAAGTGTATATATAATAATGCTCCTCAATAGTATAGTGGTTAGTATACCCGCCTGTCACCCGGGAGACCGGGGTTCGATTCCCCGTCGGGGAGCCCCTGGCGTAAGACTAATGACCTTGCCCACAAAAAATAAATCATTATGGAAAATTTAACAAACCCCAGGACTTGCTAAATAAGGCCAAGACCGGTTCCTGGTTGTAGTGCCGATGATGATGATGTATATATAATAATATAATAATTTTTTAATTGTAAAAAAAGTATATATATATAATATTGAAATCAACATTTTCTTATTGTATACCAAAGGATAAAAAAAAAACAAATCTTATAGTATGGCTGCATTATTAAGCTATTAGTAATCTTGGACGTGGCATGCAAATAGTCTCACTAATGCCTTTGGTAAGCATGTGTAGTACGGTTCGCTTCCGTGCTTCTCGATCCACGAGGAAGAGAAGCGAACGATTATTGAATTTTACTCATCAGGTGTTGGATTAAATGAAAAATCAGTCTTCCTTTTTTCTGTAACCTTTATTTGTCAGCTTCTCCTGAAAAATTCTTGTTGTATTTGCATCTTAAACTGGGTACTATTTTCTGGATACTCATCCGAACATGGATGGTGAGTGTCGGATACTGCGGCCCGGAGATCACTTTTTTTTTTTATATAACGCTGTCTTTATTGACCATTATAAGTTTAGTTACATAAGTTTACAGCTAGCTTAACTAAGTAGTGACAATTTTACTTACAATGTCTAGAACATTTTTTCAAGTAGTATTTAATTGGGGGTCTTACGTCTATAGAGATTTATTCCAGATGCAATTTACTAGTAGGACTCCTGGAAAGGTCATGAAAACCAGGATGGATTACTTATGTTTAAAATAAATATTCTTAAAAAAAACTACTTACCTCTACTTAAATCTAGCTTATATCTAAGGTAGTTAAATAAATTCACATTTAGCCATGTAGAACAATTTAGCCTAGTCTTAAGCTTAAATCGAAATTTCATATTTTACATAATCTAAGGAGGGAAGGGAGCTGCAGAGGGAGGTCTCTCCACCGACTGCTCGTTAAAGGAAAGAACCCGAGAAAAGGGTTGAATGTTTGAGTATTTGAAGTGGTTAAGATCGGTTACCCTGTTATGGTAGATGTTTTGGTTGGCATCATTTACTAATCTTTTTGCGTAGAAGAGAGCTTTTAAATGGAGTGCATGAAGATAGGGATTTGATGCATTGAGGCTGGGGAGGCTAAAGGAATTGATGAGAGGGTTTGGATTGGCTGACAGGTTTTCAATGAATCTTATCGACAATTCCAGGAACCTTCTATCCAATCTCTCCAGGCCGACGGAGTGGAATAGCGTAAGGCTTCTGATATATTTGTGGGAGTCGCGCTGTCGACGTAGCCCTGTGATTAGTCTGAAACACTTCCTTTCGAAGATACGAAGTTTTTCCATTTGAGAGGGAGAGATATGGAACCAGATGGGACAAGCGTAAGTAAGTGTGGGCCTGATGATTTGTTTATAAAGTAGAAGTTTGACTTGCTGAGAGAGACCATCTGCCTTCCACATTACTTTCCGACAAAGGTTCAGCTGTATCCCCGCTTTGCGGATGACATTGTTTATGTGAGTCGTGAAAGGGAGATTATTTTCGAAAGTAATGCCCAAGTATTTTAGTGTTTTAGATGGTTTTATGAGGGTGTTGCAGAGGTTCAGTTAGATTTTTGAATGGTTACGTACCGTGTTATTGGTACAGTGAACGTTTCTACCTTTAAATACAATCAGTTGAGTTTTGTTGGGGTTTAGGCGGATCTTCCATTTAAGGAAGTAGGAGGAAAGAATTTGGAGGAATTCATTTACGCGATTTCTGGCAGATAATACGAGCCTGCTGCTGGAGTAGACAAGGGTATCGTCTGCGTAGTTGAGTATTCGAGTATTCGGTGAGAGGGGTTGAGGAATATCAGATGTGTATAGTAAGTATAAGAGGGGACCCAGAATGGATCCTTGTGGGACTCCTGCTGTTATTGAGTACGTCTGGGAAATGGTGGAATTTATCTTGACCATGAATTTTCTATTTGATAGGTACGAGTAGAGAAACTTGGAAGTGTGATTGTTGAGACGATACGTGGAATGTAATTTGTACAGAAGACCCGCAGCCCACACGTAGTCGAAAGCCTTGGATATGTCAAGGGAGATACACACAGTAGGGCACTGGTCGTTAAGAGCCATAGTGATGTCGTGAGTAAACTTGAGGAGAGCGTGACATGTTGAGTGTTGTGCACGAAAACCGAATTGGAAATCAAGGAGTAATGAGTTAGTTTCCGCGAAGGAGAGTAGGTAATGGAGAATTTTTAATTCAAGTAATTTGCTTAAATTATTAAGTAGTGAGATGGGTCGAAAATTGGCCGCCATCAGGGATGCGCCTGATTTTTTAATGGGGACGACTATGGCAGTTTTCCCAGACTCCGGTATGTGACCAGCATTTATTATGTTGTTTAACAGGGTCATGATGTATAGTCGATTTAAAGGGTTGAGGTTTTTGAAAAGAACATGTGGAATTTTTTCCAAGCCGGTTGAGTTTTTATTGCTACGAGAAGATATCATTTGGTTAAATTCCTGCGGTTGTAAAAAGAAGTTTGTATCGGCGGGTTGAGATGCTCTATTGTCATTATTAAATTGAGTTATGAAGGGAGTGAATGAGGAGATTAGTTCATGGGATGTATAGCGGTTGACCACTTCCTCAAACTCGGAGTTGCCTAGGCTATCATTTTGCCTATGCACTTGGGAGAAGTGTTCCGCTAAGTAGTTTGCTATTTCAGAATCAGAGTACAGAATATTATTTCTAGGACCAATTAGTCTGTATATTGAGGTTTGTATTTTTCGTCCTGTAAGGCGATTGATGTTTTTGTAAAGATTACGATCGGGTCTGATACTATTTAAAGTGGAGATGTAGTTCTGCTCTACGAAAGCATTTAACTGCTGGTTAATGAGGGTAGACAATAATTGAACCTGTACTTTCAGGAGGGGACAAAATCTTCGAAATAGTTTTCGGTGGAGCTTTTTTTTAATGAGATGAGTTTGAGGGTGAGATATGGAAGTGGTTTACCTACGAAGGAGTGCGGCATCCTTGTAGGGGTATTAGAATACAGGGCTTGCTGTAAGATCCCTTCCATCTTACAAGCTGCTTCTTCAATTTCGTTAGGATCCAAGTTATTCGTATCTGTGATGTGAAGCGCTTGAAACATATCGCCAACGGATTTGTTGTCCTTTCTCCAGTTAGTTCTGGAGAAATTATGGACTGGGTTGAGAGATTGAAGCGGACTTAAGAAGCCAAGGTCAATTACCGAGTGGATGGAGGCATGATCCGAGGGGAAGAAGTGCGACACAGTAGGGGGAGATACAGAGCGTAGGATCGCAGATTTTAAGAAGAAGTCTATAGTTGATTGAGTAGAGCTGGAGCAATGAGTAGGTTCCGTAGGGGAGTCGATATAGACGTAGGGGTGGAGAGGAAGGAAAGCAAGCAATTGTTTGCCAAATTTATTGCAAGCGGTGTCATTGACGGCGGTATGACGGGCATTCCAGTTGCCTCCGATGATGAATGAGTGGGGGTGGGATTGACAGAATATTACGTCGAAGTCTGAAGATGGGAAGTTAGGGTACCTCTTGGGTTGTAAATAGATGGCTACTAGAACCAAGACTTTATTGTTGTCACAAAGCAGTTTGACAGCAGTGTATTCGACACAGGAGATGTTGCTAAATTTGACTTCACTGAATTGGAATCTTTTATGAATAAGGATACCGGTACCTCCTTTTGCACCGTCAATTCGAGGAGTTGAAACAAGTTGGTAATTAGGAATAGAAATGCGAGAGTTGGGTTTGAGCTAAATTTCACAAAGAAGGAGGACGTCTGGAGAAAACTCCTTCACTAGCAGTTGGAGGTGATGCCTCCGTATGTTTGACGAAATGGAATCTACATTGAGGGCAACTACACTTAACTTAGACATTTTGGGATAATATATGTGAGGTTATAAGAGAAAGTATCTGACCTTTTTTTTCGAAGTTACTTAATCCATTTAGCGTCGGTAAGAGAGCATGCAACTCTCGGATGTATCCCATGATGCCGAGTCCTAGGTTTGTTCCTGGTTGTGATGAGGGTTTGTTGTTTCCTCTGGTAATTTCCGCATAGGATTTAGATTTCGTTGTTGTAGTAACTGCTGCTGTTGGTTGCGTAAGTTGGCCAGTGTTGTTTTTGATTGGAGGCACTCTCTGCTTCAGTAAGCGGAGCTTGTGCGGGCATTTTGTGTAGTTTGCAGGATGCGGTCCTCCACAGTTGCAGCATTCGACTGATAGTTCCTTCATGGAGATGGAGCCATCAGAATTTTCAGTGTGTATTCGTTCTGGGACCTCCCCCGGTGCTTTTACTTTACACTGGTTAGGCCCATGTTCCTGTGCGCATTTTACGCATCGTTTTGGTAGGTGACACGAAGATGGGAGATGGCCTGATAGCTGGCATCGCTTGCAGTGGAGAAGCTCCTGCTTGTGAGGTACCTCTATATGAATTTTGTGGGTGAAGAGATATTTAATCTGTTTTAGCTTGTTAGTGTCTTCGGTTGGTGCCAATTGGATGATCCGTAGGTTGAATATGTTGCTCACCCTCATGTGAGGAGTTTGATAGTAGTCGACTTTGGATATTTTCAAGTCAGGACTTAGTCTAGTTAATTCAGCGCTTATTTCTTCATTAGTCCAAGCAGGGTCGATGTGCCGTATTATAAACGTTTTCGGTTTGAGATCCGCCCTGAGGAAGGTGAAGAACTCCAATTTATTTGAGATAAGCGCTTTTTCAGCTAGCGCGTGGTCTTTTAAAGAGGAGAGTGTTACGGACACGTTGTCACCTCTCGATCTGGTGGTAAAATTCCGGTGCCCCAGGGCGCTCTCCAGAAGCTGAATAACTTGTTTGATGTTATTAACCTTTTGGATGTTGATTTGTGGTGGCCTCTCGTTCCTTGGAACTCTTCCATTGGAAGCGGCGTTATTTATTTGGGGTTTCGGTTGGTGTTGACTTCCAGACATTTTTTTGATACTGGAGATTTTTAGTGTTGGCTTGGCAGCTGGTGCTGATAGATGAGACGGTTGCTCCTCCATGTCAGACTCGTCCAACATTTCAGGAAAATTTGCAGAGCTGCTTTCCAATTCGTCGATTCTCTTGGTTAATTCTTTGATAAGCTTCTCCTGGGCCTTGATGTGATCCAGGGCCTGCTGGAGTCTTTGATCCTGTGTTAAAGTCATATTTTCCATATTTTCCAAGATAGCTTCTTTTTAGGGGGGTTGCGAAGAAAGTCGATAGCCTTTCTTTTTCGCTTTAATAGGAGTTCGTGGACTGGTGCATTACTGCACAGCATGTACGGCCCTTTGAATTGCACTTTCACAACTGTGCTCAGATACAGATGCAGATACAACGATGATGATGCTAGAGAAGTCGACTGTGCTCAGATATAGATGATCCTCGAATGACGGAGATCACTTACCCATTTCCTTTATAAAGGAAAACAAATCGAAAATTGTATCCCAAAAATACACATTTTCGTACAACAATCTCGATTTTTGGATATTTCGAGTGAGATGTTGTGTTTACATAAGATAAGAATTCAATTTCTTGAATTCTTTCGAAACTATTTCGCAGATGTGGGAATGTATCTGTTTTTGGTTTTCTGTTTGTTTTCCTCAATGGAAAATTTTCAGATGAGATAGTGATCTCTGAATTTTTGGATTTCGATGATGCCGTGGGGCAAATGTGAAACATAAACGAATATTAGATTCGTTTATTGTGAATTTTAATTTGAATTCGGATTAAATTATGCCGTGGGGGCAAATGTTAAGCGATAAACGAAGTTTGATTCGTTTATTGCGAATTTTGAATCATGTTTGGGTTTTTGTGGGTTTTGATAGGTTTTTGCGTATTATAGCTGTGATTTGGATGTAGGGATGGGGGAAAAGGTGGTAGGGCTTTTTGGAGCACTACACTTGGTGCGGAACGCATTGCGTTGCATCTACGGAAACTAGTCCAAATAATGTTTACTAATTGGATAATACATTTCAAACTTATTCAGTTATATTTTTCAATAATAATCTGCTGAATTACATATGTAACCTGGTTGACTGTACTAACCTTTTTCTTTTAATTTGTACTTATAATAATATGGTTTATGTTTGGTTCTGAAATGTAAGAACTGAATACGTAAAATACACACGAAATAGAAATGTTTCCCCATCCTTATCTAATACAATTTCTAGTAGAACTTGTAATATTTGCTCATCGTACCTCTGTCATTTAAATGGCGTGTGCGAACATTCAAAATTTCATTCGGGCACAAAACCCTTGACACTAATTTTATTCACACTTCAGTTGCACGCCATTCCCATCGCACTTATTGGGCACCACTCCAAACCATAACAGGTGGCCATCGCATCACCAGGCAACCACAGCGCTTATCTCCAACAACACACAACACCCAAGTACAAGCAGTCACACCGCCTCGCACCCAAAATCGAATGCAGAACGTTCTAACTATACCAGAATTCCAAGCCACTAGAATTGCATCCGAGCCATACACATACACGTGCTCCGATTGACCTAAAAATTACTTTTCGTCGAGCACCTTTGTGGCTTCGTCCAAACCGATCGTGTGACGTTGCGAACGTGCTCTTCCACATACTTCGGCTCGTATCTTTGGAACCCGTTCTAGTGGTTTCTAGGTTGTTATTGCGGTAATCGTAAAATCGAAAAGGAAATAGCGTTTGCATATCTTCTGCCGTATGATGCCGCTTTCCGTTCCCGTTCCCCATTTTATTCCCATTCTGCACCCGGCGTCTGCTGTTTAAAAACTCTCCGGATGTGTATACCCCGAAAGATTGAAGACATTCGAGATACATTCCGGTCACTGTTGCTGTCACTTTGAATAGTGCTTTCTCAGAGAGTAATTTCACTCTGGCCGATACCCCATCAGCTGTTTGATGACGTCTCAAAGGGAATAGCATTTTGGAGCACATCATTTCCCTGAGTCCACTTAAACAACTCGTAATCGCTACGAGTTTTCAAAAGAAAACACTAAAACTATTGAATTTTCTTTGTGTTGTTCTCTCCACGAGAGGGCTACCGCTCTTCGGGTTCCCACACAAAACGGCGTCTCTCTTAATTCCTGAGCTTAAGCTTACTAACCGTAAAAATTCGAAAGGGGACCGAAGAACGAGGAAGAAGCAATGAAATCAAATTGATGGCGCACCGACAACACTGTTGAGGTCCGCGTCACAGTACGCCAAACACAAACGACAGAAACAATAACAAAGCACACGTCTAAGCATATCTAGCAGACGCTGCTCAACGGACATCGAATGAATCGAGAAGATACACACGTTTTGTGCACTTTTGGATGTAAACAGTTGATATCGGAACTTGCTACCAACAGTTAAAGCGTCCCGTCTAGCTTTGGTCGCGTAAGGATGTCCTCGCTGTGTTATCGTCCGGTATCGAATTTTCCAAGCTGTTTTCTTTTGACAACCAACCCACAAGGGTAGAGGAGTGTATGGTATTTTGAAAGCGAGTTTTAACGCACTAAGAGAGAACTTATCGTCGGATAGTTGTCGACTTGAATGTCCTTGCATGTGATAAAACTTTTAGCTTTAGCGTAACATACGGAACTTGGAATATTCGTGTGAAATTTCACCGTTGCGTTGCTCTTTCTCTATTGCTCTCGCTCAAAAGTATCTGTTATCAGAACAGCCGGATTTGAGCCAATTTATGTCACGCATTCTCAGCGTTTCCAGCTCTCACTGTTACGTCTCTGGTTCTATGTGGTTTTCTTGGGTCTCCGATGGCCTTCATGTAAACACTGTTCGTTATCTGATTTCTGTGTTTACCTCAGTTCAAAGTATCTGTCTCGCAAAATTTTCTTTTTCGGTGATGTAAGAAGAAATCGCATTTTTTTTCGTCCACACAAAAAAATACAAACAAAACACGTAAGTAAATAAATAAATAAACTAGACGACAGCAAATGGCAATTTCCTCGGTCGCTTTTAGTCGCGTATCATGAGTGGGAGTTCGCGGTCGGAAGTAGTGCCAGATTGCGCGCGAGTAAGTCTAATTGTGTGATCCTAATGCAATACTGAGCTATTTAGTACCATACCATTCGATTCTGATTAGCCAAAGGTCAGTCGAAGTGTTGTGTGAAATAATGCAATTTAAGAAATGAGATTAATAATATCGTGTAGTGAAGTTTCTCTGACCGAAATCGAAGTGGAAAAGTGGAAAAATCTATGAAATCGAGAACTGCGAAATGTGAGTGCACCAGTTTAAGACAGAGAACCAACAAGGCCATCGTCAACAGTTCAATAAAAAGGTGAGCGAATTCTTTCTAATGACTTTTGCCATTCACTGTATTGGGGGATGTGACGTTTCAGTAGTTCCATCATTGAAATGAATCTATTTCTTGCGTCAATATGTTAAGTAATAAATTCAATAAACATGTCTGTTGAGGGTCAAATCACAAGTACCAGAGGGCAACATATGTACCCGTAACAATTACATCCCTTTGACTTCAAAGTTACACGTATTTATTACAGTATCCTCGGGAATTTATCCTACTTTTCCTTTGATGTATCCTTGTCTTATACGAAGGAATTTCAGTGGTTAGAAAGAGACAAAACAAAGAGTATATGTAGGATACGAACATATCTGACATTTTACCTTAAGGAGCTTTTTCTCTCAGAACACAACGAGCTTTAGTTATGCCAACGGAAGGCCCACGTTGTTTAGAGGTTTTGAGGGTGTAATTTGAGCTTCGGGAAGGATATTTTCCAAAAACCACCGAGCGCATTGTTTTGAAACTTGTTGATACCGGATAACAGAATCTGCTAACACCTACATGACACACTTTTGGGTGGAGCAAAAGATAGGTGTTGTATCAAAATGTTTGCAAATTAATTAGAAAACTTTGATGATTTTGTTCGTCGTGATGAAATGGATTTTAAACATAGATTTAATTTAGGCTAATGATTTGATTGGGTATTCCTCGCGGCAAAGTTTTTCGGCGTCATTCTGTTTCTTTCGATGACTGCTTAGTGAAAGTCCACTACGTTCGCGATTTAATATGATACAGGAATCAGTTGAAAAGAAAATTTCTCTTGTTGTCTCTTGGAATTGAGTAATCCAATTCATATTTCTACTACAGAAAGTCGCTCACAATCATTTACATTTATCCTGTATTTGGAACACATTTAATGAGCCAGCCACTCTAGTTTTTTGGCGGGTTGCGAGAGAGAAGTGTCTCTTGTCTTGTCTTCTGGCATCCAATCCTGGATTCACTATGTAGATTTGGCCCACAGTCTACCGTTGAATATAAATATTGAATTAAGAAATGCTTGTTGTAAAATATGTCATCAATTTGTTCGCTGCCTATTGGACGCTGTTCCATAATGTTTAGGAGAAATACGTAAATAAGAAAATTATTGAATATTCGGCTTTTATGCTTTCTTTGCAAACATTTTAGTAACATATCGATGGTTAGCGCAAAAAGGGCCAAACTCCGGATTGGCCTTTTTCTTTATGACGGGCCAAGAAAAAGTTAGGCAAAAAGGGCCAAACTGTTAGATTGACCCTTTTCACTTTTTTTAGTTTTAGTTTAGTTTAGTGAGGGCAGAACCCTCATATATTATGCTTATTACAAGCGATAAAACTTAACAACTATCTTAAAACTATATATATAAGAATATAAACTATGGTTAAAAAGAAAAGAAAAAAGAAGGGGGGGGGGGGGGTATGTTTGGCGGGTTGGTTACTGCGTTTATCCAATTATCACTCATTCATTCACCTCGCTTAGTACAGGATGTAAGAGTGTAGACGGGGAGTGGGCGTGGTCAGGAGGGGAAAGAGAGGAGATGAAGTTTGAGACCAGTAGAGGTAAAGCTGAAGTCGAAGGAGGTAGGGTAGGAGTTTGCCCGCCGCAGCATTCGCGAAATGAGTTCATTAGAACCGTAAGAAGTGTGGTGGGTGGGCTGATAGAAGAGATGAGGGTTTCGCAGGTTACGGGGGTTAGTGTGAAGTGGAATGATGGAGAGCAAGCTTGGGCAGTTGATTGTGCCTGAAGGGAGACGGTGGATGAAAAGGATATTGGCATGAGTTCTGCGCTCCTCAAATGTGTTGAAATTGATCAGATGGAGCCGGCTTATGTTTGGGGGGGGAGAATCCGTGGATTCGCCCAGTTCAGTCCGCGGGGGGCAAAACGCAGAAAACGACGTCGCACGCTTTCGATTCTGCGTACATGGGACGAGTAGTGTGGAGACCAGACATGACTGGCGTATTCAAGAAGGGGGCGGACGAAGGCTATGTACAGAGAACGGGAAACGTAAGGATTAGAGAATTCTTTAGACCAGCGTTTCACAAACCCAAGGACAGAGTTGGCCTTAAGAATAATATCAGAAATATGCGGGATGAAGCTAAGCCCCCTGTCAAATAAGGTCCCGAAGTCGCGTATCGAGGGTACAGATGATATCTGCTGGTTTAGCAGGAAGTAGGACCGTAGGGGGCAGGGGGAGAAGGTGATGGAGTGATATTTGACAACGTTGAGTTCAAGGCAGTTATTACGGCAGCAAGTTGAGAAGCTGTCGAGGTCCGTTTGGAGAAGTGAGGAATCGAGAGGAGAGATGATCGTTTTGTAGAGTTTGGCGTCGTCCGCGTAGAGGGAGATGGATGAGTATTTAATAATGGAGTCAACATCATTGATAGTAACTTAACAGTTCTCTCGAGCCATTTCATGTAAAAATTGCCAATCTGCATAAAGCTTTACAATTTTTTTTTTAAATAAAAATAAATAAAAGTTTTTATGAGATTTGAATGTTGTTTTAAGTCTTTAAAAAGTAGTAGTACTGAATATGTTTTGTATATATGCTGTAATTAAATATTTCAACAGCAATCACAAAGTAAGTTTTAGAGACCATTTCTGGGATGCAGATTGGCCCATCGATATAGACTAATGAAACTGAATTTACAATTGCGGTACTTATACATATTCAAAAAAAAAAAAAGAGTGTAGCGATACAAAATCGCTACACCTTTCCACTTAGCTAAAACCCCCTAACCTATCCCATTCTTATACCTACAATACTTACCTGCCTCTCATCCACTCATCCATTCTTCCATAGCAAGCATATGTGCGACAGATGAAACCTAAAGTTAATCTGTCGCACATAGATTCAGTCCTCTAACCCTAATTCCCTTTCTAAAGCACAAACAATTGAGTTTGTGTTCCACAAATAAATTACTACTTGTGTGCAAATCTCGGCGGCGCATTTTGGTTTCGCGGGCAGTTAGCGACTGACCATCAAGCAGAAGTCAGTCGGAAAGTAGCAGTGTAGGGAGACAAATCTTGAACCAAAAAAAAAAAAAAGAATTAATAAATACCACAAGACATTTTGTTTCGGCCCCAGGTAAGACATTTAACATCATAAATAAACGTAAATATTGTTGGGTACCGATATATTCCGGTACACCTAACAAGAGTAAACAATTTTAGTATCCTTCTAAAGCATTCACGAGACCTTTTAATATTGTAAAATTGTTTATCTGCTTTTTTATACACAGTATTACAAATAAGTTCCGAGAGTCGAACTAACTAGTAGCGCCATCTATCTGTGTATGTGGCGGTTCCGCCAAACCCCACTGTTACTTACCTGAAGAACCCTCATAACTTCGACCCAACTTTATAAGTTTCGCTAATGCAATCGTATTAGCATCTTAAATGCTTCACGCATCAAATAGATCAAATTTATTTAACTAAAGGTTCGCATACAAATTCCCTATACGAATTCTTTCCATTATACAGGAGCATTAAACCAAAACCTATTCGGTACCTTCGGTTGCCAGGCAAGTTCCAACCTTCCCACACCTGCACCGCAATCTCCCCACAGCAAAAACATTTCCTACAAGGGCAGTATCAATGCATCTCTGCATTAGCGACCAAGAACCGAATTTCCAATTAGTGTAGATATTCACACTAGAGTTCGATCCTGGCGTCGCCGTAGATGCCATGCATAATTGACACAGATGGTATATACAACCGTCATTGTGTAACCATCTAAATTACTTTCCGAAGACTTGCAACTATTGATTCAGCTGCAAGCACTTCTGGTCGAAATATTTCTTTGTTTGAACCTTCAAACAATCCCCGACTTCGCGCTTAGCCGTCGGATTGGATTCAATAGCATAAACATATGCAAACAAAAGAATCCGATTCTCCCAGCCAGCAGAGATACGATATACGATCTCCATTATTTCAATCCCTTTTAGCACCTAATGAGTGGCTGCTATTTACTCAGCTGACCCTCATTACCGGACGGTGCATTAGGTCGCTTCTTTCTTTGTCTGTATCCCTTGTCTAGGTTTCGTTTTGCTTCTGGCCTGCAAGCGTTATGTAAACAATCTGATCTCAACGATCGACTTCACGCACACCACTACAGGACCTCACCAGTGAGATCCTCTTTCCTCGTTTTCACCACGAGAGGAACACTTTCTCTCTCGGGGAAACTCACCCCATTAGCGAGTCGGCTCTGCACGAGTCGTTTATCGCTGAGTCCAATTACATCAGCCGACCGCGCCGGCCGTCTGTCTCCCGCTCCCCGGTGCGCACGGGGACGCGTATTAATCTCAGTTTACGATATCGTTAACTAAAATAACAAATTTTACCTCGGAAATTCTGTAACATCTAATCGGTAAAAAAGAAAATAAAAATTAAAGTCTTTTCTCAGGCGCCAATTGCTGAATAAAATTACCGACTTTCGTGTCTCGGCTTAAAAGTGTATTAATCAAAACTATTTCTGTGGAAAAACTATTATAAGAAAAAATAAAGATCAATTTCTATACGTACCAGTGGTGTTTCTGTGTTTCAGTGGGGGGGGGGTGTGAACGAAAAGCAGGTATCAATCTACATCCACGTTCATCTCAAACTCCTAAATATTGCAAAAACAGGGGGACGCATTGCGGCAACTCTACGATCTTCAGACCAGCGCGAAAAACCTCGGATGTTATGGCCCAACAAAAGGGAGGCCATTTCTCTTCCACGTGTGTTCATGACAAGATCACCATATTCGCTATATCTCTCACGGTGGCACGGCTATGTCAAGACACGTGGTCATAAAATAGAAACTCTGTTTCACCTATTTGATGGGTAAACACAACTGGTCAAGCGAAGTTACTGGCAGTCATCATTAGTTGCGACAAAATCCCAGAAGACAACTGAGTGCATCTACGGAGGTATCGGATCTAAAAAATTGTACAATCACCTTGAGCCAGCTTTGACTGAGCTTTCCTTCATAGAAATCTTTTCTCAGCTTAAAAAAAAACGGTTATTTAACTTCATACATACGTATACCCCACGATCGATTTTTCTTCTGAAAGATTAAGTAAACACATTGGTATTCCGTATGAGGATAACAATCCCAGCCATGGCAGTTATCGTGAGTTGTAAATCACACTGGGAAAAATAGTTCCTAAAAGACAATACTACCGAAGATATGAAGCACTACTATGATTCTAAGCATGTCTTTGATCACGCAGATGGCGATGATCATGCCTGTGTCCATAGTATCCATCCGCACCCTTTTAGAATGCATGTGGGAGGATGCAACAAAAAAGATGCACTCCTCAAGGTGATTTGATCAACGATCATGCTATTTATAGGATTTGATCCACGACCATGTCCGCGATTGAGCCAATAATGCTTTTTCATCGGCCGGGTGCAGCATTCCAATTTGGATGAATTTGATCTTCTTTCCTATATTACCAAAATTTAAGGCGCTACAAAAAGAAACCACTATCGTTTTGTTAAAAGCATTTGTAGAGCACGAAATTCTATGACTTACAATCCATAGAGAAACATTTGACCTACTCAAATAATAATGTACAATTGCTGCACCCACTTGATGCATTTTTTCCAAGTTTGGATGAGACTTAAAAATTGTAAATATTTCAATTTAGTACAAAAAGTTTGCGCAAATACGATTGCTGTCTCAGTGATTTCAATGTTTGTTAATACAAGATCATCGACTCAACAGAGAATCTATTGCTGGAGCGGGTTTGGATATTGAAAGTGCATACGATATAATATACACTGAGAGTTTTACTTTCAAACTTGTTGTCAATGTTCTAGTTTTATACATTAAAAGTCCGGAGCTTTAATTACCTAGTCACTGAGGGCATCCCCCAATCATTTCTTGAATCACCCATTTAATAATTATTCTAAGAAAACAAAGCTACATTCATTTGACAAAAAAAAAAAAAACAAATAGATGATGATACGTCTTTTTATTCTAGTCCAGGAAAAAATGCCATGGGGCAAACGACGATATTATTATTTATTGGCCTGTAGGAACCCGGAAGTTCATGACCTCACCGACTCGGCTTCGCCATCCTTCCCTGTCCTGGGCACTCTCCTTCCACGCTTCACCATTCGATCCGATCTCCTCAAGGTCAAACCTAACATTGTCCTCCCATCTCCGTCGCGGCCGTCCTACCGGTCTCTTTCCCGTTGGTCTACCGTCAAGAATTCTTTGCACGGTCCTATCGTTCCCCATTCGCGCCACGTGTCCGGCCCATCTTAATCTTCGCGACTTGATTACTCTCACTATTGTAGGTTTGCGATATAGTTCTTCCAATTCGTGGTTATGGAGTCTCCTCCATTGTCCTGCCTCCTCGTCATATTTACCTCCAAAGATGCCTCTCAAAACTTTATTCTCGAATAGACGGAATTTGTTTTCTTCCCGTTTTGTGAGAGCCCATGTTTCGCATCCATATAGAACAATTGGCATGATTATGGTTCTATAGACACGGAGCTTTATGTTACGTGATAGCAGTCTGGATTTCAGCAGTTTACTGACTGCGTGCCAACTCGCGTTGCCGGAATGCAGTCTCTTGTTAATTTCCTTCGACATTTCGTTACTGGCCGTCAGTATCGTTCCCAGATATTTAAATTCTTTAACTTTTTCAAAGATCTTACCTCTGACGTTTATATGTGTTCTCTGAGACCCACCTGCTCTCGCCGTAATCATGTATTTTGTTTTGTCTTCATTTATTTCTAGGCCCACCTCTTCTGCCGCTTGCATGATGATTTCACAGTTTTTACTAACAGTGCAAACGACGATATTATATGATTAAATAAACACGCGGGGACGACGCTCTTAAATAACACACAGGAGGATAAATTGTGCACTGATAAATATTTACCCGAAAATAAAACTAGTATCATCTGTTGAACATTATTTATCAACGTAGTTAACACATTCCTAACTGAGTGTCGGACATCTCTGTTACTGTTGACCTACGGTAAAATTGATAAAATAAACATGTGTTCAACATTGCCTCTGTTGGGCAAAGAATAAACAATGGTAGTTCCTCACTGGATATGAGGTATGAGCCATGAAAAACTAATTAGTTAGAAATTGAAGAAAACGATCATTTGGATGAAAGATCGTCAACTGTCAGCTAAGACGGTCGCATGTTCGAGAGTCCAGCATGAAACGTCAACAGAAACTTCTTTTTTTTTTTAAACCATCAGTCGTGACATTCACTGCGAGGGTGTGAAGATGTGGCGTTTCTAACAGATACACACAATATCCAAGCAAATAGTGAAGAACACCAAAAGGAAATACGAATAAGCAAACCATCAGAGCCGTACAACATAGCGATAACATAACAATTCCGCATCAGTTGAATGTACCTGAGTTTAGAAATCGAATTCGTACACGCGGCAGTGGCCTGATGTGTTGAGCATTCGTCACATTTTTAGTGATTCTAACCGTCATAGCGTCAGTTCGAATCACACGTTCTTCGCTATCATCGCAAACGCTATAAGGACCTTCGTCTAAAATCCGGCACCCAATTTTGTATAGATGAGATTAAATACTGTTGTATTATCTTTTAACTTGAACTCGTGTGAGGATCATTGTGTTAAAATTCAACTTAAAATTACCTATAGACAAAGAGTTGTTTTGTTTAACAATTGAAATTCAATATGTTAACGAAAAGTCTAATAAGAATTTAGAGTGTCCATTTCGGATGAATGGATTTTAATTTTAAGGAAAGTGGAAAAGCCATTACGTTTACACAAGTTTATGTTTATGTTTACACGCGTTGTCGGTGATACCAAAGGTATATCTGTATATTTTATTGGTGTCGTTTCCACACATTTGCTTATTTTATGAGTGCCACTGTTTTTTCTGTACAAAGATATTTACTTTTCGTATGGTGTCTGCATTCCAGGTTTTATGCATTTTTACAGATGGCCATAAATAAATTGAAATACTCATGAAACACAATATAATCCACACGAAGAAATTCGAGTTAAGTTAATTCCAATACTATGGGGGTCAAGCCCAACGTATAAGTGAGAGGTGTCCAAATAAGGACGATATGTTTTTAAAATTGTCATGGTAGCTACATTAAAAATGGTAGTCTGGGGGTTCTTTAAGCACATCCGAAGAACCACCCATTTCCCTTAACCCAACTCCCCATTCCCAACAGGCAATAGAAGACATTACAAACCATTGCTCTCACCTGCAATCAAGCAGCATCAACCTCCCTTACAAACCATTTAGGGTCGCATTCCACATGAACCACAACGAATCTTCTTGGTTCGCCTTGCTGGCATTGTCCGTCTCAGATGTACACAGTAATTTCCCTGTGTACATATGCTTAACCAACCATTGGTCGAACGACAAAGCCATGGAAAATTACTTGCTTGCAGGGCTGCATGACTAATTGCATGATCCGTTGTCTTATCTAGGAACAATCATCGCAGTGGTCATGCCTCACAATTTGTTTGTCTAAGCAACAAACAACCACTATTCTCACGCTTGCCACTAACATCGAGCTCTGTTGTATACACAACGTATAAACAGAAGAAGCCGATTCGATCCGCCCGGCAATGATCCCATAAACAAATCCCTTTTGGTCTCTTTCGAATTACCATTGTTTGTTCAGCTGCCCTGGTTGGATTCTTTTCCTTGCATCCAATGTCGGATGCAATTTCGTTTACCCGTCATTCCAGTGTATGGGTAAACAAATGATCTGTACGATCAACCATGGAAATCCTTCCAACGAGGCCGCCAACTGATTTTTCATTGGTCGCCGGGCGAAAGAAAGATTTAATTTGCTTCTCACCACATCGGTGGAAATCCTTCCCAGTCGCGACTGGCCGCATGATCCGCGCGACAGTCGTGAGTCAGATTTCATCCCCTGTCGGTTATACACGCGTTCGAGGAATCGAGTTTTGACACACTACGGCATACACACCGTTTTAAATAAGAAATCGCTGCGCGAGTCCACAAGAGTTTTGTGGGGAGGAGAAGTATAATGCCGGACACGGGCACACGGTTCACTTCTTCCCCATCAATCACGAAACTTAAGTTCCATCGCAGCAACTGCTCATCAAAAAAAAAAAAAAACAAAAACAAACTCCACAACACACCGAACACAAGGAGTTCACCAGGAGGAAAGTAACACTCAAGTTTGCCTGTATAATTGACACGAACTTTTTATTTATTATTAAAGGTTCTCAAATTTCACAATCATCACTTTTGTTCTAAAACATTATTAAATATGTTAGCGTTCTTATACTCCGCGTAAACTTATTATTAATACGAAATTGGGTTTTTTATAATTCTAGTTGACTACCCACACGACTCCGGGTATTTTCGCGTCCCCGGCGTGCAACGGGGAGCGGGAGATCGCGTGACCATTGTGGTCAGCGGATGGAATTTGACTCAACGATATTCAATCGTTTGGGGTGAAGATCGTTGGTAGTACACATGTTTGTGTACATGGGTTCTTTCATGGGACACACCATGATAACGAATCTGAAACACCAAGAAGGGGCATAATGTGCATCCAGGAGATGTGTGTTCGTTGAAACCAACAAATCGAATTTCGTGGGATGCTTATGGGTTTGTATTTGATTATCCATCGAGGTCATGAGGGATGAATTCAGGGCAATTACAATACAAAGGGAAAAGCGACATATGCATCGTTCGATAATGAGGGTCAGCTGGATAAATAGCAGCCACTCATTAAATGAAAACTGCGTTTATGATACCACAAACGATATGGATTGTGTATGGTATCACCAGGAACCCTATGGAGGAACAGCGTTCTTTGTTTGCACTTGGTGCGAGTTAGGGAAATTGGCTTCAGCGTCGATTGCGCTAATTGAATGCTTGGGTATTTTATTGCTACAAGAAAAAGGTCGCCGGCCAATGTGTACGTTAAGAGATTTATCATACACATGGCGAAGCTGAAAAAATAGACAGCGCAATGTTTTTGGTCCCTGGGGAAGGTTACATAGTATGTAATCCAAATCCTTTGTTATTAGGAATTCGGCTAGGGGAATCTGCCTGGCACCGAAGGTGCCAAATTGGTTTGGAATTCCTGATAAGTTGAGCAAGAAATCTTACGGGGAATTGTATGCGAAGGGATGCATGAAAGGTAAATTTCCTTTTACAGGGACTTTTAGGTTATATAAATTAGATCTATTTGACGCGTGAAGCATTTAAAGTACTAATGCGATTGCATTCGCAAAGTTATGAGATTGGATGGAAGTTATGGGGTTTTTTCAGGAAAGCGGACCATGGGGTTTGGCGGAACCGTCACGGTCCCCTTACTTGTCGAATCTTAATATCAAGTAAATTCTTTGTGAAATGTGTATCAAAGGCACCTCTTAATAAAATCAACTAATCAGTAGCACAACTAACATTAAGAAGATTTTAAATCACTGCGCGAGTCCACAAGAGTCCCCATTCGTGTCGAATCTTAATATCAAGTAAATTCTTTGTGAAATGGTTCATCGAAGGCACCTCTTAATAAAATCAACTAATTAATGGCATAATTAACCTTAAGACGATTTTAAATAAAAAAACATTTCTCATCAGCCACATCCGAGAGTTTTATTTCTTCTTCTTGGTGATTGGCCGCATTAAGCAGTGGGACGACTGAGAGTTGCAGTAAGTATTGTTTAGTGCGTCAACAGGTGGAGAATCCCAAATTTCATCCGAAGTTACAGTTCAACCGCCAAACTTGTGAGAGTACTGTTTGTTCCCCATTGCCTGACTGCGACGATTAGGCGAACTTGTTAGTGGATCTTAGTAAATCCGTGTCCACGCCGGCACATAACCAAGTTATTCGCTACAGTAGGAATGTCACTAGCTGTCACTTGTCTTTAGTCCTTTAAAACAATTTGACATTAAAATATGAAAAAAATGTTTTGCTTTTGTTTTTGCAATTTTTGCCAAGAAAAAGACCACAGTTGAGATGGATGGATAAAGTAAAGCATGACTTTGATGAAATCGGATCAGGTGGTGCAGCTTGGAGAGAAAATTCAGAACATGGAATGGTTCCTACTGATCCATAGATAGATAGATAGGTTTTGTCTTTAACAGACTTCTATCTATATCCTTTCAGATTAGTTTCAATCATCTAGTCAGCTCTCAAATCAATGTTCACATCCATTCCCAATTCATTATAAATTCTCATAACAATTCTCATAACAATTCTCATAAGAATTCTCATATCAATTCTCAAATCAATTTTCATGTATCAGTTCTTTCCTTAGATGAGTGCTCGGTTGGAAGTCCCTCTAAAGCGCACACAACATCTTTTTCTATGGGGGTGTTGTGAATTTTCCCATTTTCTTCTATTATGTTTGAGACATACATAGACGTCATGCTGAATAAAGGGTTCTCTGCCCCGACTCGTTGCATCTGCCACGAATGACGACAACCTCATTACCATACTGAATGCCCTTTCCACACAAACAATATGCATGTTATCAGACGTGGAAGGCTATTAGTTGCCAAAGAGGATTCTGATACCCCATCTAAGATCGGTTAGTTTCGATTTTCGGTTTTATGTAGTTGGTACTTGCCACGCAAAAGTATTTGTGAACGAGTTATGATTTCCTTTTTGCCGTTAGTATAAGTTCTAATGTCTAATACTCCTGTGGATGTCTAACATCTGTATGAATGTCTAATTTTCCTGATATCCCTAAGGCGGTAAAAAGCTACAGGTGAATATTTAATTATACGTTTGCAATATAAGTAAGTACTTGAAATAGAATTTTTAAGACTCGAAAGAACAAAGAAATTAGTAATTTTAATTTTAATTTAATTTTTAATTTAGTGAGAGCAGAACCCTCGTTTATTTCACTTAGTACAAGCGTTAAAAAAAAAGAAAAATAATTTAAAAGTAAGAACTTACGAACTAACATAAAAACTAGGGATTACAAAAATTAATTTAGAATAAATATGAGGGTAATATGGTGGGAAGGTGGCGGTGTACGTGATGGGGTGGCGAAGACCAGGTAGTAGGATAAGGGGCGGGATGATCGGAATGTGTACGGGTAGTAAGAGTGTAGGTGGTGGGTGGTGCAAGGTCAGGGGGGGGGGGGGGCGACGTTTGAGTGCAATAGGATTGAGGTAGAAATCAAAGGAGGTAGGGCAAGAGTTTGCCCCCCTTAGCATTCGTGAAATGGGTTTATTACAGCCGCAAGAAGTGTGGTGGGAGGGCAGATAGAAGAGACGAGGGTTTCGTAGGTTACGGGGGTTGGTGTTGAGTGCGATGGTGGAGAGCAAGCTCGGGCAGTCGATTGTGCCGGAGAGGAGACGGTGGATGGAGAGGATATCGGCAAGAGTTCTGCGCTCCTCAAGTGTATTGAGGTTGATCAAATGGAGCGGGCTTGTGTATGGGGGAAGAATCCGAGGATGCTCCCAGTTCAGTCCACGGAGGGCAAAACGCAGAAAACGCACGCTATCGATTCTGCAGATATGGGACGAGCAGTGTGGTGACCAGACCTGACTGGCATATTCAAGAAGGGGGCGGACGAAGGCTATGTAGAGGAAACGGGAAACGTAGGGATCAGAGAATTCCTTAGACCAGCGTTTCACAAACCCTAGGGCGGAGTTGACCTTAAGAATGATATCATCGATATGTGGGATGAAGCTGAGCTCCCTGTCAAATAAGATTCCGAAGTCACGTATTGAGGATACGTATGAAATCTGCTGGGTGAACGTTTGTGGGAGAAGGTAATGGAGTGACATTTGACAACATTGAGTTCCAGGCAGTTATTACGGCACCAAGTTGAGAAGCTGTCGAGGTCCTGTTGGAGAAGTCAGGAGTCGAGAGGAGATAATTGTTTTGTAGAGTTTGGTGACGTCCGCATAGAGGGAGATGGATGAGTGTTTAATAGCGGAGTCGACATCATTGATGGTAAGGATAAAAAGGAGGGGGCCTAGATGACTACCTTGCGGAACCCCTGACGTGGGAAAAAAGGATCGAAAAGGGAGGATCTGAATTTGACACGATAGGATCGGTCTTTCAGATAAGAAGATAACCATTTGATCAATAGGGGTTCCAAACCTAGGGAGGACAGCTTGAAAAGGATGAGATTATTGGAGATTTTGTCAAAGGCCTTGCTGAAATCAGTGGTGATAACGTTGACTTCGTTGCCATTCTCTAAGGCACGGAGAGTAGGGGATGAGAACTCGATCAGATTCGTTGTGGTCGACCTACCCGAAAGGTGGATCGGGAAGCCGCAAGCTCGCCAAGGATAGTATCGAGTTTTTGTAGGATAACATCGAGTAGGGGGTCAGGTTCCGGCAGGGTGGGGGGGTTTAGAGAGGAGGAGCGCAGCAAGGCAAGTTATTCAGAAAGGCTGTTAAGTCTAGAGAGAATGGTCTCAAAAAGGGGGTTAGCGGAAGGAATTGTTTAGATCCTGTGTGAGTGAGTTGAGGGAGTCATTAATCGCATGGGTCAATTGGCCCACGAACAATTTATTGCTGTCACCAATGAGGGACTTAATGTCGGTTAGAGACGCTTGGTGGAGGGAGCCAATATCATCGATGCACTTGAGACTACTCTCAAGATGTAAGATCCTTTTGGTGATTACTTTGAGGTTGGAGTTGTGAGAACTCGCGTTTGCGTCGCTCAAGCATTTTATAGCCAGGAGGACGTGGGAGAGCGAAATATTGAGACACTCGTCGCAAAAGAATAGGAGATTGTCGGGGAATTCCTTTGCGAACTGTGTGTTTCTCTTATTAAGACTCACACACAAAGCGTGAAAGGATTGGTCGCAGGTGCCTTTACAGCTGACATCGTCGGCGTTGGCGTCATCAATCTCACAGGCTGAGTTGCCACAAGGCATATTGGTAACATAAAATATAAAGATAGTGAATAAAACACAAAAAAAAAAAAAAAAAAATAAGATGAATACCACTCAGGCGTAAATTGAAAGCACGTCCTGTCGTGCCCTTGTTCAGGGTCTTGTGCGGTGCGGCGTCAGACCGACGATGATGATGGTGTTGCAAATTTGATAAAGTGTTATCAATTCCTTAGCGAAATTAATTTTAACCTGTGCTATTGGAACCGCTTCCATTTTCCGCTATGGCAGACTGTGTCCAGCTTTTTGAACGGTGCAGCAAACCGGCAGTTGAGGATCACTGGTTGGTAAAGCATATCCTTTTTATTATTAAATAAGGGAAATTCGACTGGAACGGTCTGTTTTGAACCTCGACTTCCCTGCGGCGCCCAGTTGTCGAATGTCAGGCCTTTGTGTAGTATGTTATTATTGTTGATGAAGTTGTTATTACTTATATATGTTTTCACATGTGCTGTATTATCAGTGATTTTCCATTTAGCTTTCATTCAATTTAACACTGTATCATTCTCGTTTGCATCTAACAATTATAGTAAGGTTCCTTGACTTTAATATATAATGCCGTCGAAACACCAGTAGTTATCTTTATCAACAAACAGACTCCGATTAGGTTCACTATTTAGAATCCAAACAATAAATTCGGGAATCCACTGGGGTTGGCAGGACTCAACTGATGTAGTATTATAATTTATAGAATTCTAAATAAAGAAATATTAATGAATATTGACAACATTTGTTTCAGCAGTTGCGCCCCACCCGGTAATTATTTTAACACTAGATATACCCCCAGTTGAATATATACCTATTTCCACCGAAATAGGTATATATTCTAAATCTGGAATATTGGAAAAAAACTTGGAGTCGCCATTTTCTTTAACCTGACTTGACACATATTCTCGCGACATTTTTATTAGTTTTATCGTTTATCAATTTTTAAAGACATCCTTGTTGTGACGGTCCACCTTGAAGCGTTGAGGGTTCTTGCAGTGGCAATTATATATTTAGAATATATAGAATAATTTAGAATATA
The DNA here is from genome assembly GCA_963931805.1 of Microdon myrmicae. Classification (NCBI taxonomy): domain Eukaryota; kingdom Metazoa; phylum Arthropoda; class Insecta; order Diptera; family Syrphidae; genus Microdon; species Microdon myrmicae. Next base: position 51,887,900 of record OZ007499.1, on the reverse strand, counting down.
TAGTAGTTATTAGAAAAAAGACAACATTTAGATCATTACAATTTTAAATCGCCTATGTGAAAAATACCATAAAAAAAGACTCTATGCATCCTTTGGATTATCCGGAAGTATTAAAGACACAAGTATCCATGAGGATATATACGGTAGTCCACTCTTTCCAAAGATCCGGGAAGCATGGTGGTGCTGCTATTATATTCCTGGCGCACCACCATGCTTCCGGGATCTTCGGAAAGAGAGAACTACCGTATATATCCGTATGGATACTTGTGTCTTTAATACTTCCGGATAATCCAAAGGATGCATCGTCAATGAACAGGTGAGTTTGCAGGATAATTTTAACCGCTATGGTCGCAAGTATCAAAGCACATACACGAAGAGTGTTTTTCAAACACTATTGATGGCATCGAGAACGAGCAAATCACAATACACTAGAAGTGCAGCGACAAAAACTCCGCATCACACCCGAAAACAAAAACGAAATTATTTTAGACAACTAATTTCTTTTACTGTTCACTTTATTTTGGAGGATCCTCTCCTTGCACATGTTACTCACTGACTGCCTTTTAATCTACTTTTTGTTCTTCATCAAAGTCTGGAGGCATTGCCCCTTATCATAGTACCTTTTTGAGGTTTGTTTGTGTTCTCCATCTGGCTAATGCAAACAAGAGTTTGAATGCAGTTTAGAAGGGGACAAAGTCCATGGGAATTGGATTAGATATTGGACGGGAATCTGGTTTTGTTTGCATATCATAAAACATCTGGTTATAATGCATATGGAGATATGTACTGTGATGTTTAGATTGCCTGCATCCTAGGTGTGCATGATAAACGAACATTTGGCTCGTTTATGGCGTATTTATTTTAGGCCTTGGATTTTGGGAATTGATAATTGAACATACAGTGCATATGAAGATATGCATTGTGATGTTTGAATTTTAAGGAATTGAATTCAATGTTCGACGATTCAACGTTTGGCTCCATTTGTTTGCATTGAATTCAACGTTGATTTGGGTATATGGATGCTTTGGATTGGAATTCTGTGGGGGTTGTAGTAGGTGTTGGCGCAAGGGTAATAACCTTGCCCAGAAAAACAAATTATTATGGACAATTTAACAAGTCTCGGATGAGGAGCGGATACCGGTGGAGAGACTTGCTAAATACGGCCAAGACCGGATCCCGTTTGTAGTGCCGATGATGAAGTAGTAGGTGTGCCAAGACAGGGGCACAGATTCACTGAAATCCCCAACACTTGTTCCGCCGAACACACTTCGCCGAAAATATCCAATCTCAGAGAAAATACAAATAAAAAGCACGGGTTAATTTTTGATATTCTGTGTCTTTAATGACTTCGGTGCTATCCTATTTTACACATGTTTATTTTGATAAAGCATTTAATTTCACGCACTGAGTGATTCTCGTTCGCGCAATTTATTAGGGGGTAGATACAAGAGAAAACCAAATTGATAATTTGGTATAAATGGATCGGTTTACTTAATTCGTTCCTTGGATTTTAACTTAGATTCGTTAGAGAAATGGTATATCTCTACGCGGAAAATGATTTACTCGACTATGTCACGGGCAGACACACTTGACTCACGATGCGGCGGAGTGACCGACCGCGGTAATGATTGAATAGCGACTGATTTGATTTACGGATGAAGATGGTATTTTGATTTGCACACCGGACAACCAATCGAGATCGGCTTTACGTTTTTGCTCTCTCATGTTCCCCGTCGTCGAGGTGTGGTGAACACTTCGGTTAATTGGATAGTCGACGAACAAGGGAGAATGAGAGAACGGAAACACAATGTGCAATGATCCCGCGGTGGATTTGGTTTTTTATGTGCATGTATCAATGCAGTTCTGAGAATAGCTCGCTGACCTAATTCGGTGAATGTGGTGACCTCAGAGTGCGTTGAACTGTGGGAAGGTAAAATTGAGAAGGAGAGGAAAATGTCCTGTGGCTTTTCACCTGTAAGAAGAGATCATTGATCCCCAGCCAATGGAGTGTCTGGGGAAAGTCGAAGTGACGCTACTTTGGCTAGGGTAATATTATCGTGGGAACTAATTAAATATTTTGATAATTTTCCCAGCGATTGCATGGTTATGCAACAGCGTCACTTGATTCGACTTGTTGTTGCTAACCACATGAATTGGATTTTCCGGTGTTTAGAGGGCTGGAATTGCCGTATGGCAAAAAGCTAGCTGAATTCAATTATGCATTACCGCATAGGATAATGAATTCAGCTATGCGTCCGTTTTTGAAACATGATTTACATGTGAATAATGTTGGTAGAAGGAATTGGGGAATGATATGACACCCCGTTAGCGGTCGAAATAAGGCGGAAATAGTGGGTTGGTTCACCATGTAGTATAGAGGACCCCCACAATTCGATTAGTGGGTATTATGTATGTGGGGGGTGAATAGTAGGGCTTCTTGGAGCACTAGACTGCTGTCCTTTCTCGCATTCCTATTCTCACAATTCTCATACAATGTCGGACTCAATGTTTATATTCTCTTGTTATAAAGTTATGTATCATACATTTTATCTTGTATATTTTTAAGATACCTCATTTGGAAACACTGGGAAAATGAAAACTAAACAAGAAGTTTAATCTTATCATTACCTTGACTCAAAGATGCTCGCACTAAATTATGTATTTTTCTTGTTTTTTGTCTTAATTGAATTAATTTAATTACTACTTTGCCAGTTTCAGCAGATCTTGCTGATGTCAGATATATCGTTTTAATAGCACTTAAAGTATTAAAATCGTGGTTGTAAATCTTTTAGCTTACGCGAATAATGCAAAATGTAGAAGCATTCCTACTGCCCTACTTAAATAATGAGGTCGGCACCAATTCACGGTATATTGTGAGAGCGTTTCCAATGTTGGCTCGTAAATGACTTAGAGCTTAGTTTATCGAAGTACAGAAGCATGGCAAGACCCAAAATTAATTTTTTTTCCGTTATTGTGGGTTGAAGAACCAAAAAAGAAAAAAAAATAATACTCCCTAACTTAATTTTCACAACCATAAACTGCATTTTCGTTATGAACTTGTTGAATGTCATTTGATTGAATTTTTACGGCTTAAATTTATTATCCCATATAAAAGTTATCATTGCTACTTGGAACTTGTGATGGTGTTCTCGTAAAGAGTGGGGCTTTCGTTTAACAAATTTGTGTTTTTAAAATTCGCTTTCGCTAAAATTTCTTATCATTATTAGTTCGTATGGTTAGAAGTACATATGTGAGATTTTCTATCGCGATAAAAATAAACTTCGACATGATAAGCCCACTAAATCTTTTATTTACATCAGATAAGTCATATAACACTGTCTGAAATGTCTTCCATTGGTAACAAATCAAATTGAAAATAAACGATCTAGTTTTCGAAGGTCTCAACTTCGTGTTTTGTGAAGATAACGCTATCGCAGGTTCAAAGCACACGAACACTGCAACAACTCCCTTGGCGTAAGGATTGGCTGTCATTACAATCTCAAACATTTCTAAATATGTGTACTTCTCCATATTATGTTATTTCGAGCTCTGTCGTTTATGCAATTTTTTTGTCAGTAATAACATAGGTTGAGAAGATTTTTCTTGTTGTTTGAGTCACCGGTGCGAGAATTCCAAAAGTTTAATCTGCCTTTTGGAAACCACCCAACGACTTCCAATGCACTATCATACGAGGTTTGCGTCTTATGTTTCGGGATTTGGCAACCCTGGTGTTGCAATCCGGCAATTGACAGCTCTGTCGTAAAGTTGGACATTTTTGAGGTTATACGCACTCAGAACGTTTTGACATACGAGCGCTATTTGTGTTGTTTACAGTAACTTAAAAGATTCATCTCGGCCCAAAAATGGAATTAAATCGTCAACATTTTCGTGCGATTATTTTTTACAACTTTCGGCGTGGATTAACTCAGCAACAGTGCATGGATGAACTTAATTCAATTTTTGGCGATGAAGCTCCATCAAGGACCAGTGTTTATCGATGGTATGGTGAATTCAATCGTGGTCGTAGTTCACTCCAAGATGAATTTCGTGAATGTCGTCCAAAATCAGTTGTTGTTCCGAAAACCATTGATGCTGTGCGCGAACTGATATTGGAAGATCGTCATGTGACCTATCGTGAGATTGAGACAACCTTAGGCGTTAGTGGGACCGGCATACATTCAATATTGCATAAACATTTGACTGTCAAAAAAATGTGTTCGCGTTGGATCCCACACAATTTGTCAATCGCCCAAAAAAAGGCTCGTGTCAATTGGTCGAAAGAAATGCTCAAAAAATACGGTCGCGGTGCTTCGAAACACGCATATGACATCGTGACAGGTGATGAATCGTGGATTTACGCGTATGAGCCCGAAAGTAAACACCAGGCGACTGTCTGGGTGTTTCAAGATGAGCCAAATCCAACAAAAGTTGTTCGCGCACTAAGCACTTCCAAGCAAATGGTAGCCTGTTTTTTCGGAAAAACTGGACATGTCGCAACCGTACCACTAGAACAACGCAGAACAGTCAATTCTGAGTGGTACACAGCCATTTGTTTGCCAGTTGCCTTCCAAGAAATCAGGAAAACCAACCGCCGAAGACGGATCACTCTTCACCACGACAATGCGAGCTCTCACACATCGACTGCGACAACTGCATTTTTGAGCACCCAAAACATCGATTTGATGGGTAATCCGGCGTATAGTCCTGACTTGGCACCGAATGACTTCTTTTTATTCCCGTACGTAAAAAACAAACTGAGAGGTCAACGTTTTTCGACATCTGAATATTCAGAATGCATGTGTTGGAGATACCTCAATCAGAGTGGCAAAAGTGCTTCGACAATTGGTTCAAACGCATGCAAAAGTGTATAGATCTTCATGGGGAATATTTTGAAAAACAATAAAGTGATTTTCGATGATCAATATTTGTTTTTGTTCTCCAATCCCGAAATATAAAAGGCAACCCTCGTATTTAGAAATTCATTTTTAACCAACTTTCTATTGTCAATCTCGGGCGGAGGACAAACGATGTCATGTAGTGGCACTCATATCCGCCGGAAACACATTTACCATCAAGCTTGCTGAGTGGTATTGAGCTATTGCTTTGAATGGACATATGCTAAATATATACAGAGTCCACCTAAGGTGTATGGTTGGTTAATTTCAATATGGAATAAAAAAAGGATATTAGAAATATTTTATTTATACGAGGGCAGGTCAATAAGTCTTTAGAAAATGAGACGGTTTTATTTTTTTATTTAGCTGAACTAATAATGACACATAATACTGTCCGGTTATCGTCTGTCAATGAAGATAATACTACGTGTATCTCAAAACACATTAGCCATAACCTTTCCAACTGATTTCACCGTCTTTGCTTTCTTTGGAACCCATTCGCCTTTAACAATCCACTATTTTGGCTGTGTTTTCATCTCGGGGGGTTAGAGGTGTATCCATGTTTCATCTACCGTTAGAAATCTGCGCAGAAACTCATCTGGGTTGCGACGCATGTGCTCTAAAAGTTTTCAGCTGAGAGCAAATGTGCCACCCATCTCGCATATATTTTTTTCATACCCAATTAAAACATGGAGCAATATGAAAATTGACAGATACCTAGTTAGGAATGATGCTTACTAAAAACATACCATTAGCGATGCTACGAGCGCCATCGTAGACGTTTCTAAGGACTTATTAACCTACCCTCGTACTTTTAGAAACTACAAAAAAGGAAATAATCCTATCTAATAATGAGATCAAGTGACTTACACCACTTACTTGTTGATATTATTCAAGTTTGAATCGCGAATTCCTGTTGCCATTGGAATGATTTTTATTTCCCATACAATATATTTTTGTAGCTGGTCTATTGTTGCCAGATTACCTCCAATCACTCTCGGCTTAAAGTATCTCCACAGGAAATGAATACTTAGAGCAAGATCTGCAATTCGTAGACCACTCTACTCTCCTCTTCGTGGAGATTAGATGTTTTTCAACAGGTCTGTGGCGGTTCCGCCAAACCCCACGGTACACTTACTTAAAAACCCCCATAACCTCATCCCAAGTTGCATAAGTTTTGCTAATGCAATCGCATTAAGCACCTGAAACTGCCTCACGCATTAGTTAGATCAAAGCTATAATCGTAAAGTCCCTGTAAAGATATCTTATCTTTTCATGCATCTCTTTGCATACAATTTTCCGTAAGATTTTCTTTCTTTGCTTATCTGGAATTCCAAACCAATTCGGCACCTTCGGTACCAGACAAATTCCTGTAAACAAAATGATTCGGTTTGCACACAATGTAACCGTCATGACAGGGACCATAAATATTGCGTCGTCTATTTTCCAACTTCGCCATGTGTACGATAAATTTCTTTACGTACACATTGACCGCCGACCTTTTTCTCCCAGCAATAAAATTCTCTAACTCGCACCATGTGCAAACGACGGATCGCACCCGTTTGTCGTTCATCTCCCGACGGCGCGAACATCCGTACATCAGAACTCGTTCCGCTACAGAGCGGGGAAGCTGTGGAACTCCCTTCCCACCCGAGTGTTCCCGGAACGTTACAACCTGCAACTGTTCAAAAAGAACTGCAACAGTTATTTGATGGCATCTCGGGGCGCCCACTCGGCGCTATAGGTTCGCCTCTCCCGAGAGAAGTCTAATAAAAAAAAAAAAAAAAAAAAAAAAACAGAAGAACGCTGTTCCTACATAGGTTTCCTGCGATACCATGAACAATTCATATCATTTGTGGTATCCGAACAACATTTTTTTTTCATTTAATGAGCGGCTGCTATTTATTTAGCTGACCCTCATTACCGAACGATGCATAAGCAAACCCATTAGCATCCGACGAGATTCGATTTGTTTACACACATCTCTTGGATGCCCATTATGCCTCTTCTTTGTGTTCCACGTTCGTCTAATGGTTTTGATCCTTGAAAAGAACGGACGTACACCCATACATGTGTGCCATGACGATCTCCTCTAATGAGATCCGGTTATCTCTACAAGTAAAGGAGTTGCATCCAAAGATTCTTTTGACAGCGACTTAATATCGCTGAGTCGTTTTACATCAGCAGACCAGAACGGCCACGCGTCACTCCCGCTCGCCGTTTCGCAGCAAGGGGACGCGTACATAACCGGAGTCGTGAGACTATGTCAAGTGAGCTATCCTCGAAGATGTCAGTATTGCAATAGCTGTGTCTCGAGAAAATCTCGTTTGTTACCTGTTCTCGTGAAATTGGTGTTAAGGCGATGTCTGGTATATCTTTGTGTGACTGTTTTTGTTTGTTTTCTTTTTCGCTGTACAACGATTTGATATTTAAAAAAATTAATAATTTTCAAAGCTGTGGATCCATGTCAAGTTAACAAAAAAAGTTCTTATTATTTGGAATAAACAATTATACAGCAACGCGTTACACCATAAACAAATCAATAAAGAACCTCTCCAGAATAAATAATAATGTGTTTTAATTGTTATCTGTGGACAGTGTTTTGTTCTTTGCATTCGGTTGTGGACAAAGGTGGCGGCGTCGCTAAATTTGTTTCATTCCCTTGTTCAACGGTGGACCGAACCCGGTGAAACATTTAGTGGAAGTAATGAGTGGGACGAAGTAGAACTGTCGGCCATGCTGGCGGCGCGACTTCGTACCCCACAGGTCCATGGACACTGAGGCCGTTTTTGTTGTTATTGGCTTCGGTAGGAAGGTGGAAATCTTCAAAAGATACCCCTGGGCCGATCCAGAGGCATGTCGGGTTTTTACCAACTAAGACCACCAGCCAACACATATTCCCATTGTTCGTTGTGTGGAACATTCTTTTAGAGAAGGGGCGGAATTTACCTGTTACTCCGCTTGTCACGTCGTAACGCAATTGCATTATGTCACATATTTGACGTATGTTTTGTTACAGACGATGCTTATTTGGAACTTAGTATGTATTGTGTTACTCGTGTTGGAGCAACGGTCCGCCTCATATGTCTCTCTAAAATCATAGGTGCGGTTTCGTATTTCTCAGAGAATGTATGCGTTCCACATTTTCTATTTTGCTTTCGCAGTACAACCAGTATGGGTGATTGACATGCTTCTATTTGTGCAAGTATTGCCGAAAGCATCCATATCCTGATAGCAGCTGAGTCAAGTGATAGTTATATACATACTCTTGCCATTTTTTTACTCAGTGTCCATTTAAGGTCAAGCTGTTATCGAGGGTAACACCAATATATTTAATAAAGGAACGGGATCTGATGGTTTCCTAATCAAAATGTTCAACTTTTTTTACGGCTGCCTATTAAAACTGCCCTCGTCTTATATGTAGCTAGTTTAAGCCTGGCCATATCTAGCCAGCATTTAACCCTCCTGATTGTATGGGAACGAATATTCTCCGGGTCAGCTAGATGTTCAGCTACGGCCACTACCGCCAAATCATCTGCGTACCTAATGGTTCTTACTCCTGATGGTATATTGATGTTGAGCACATCATCATATACGATATTCTATATCTGTAAAATGGTTTTAATTTAAGGGTTGTAAATAAGTGAATAAATTGGCTTACTTGTTTCCTGTTAAATATTGGTGGAATAACCCCCTTCAAATTCGCTAAGATCTCTTCTTGATTGGCCGGGTTTACGTGTATTGTCTGTGACTGCTTAAATTGTACTCTCCTCAACTCCCCAACTGCTGCCGCTTATATTTTCTTTTGTGTCCCTGTGTCCCGGTTTGCATATTCATCAAAGAAACAAAGAGAACAATCGTTACAAATAGCCGATCCTCAGTCCACTATGCATTCTGCTCCGTTTCCTATATTCCACCCACCTTGCACAGTCCGATCCACCATTGAGGGCTTGCGCAACTGATACGTTGATGTTGGTTGATGGCTTTGATCGACTGCACGACTATATTTGTTGCTGCTTGGTCGCAGCGCGTGCTGTTCAATGCATTGCGGCTGAAACGCCCGAATCCCACGTTGCACAGCGGGAGACGTTGTGTTGTACAGTCGACAGCTTCTGTCTTTCCTCGATGACTCGATCGGGCTCGAAATACCACTTTGTAAATTGGTTTTAATTTAAGGACTGTAAATAAGGCAATAAATTGATTATTTGTTTCCTTATAAATATTGGTGGAGCAAGCCCTTTCAAATTCGTCTAGATCTATTCTTAGTTAACAGAGTTTATGTCTATTGCCCGTGACTGCTTAAATTGTACTCTCCTCAACTCCCCAACTGCCACCTTATTCTCTTTTGTGTCCCTGTGTGCCCATTCGCATTATCATCAAACGAAGGAAGAAAACAATCGGTATAAATGTCCGTCTCCGTCTCCAACAATAACAGCGGACCTAATACAGATCCTTGGGACACACCAGCTTTTATTTTATATTCCTGTAGTCCCTCATCAGTGTCATAGAGCAATCTTCTATCCGAGAGATGGTTTGCTAGTATATGCACCAAGTATGGTGAGACTTGTAAATCACCCAACGTTTTTAGAATCCCATCCTAACTCACCGAGTTAAAGGCGTTTTTAACGTCTAGTGTCACCAGGGCGCAATCTTTTTTGGTTCCAACTATCGCATTGCGAACGATGTTCCTTAGATAGTCCTTTATCGTTTGATCTACGTTTCCGAAATCCATACCGCCATTCAGGAGGCCCCGATGTCCCGTCAGTGAATTGTTCCAAGGGAGTGATAGTTACTCGCTCAAGCAGTTTCTTTGTTGTGTCCAGCATCCACAACGGGCGGTAAGGCGACGGCGTTTCTGAATTCTTGACTCCTTTTGGTATAAGCACAAGTCACTGTTTTTTCCATCGTTTAGAAAGGTGTCTTTCAGCTTTCACCACGGCATTACAAATTTCATCCAATGCCGGGGTCTTGTTGTTTTTAACGACTTTTGCAGCCAAGAGCACCTGTTCGGTGGTCACTGAAGGTATTGCTCTTACAGTGATGTTCTATTCGTCTTGTGTTCTGATCACGATTCTTGCCATGTCACTTTTACTATTTTGCATTTGACTGCTGTTGTTGTGTAGACTTTTCATGACTATCATGTAGGTGATACCCCATGGGTTGTTATTTAATTCATCCCTTGGGGAGCAGAAGACGTCATATTTAGAAGCAGCGGCGCCACCCACTAGAAATTAAATAATCGAATCCTAACCTTCAGTTATTGAAATGTTGGTATCAAGAACTATTAAACACCAAGACAGGATGTTGGTATTTCTCTAAGAGATTATTCTGAGAACAAAACTCTTACGTCATAATTCCAATGACTTCTGTACCACTGGAAATAACTTCTGCTGAAATTGACCAAATAATATAATTTACACACTCGTTATTATATAGTTTTGTCTCCTAAGCATTTTATTTGTACGTAAACTCACATGCTTTGGTTTAATTCCATTTTGAACTTTAATAGGAGGAGGAGATATGTGGTTATAATTCTTCCAAGTTGAAGAAACGTTCTCCTTCTGCTAAGATTAATTTTTTTTTTATGTGGGGACAATTCTCCTTCAACCACGGCTACTGTAACGAGCATATGTTTTTCAATATTTGAGATATTTGTAATACATCCTACGTGCTTAAAATATTCCTAATGTTGTAAAGCAAAAAAATGATCGATTTTTTTAAAGTCGAACCTGTTAAAAGAAAAACGGTCGAAATACCATGATAACCAAAATTTTAACATGGAAACGCTTGAACTCGCAGTGCTTAGCCAGTAATAATATACCTGGAAACTTTCAAGTATGAAGTCACACTTAATCTAAATTATCTTAGTTTTAAGTTAACATGAGTTTTAGGGGACTCTGCGCTACTGGAAGATCGGGAAGATGTGGACGATGAACCCCACTCCGGATGGCCACCATCGACCTCAACTGACGAAAATTTAAACGGTGTGCATGTTATGTTGAATTTTGACCATCATTAAGTGTCCGATTGATTGCAGACACTCTCAACATCACAATAACAATGTGGCATGACGTGGTTGCCAATTATAACTAGAACATGAGAAAAGTTTGTGCGAAGTTGTGTAACAAACAGAAGGATCACCGAGTGATTACCGGTGACGAAATGTGGTATTTTTAATACGATCCGGAATCCAAACGTCGAAGTGCCGAGTGGCACTCCTAGGCATCACCCACACCCATGAGGGCAAGAATGAGCAAATCAAAGGTGAAAACGAAGCTTTTTTTTTGTTTTTTTTTCTATGGCAAAGATGTGGTTAACAAAGAATTTGTGCCTGAAGGGTAGACGGAACGGTGAACGCAACCTACTACATGGATGTCCTTGAAAGACTAACGAAGGTGGTCGTCCGAGTGAGAAAAAAGATCGCCGTTACATGGGAGCTCTACGACAAGATCACGCCGCCAACTTGGCAGCGCTGCGGTCCGGACCTGGGCCCGGCAGACTTTTTACTCTTCCCCAAAATCAAAATATTGTCGAAAGGAGTCAGTTTGGAATCCACAGAAGAAATCCAAACCGCCGTGACAAGGCCTTTTACAGAGGTTGTGGCGGTTCCGCCAAACCCAACGGTTCGCTTTCCTAAAAAAACCCCATAACTTGCACCCAATCTCCTAATTTCACTAATGCAATCGCATTAGCACCTTGAATGTTTCACACATTAAAGAGATCAAATCTGTGATCAAAAAAGCCCCTGGAAAAGAGAACTTACCTTTCATGCATCCCTTCGCATACAATTCTCCGTAAGATTTCTTTCTTAGCTTATCAGGCAGAACCCCATTATTACAACCCAACTCCCATTGTTTCCCGCCAATGCAATCGCATTGGCACATAAAAACATTCCCTTCCCAAGGATAATTAATGTTTTCAATCCATTACCTGGGAATGCTGCAAAGAATTTTTCCTACATGGGCATTTATACATTATCAATGCATATCCGCATTAGTGACCCAAAAATAGGATTTCCAATTGGTGTAGATATTCACACTATAGTTCGATCCTGCTGTCGCCATAGATGCTATGCATAATTGACACAGATGGTATACACAACCGTCATTGTGTATTCATCAAAATTACTTTCCGAAGACTTGCAACTATTGATTCAGTTACAAGCACTTCTCGCGGAAATATTTCTTTGTTTGAATCTTCAAACAATCACCGACGTCACGTTTTGCCGTCGGATTGGATTCAATAGCATAAACATGTGCAAACAAAAGAATCCGATTCTCCCAGTCTGCAGAGAGACGAAATACGATCTCTATTGTATAAATTATCGCAATCCCTTTTAGGATCTAATGAGTGGCTGCTATTTAGACAGCTGACCTTCATTACCGAAAGATGCCTTAGGTCGTTTCCCTCCTGTTCTGTTTTCCTTGTTGTAGGTTCCGTTTATCCTTGGCTAAACGCATCGATAAACACGGTGATGTGTACGAACACACACATACACCACCGCGTCCTAGAGATCGCCTTCCATTGGTCACTGGTCAAAGGAAACTTCATTTTCTTTTCACCACACCACCAAAAATTGAATATCGTTGAGTCGTTTTCCACCCACCGACCGAACATGTCCGTAGCGCTGCGGACACTCGAATTTCAACGGCGAGTAATCATTAACGAGTCGTGAAGTTGTGAACGTATAACAACCGCAGACGTTTTGGAAATCGTGTAAAGTTAATGAAGGAAATAAATTAAAAACTAATTAAGAACGACTGGTGTTTTCTTTACCTCGTCCTGGTGATCTCCTTGTGATCTGTGTGTTGTGGTTTTTGTTTCTTTTTTGACGGATCAGGTTCAGGAGTTGAACTTCCTTTTAGTGACGGTGTGGACGGAGTAGAACTCTGCCCCCGTGTCGGCGTCGCGACTTCGTACCTCCACAAGGTCAGCCTTGAACCCTTCCGAGGGCGTAACGTGCGTGACAGGGTCGGTGGAAAAAATAGTTGAGACCCAAGCAGACGGCTTTGAAAAACTAAAAACGTTTGTTACAATATGTTTAATAAGTCTAGTTTTCTTTTTAAATGCCTCACTTTCCGGGCAAAGTATATAAAGCAAACAAGTTTATTATCTGATGTCAGGGGTGAAAAGCGAAGAATTTAATGTTTCTCATGGCAGTTATACGAGTATTGGACAATATTTTAAAATGTGTGTAAGCGACGCGTCACTCAATGTCCAGGAGAGACGCCGCCCCGATATATCGTACGTTTTCTAGGAAGACGTTCCGACCGACCACTAATTGTTTGACTACTGGGAAAGACGCCGCAACCATACAACAGCAACCAAGTTCCAGGAAGACGCCGCATTTAAAACAACGTCGTGACGGTTCCCAGAGACATGTTAATTTCTTGAGCACTAATCACTCGTGCACTAATTACTCGATTCCTGGGAAGACGCTACCGGCACAATAGCAGCACATACAGCAGCTGCTCGGTGTACAATGGCACATTAGGATGGACGCCGCTCACAAAATGTATAAAAGGAGACGAAAAATAATAAATCGTTGTTAATAAGGTCTACTGTTAACACACTATACACGCGCACGCATAGTACAAGACGGCACAAATACACACACACCTACCAAATCGCAGATTATCAGATCGCATATTATACGCCAAGAACGTTATCTGCGTTTATCACCGCGCTCAAGACCTACTGGTTTTGTATGATTTCTATCCCACTACCCCTCCCCATTTACAGGCTATTACGGTCATTAAGGTTTTTGCAGACCCACTGGGAGCCAGCCGTCCGTCCTTAACCTTAAAGGTGTGAAATATATAAAGATCCTGATTGCCCGCCATTTCGAGTCCTTTAATGTTAACTTTTTTTAAGAAATCTCAAACACCAACGTATACAATTTTAGACGACCAGGGAACTGTTTTTGCGAAGGAGTTGGAAATGAACAAAAGTGTGTTCAAAAAGTGTTAGATATCTTGATTAAAAAGGGACATCCAAATTGTAACAAAGATACAAAAGGATTCTATGTAACATCACAGAAAATTTGGGATGAACACAATGCCTTTAAAGAAAAATATTGGGTAATAATATTTGAACATTTTCAAAGTAATAACTATACCAACTTTCAGATTGTGATTGAATATATTTTTTTGAATTTTTGAACACACGTGCCGGTCGAATCCGCATTTACTTTGATGAACAAGTTGTAGATACAACAGAACACCCAATTACAGGCTTCCTATGTTATATATTAAGGTTAATTTGAAATATCTTGCCTGTTTAAGACATATTGGTGTACAACTTTGCTTCCGCCGTTTTTTTTCCGAAATTGGAGGCTTTATTGTAAAAAACTGGTTATACATTTATGCAGCAAAATATTGTCCATCGCTGGCCACTATTTTCTCCCATCTTTCGGGCAGCATACGAATCCATTTCTTCATATTAAAGCAGAAAATTAAAACCTCCCGCAAATGACGAGAATTTGGCTCGTAAGCTGTCATGTTTAATCGAGAATAACTTTCTGACGCAGACACAAATCGACTAATATTTCGATGGCGTTATGTTTACAAATACCTAAGCTTATTGTATGACATCTATGATCTATTTATTTCAACTACCACTTACCGCTACAGCCATCTATTGCAAAACAGCGGAAGCAAAGTTGTACACCTAATATGAAGAAATGGATTCGTATGCTGTATTTAAAATCGTGACCTCCAAAATTAAAACAGATCTGCATATCTGAAAAATATTCGAAAATTTTAAAACGTTCAATATTTTATTGCAACGATATGTATTTTATATTGCATATAATGATTAACACATGCCCAAAATTGTCCCATTTTAACGTCACAAATAAATGGTCAGTTTAGTTATACCCCACCTACCACTTTTCGGGGCATTGCTTCTTCTGCTTGTCCTTGTTTTTATCAATGGCGTACAGATTGGCGGAGCACACTTCACGAATTTCAAAGACGGCGGGTTGGGTGGCATCAAGTTTTCAACATGAAAACCGTATAGCAACTGAAACATGAGAAAAAGTTGTTGTTTACGATGGATATTGCACTGAAAAAAAAATTCAACCTTACAAACATCAATGTACAACGAATTAGTTAACTTTAAACGTCTCCAATGAGGCATTACTTGGTGTAATCTTAATTTCCACTCCATCCATTCATAATTACCACTTCCAGGCACGGTCTTATGAGACATATAATAAGTATTTACTGTTTACGTAAGGATACGGTCATAACCTCATCTGACTGCAATGTTGCATTCTCATCTAAGCACTTATTGATGGTCTCAACTGAGCGACGGACTTCCAAGAACATTAGTACAATGCAAAAGAAAGGAACACATCCCCATTCATGAAGTCATCTCCACAACAAAACCTATGATATTTGTTCACGTCCGGTTTTTCCTACACAGCTAAACTGAAGAGGGTTATGACCAGTCAACAGATGACTGTAATAGCAACCATTCCCTCGGGACAGTGCAAGAATGTCCATCAGTCGAAGTCCCCGTACGCATTGTAAGAATGCCCATCCACGTTCTCATGCTCATAAATAATCTTGAAAATTAGTATTACCACACGTCCCCTTATATTTTCTGCTTGATGGAGCAGAAAAAGGTTATTCAAGTTGATACCGCTTACGTTCAGGGTCAAGGGTGTCCCTAATATCAGTTCCCTCATCTATAATTTGCCATATAGGCAAGGCGTTTACGGTAATTGCCTGTGTTCCGAGCTATTTACATAACGTCTGGATCTAGGAAGAGGTGAAAACATGGAGACGAATTTATGACACGTTTCGAAAATTAGCGAACAGAGCAAATTAGACACATTCACATTAGCCAGGGTCTTTTGATGTTAGTTGCCATTTGAAATGGAATTGTAAATTAAAAATTTCAAACGCAGATTAGAAAACCTTTTGTCGGCCGCAAAACAATCTGGAATTGCTGTGTTCTACCTAGAAGTCATACAACACTCCTGTTATCTATCGTGATTATTTATTTTTACTTTTTTTTTCTTCAAATAAACTTTGTAGAACTGGTTACTTTTCGAGAGGACTGTTTATCACTTACAATCATACTTTTCCCGCACGGCCCTGCCGACGTCTGTCTCCAAGGCTAGATCACGGGCCACCAGAAATAACAAAATTGTAGTAATTGAATTAGATAGACGAGGTTTGTTTTTCTATAGAATTAGTTTTGCAATTTAATGGGTGTCGAGAATGTCAACCTACGTGACAGGAACGGACGTAAATTAAGATATCTCACTGACTTAAAAATAACTTTCGAAAAGTGATAACAGACAGTTGCTAATAAAGTGGAAAATTGGCCAACGCGTTTCGCAGTTGATTTGGTGGAAATTTGCGATTTACATTGAATGTTTAGCGATACTTTTTTAACGTTGCTCGATTGAGTTTTTGACAACTTTATGGGAAAATAATTTGGTGTCCAAACCAAGGACTGACTGAGATTGCCTAACTAAAATGCCTGTGAAAGTTAATTGAAAAATGTCAGGGTTAAATACATCCCGAAGTTCAAAAAGTCCACAAGAATGACAAAACCACCGACTATTTGTTGAAACAACATCTGCAAAGTATGGGTGGAGGATAATTGCGTCAGATTCGAAGAATTGACGAAGTTTAGGGTGATGATTGCAGTTCTGCCGTTGACGTGGGCGAATTGGAATGTTTGTGCAAATAAGGATAATTTCTGGTTTGGGGCAGTATGTTGAAGATTCAATGGAGTAGCTATGAATGCATGGAAAAGACAAAACAAAATGTATATAAATGGAATTTTAAGTTACAATATACTATTAACAGTGGTCTTAACAGCTTATTTTATACATGTGTCAACCTTTCAATTGATGGCAGACGGTTACATTTCAGTAATACATCACACCCTGCCTTTCTTTTCTTTAAAATGGGTGCAAAAATAACAGTGGTTGTTTAAATCGAATTACTAACGTCTGATTAATTTGGTCCTTAAAATATTACCGACCCTGTATGCTTTCATATATATATTATCGGTCGGTATATATATATATATATATATATATATATATATATATATATATATATATACATATATATTTATTTATATATATATATATATATATATATATATATATATATATATATATATATATATATATATGTATATATCAGCGTCTACTTTGACTGGACTGGTGCGAATTAGAAGTCGAATATTTTTAGTGAATATGGTAGTGAAACTTTTTGTAAAATAATTTTATAATCTTCGAGAGTAACATTCCTTTTTGAATTTCGGTTCTTTGTGTACGCTGCAGAAAGCGTCTAAGTCGAGTCGTTGCAAAAATGCTTGTATTATACGGGGAGTTACTGTCAGTACTAGTAAGCTTCAAATGGGAAATGCGACTTTTTAAAAAGCAACAAATTGACCTTGGACAAATCATGCTGAACTATTTTACTGATTTTTTTGCCAAATTTTGGGTCAATTTCCACGTAGATGTTAATGAACAATTTCACCAAAACCTAGCTAGATTAACTGGCTGTAGTTAAAAAAAAAATCATCACTTTGAAATAATAAATTCGTTTTGTATGTTTTATTTACAGAATATCTTTTGGGTGAGATCGACCGCTGCCGATAGAAAAAAATACCGTTATTCTTTTTTTGTTTTAAAATTTTTTAAAACAAACCAATTTTAAAAGTTAACCCATGACTATTCCAATACTTACTAGTTGGAGCACTTCAATGGCGACGGTAGTTAATGAAGAAGCTGGGAAAAGGGCACGATAGTAATGCATTCAACCATTGTCCTAAAATTGTATTGTTTATATGTGATTCTATTGCTGTGCTATTTTTATTTGAAGGTTCTGTAGATGTTGATAAATTATGAATACATAATTTATCACAAACAGTTAGTTAGGATAGATCTTCCCTACATATCCCCAATTCTTGTATATATATATATATATATATATATAAAGCGCTGGGGTAATTTTCAAATTCTTCGAGTTTGGTCCCCACTATTCCCAAGCTATTGCAGCGTCCCTTCGACTTCCCCCAGACACGCTATTCGCTGGGGATCAATACCCTCTTTATTCAGGTGCATAGCACAAGTCACATTCCATTCCATATTATTTTCCCCTTCGCTGAGTGGATTGCACTCTGAGATCAAACCGATGTCCTAACTAGGTCACTCGGTCATCACCAGAATTTGCGTTTGTGCATGCAATAAGCAAATCATCCCCGGGATCATTGCGCTTTTCGTTTCGGTTCTCTCATTCTCTCTAGTCCATCGTCCATTGAATTAACCAAAGGTTTTATTCACCTCGATGGCCGGGGAATATGAGAGAGCGCAGATGAGAGTATCATCTCAATTGGTTGATCATTGTGCATATCCCAAAAAGACAATTTTCATCCCTGATTGGGATCAGTCGAATTTTAACCACCACCGTGGTCGGTCAGGCCACATTACAGTCGAATCTCATCCCTCAAGGAGATGAGTCGTGTATTAATCACCAGTGCGCTTACAACGTGTCTGAACACCAATCGTTTTTCTTGTACAAATCAAAATCAAAGTACAGTGTAGCTTTCTGATCCCAAAAGTCAAACCAAAATTAGTAAAATTCAATAGTGCACATCAAAGAAAGGATCACCTGTAAATTAAAATAAAATCGTTTCTTCTGTACAAATCAAATCAAAGTAAGGAGTAAATTGCTGAATTAAAAAGACAATCAAATAAAGAATAAAATTCACTTGCAACATCAAAACAAGCAGCAGTGTTTTCTTTTAATAAGTGCGACTGAAACAAGAGGTGGCGAGAACTCAGTCAGTAGAGTGGTTGACGATTTATTTAGACGAACCATTCGTTGGGAATTTAAGTGAACAAGTGCCCGTGTTCGGCATTCGACTTCAAACCCCCACACTGTTATGTCAGCCTTATATTCAGACAGGGCAGCTCGAGCTCTTCCATAGGGTCAACATTTTTTGAATCTCATATATATATATAGAATTCTTAGCTGTATATAACACTCCTTGTATCAAGTAACCGTGAATTATAAAAAAAAATGCACACTTCTGACCATGAATACTATTTTCATGCAGTTTATGTAGGTAACGGTACCTATTGTAAACTAGAATCCCCATAGTAATCGTGGATCGTTCCAGTTTAACATTGGTTGTAAAATGTGTTCAAGTGTTTAGTTTAACAGTTTTAAACTTGATTGAAAATGAAATAGGAATTCGATTTTTCAAAAAACAAAAAGACGTTAAACTAAGAGCCCAGGATTATGGCTAGAGATAGTTTCCAGGGGGGCAGGTCCCTTGTAAACAAATAAATTAATTTAATGGATAAATACAATCATCATCATCATCGGCACTACAACCGGGAATTAAGTTAATGTAAGCTTGCATTAAATATATATAAAAAAAAAAAAAAAAATTAAGGTGAGGGTTTTGCCCTCACACTAAACATTAAAAAAAAACGGTCTTGGCGTTATTTAGCAAGTTCTGAGGCTTGTTAAATTTTCCACAATGATTTGTTTTTCCGGGCAAGGTCATTAGTCTTGCGCCATAAATGGGATCAAATGACAATTTAAATAAATGTATACAAAATTGAATTACAAACTTTTCTAGAATTAGGGTAGTATAAGATTTAAGTTAAGTTAAGCTAAGTGATTTTACATAAAATTTAAAAAAAAAAAAAAAAAAAAAAAAAAGGTAAGTAAGTAAGTAAGTTAAATTTTAAGAAAAAAAAAAAAAAAAACAAAAAAAAATTGACAACGTTTTTCAAATTTTTCTTTGTCTTTCAAATAATTATAAGTATTGCCACAAAGTTCTGTCGCCGAAAGGCAAATTATACAAATATTAAGTAATGTTTAGCTTAGAGCGTCTGCGAAGGACCAGTAAGTTATTATATAAGCTATTTAAGCTAGAATTTAAGCATTTTTTGTCTAGCCTTTAATTTAGAAACTAAGAATATAGAAAGAAAATAAAAAAATGAAAAAAAAATGAAATGAAAATTGAATTACAAAAAACTACAAATTGTTAGGATGACGACGAATTATAAAGTATGGTGATTTTTTAGTGAGTGGGTATTCGAGGTTATTTTGTTTAAGAAATACATACTGGTCCAGCAAATAAATTATATTTATGACACCGAAGTGCACATTGTAAATCTAAAGATTTGTCACGTTCTAACTCCTTACGTGATTAAGCAACAAAACCCAAATTGCCAAAAGTAGTCGTCAAGTTATGACAGTACCTCAGTTGGAATCATTATGCTTACCGAAAGATTTCTAACGATTATTTGGCTAATGCATACACTTCAAACTGGAGTATGAATATTCCGGTAACATTAAAATTTGAATGTATATTGCAGCGGATTTTATACATTTAGTTTTATATGGCTTTGTAAAATTGGGAGATTTGTTTTATCTTGAGCGATTTATGTGAAAAGTGTTTTTATGTTACAACGCAAAGTAGCAAGTGTTCTATCCAACTTGGAAAGAGTATTGGCTTGAGTGACGTTTACCTCTTTAATGTTAGATGCATTCATAAAACATTTAATTGCACATTTAAGGAATAACAAGTTTATTTGCAACTATAAAAAGTTTTTAATGAAATGTAAAACACTGCAACACAATAATTCGTCTTGCAATATTTTGGTCTTGCGCTCTCCTTTTGATTCTTTCCAACAATTCTCATACGAGTGATAACCTATTTTTTTTTTTGTCTTTCGATAATTAACTAGTCATTACCATACTAGCATAATGAACTGCGTGATAACTTTCGACGTCATAGGAGTACTTGTAACCTCTGCGATGTTTTCAAATTACCAAAAGCAAACACAAAACCCTTAGTGTGTTTTGTTTTCGAAGAATTACAACGTTCTAAATCGGCCACTTTTTATCCTACCTACTTCTTGTGTGGATTATAAGTTGGAAGTGATATCACAGGCTTCCTTAACACACAAATGCATAGCCAAACATCGTATGCATATTAAAATTTTGAAAGGAACCGTGAACCACGTCTTAAGCTTGACGATTCATCTGCATAAATATTTGATGTACGATACTTGAGGTCATCAAATTTTTCTTTTTCTCTACACGCTAAACAAAAGCATTTATCATATCCTTACACTCCGTCAAGAGTGCCGTGGGGATGCGGAGGAGCAGTCGAATTCGAACGCGACCCATTATCGTCGTACGTGACTTATGTACGAAATAGGAGTTCTGAAATCAGATGAGACGAGGTATTAGCTATGCCAAGTGATTCATCTTATCCCAGTGCTGGTACTTTGATTGATTTATCATATCATCCTGTGATTCGTGTTCCTTAGGATCTTCTCTGTGTTAGTGGTTCAAGGCGAACCCTCGTTTAAGAAAAGATTATTTGGGGGATGCTTTCGCATCTTGTCACGTATTGAATTGTGGGCAGGTGATAAGAATCTTTCGACTTTTGTTGTTTTCAATTTTCTCGATTTACGTTCGGCTAAATTGTTTTGTCTTTAAATAGGAGAAAGCGATTCAATTGTTTGCTATAAGAAAGAGAAAAAAGCGAAAGCAAAAACATAAAAACATCAAAAATAAAAATAGAAGCTGGACTGCAGTTGTTGCGCTTTTTTTATGGACAGTTTAACAGCAAAATTGAGGCAGGGTTCATCTGGGATGAAACTAGTGGCATACTAAATTGTTCTTTTAGGGGGGTTGTATTCAATACAGCATTGTGACACAAATATCTGCAGTTCATGAGGGGAACGTTTTGTACCGAAAATCCTTAAGATCTCCCAATGCTTTGAAGATTCATGTGCGGTATGCTCTTCAATATAAAACTAGGCCAGGATAACTAAGGGAGGTGCCACGTTGGCAAATGCTTTTAGTTGTTAGGCTGATGCATTGCACCGTGGACGCCAAATCATGAATCAGTATTCCGTTTTTTATTACAATATATATCTTGCAAAATCTAAACAGTTCATTATACCAGTGCTATAAGAAGAATTTGACTGGCGCTAGCCAAATTACAGAATGTATTATTTATTATTAGGTGCGCAACTAAGTCTCCGCTGTTTGTTAATAGATGCCTGTGGCGGTTCCGCCAAACCCCACGGTACAATTACCTAAAAACTCCAATTACCTCATCCCTAGACGCATAAGCTTTTGCCAATGCAATTGGAATACGCATGTGAAAATGCTACACGCATTAATTGGAGCAAAGCTATAATCGTAAAGCTTCTGCAAAAGAATTCTTACTTTTTCAAGCATTCCTTCGCTTACAATTCCTGTAAGAGTTTGTGGGGTTTCTTCAAGGCGCCGAAGAAGCACCCGTCGCTTAACCCTCTTAAATCTTCCTCTTTCTATTTTACTCCATGGTACTTACCTGCAATTAGGCAGCATTAAGCTTCCTGCAAAACATTCCATGGCAAGATCATCATCTTGCCACAGCATTATTCGCATCGCTGTAATCTTTAAAACTTTTTGTTTCCTCTGGTAGGCACCCATGTCCATTGCCAACCATTGGGAAATCTTCCGTAGTTCCCTTATCGCAATTCGTTGCAATCATACTCACGAAAATTCTTCTGTGTTTGTTTTTCTCAAAGCAATTATCGATCCCCAAGAGCATATCATGCAAATCGATGCCCATGCAGCTGCATCCAATTATCATGGATCACCATTGCTTAGACATTCCTAATGTATTTTTATTGGCTTGTTCAAACAAGCCGCATTTTAGCACCTAAGCATTGGATTACGTTTCGGTATTCAATATACCCTCCAATGTTTATGTTTACCCAGCTTCACATCTCCCAACTATTCTTTTCGATGCGCGTTCGTTTGTCCTTCCTTCCAATGGGAAGACATTTGTTCCCATAGAAAAGATATTGTGCATGGACTTTCCAATGGGATGCTGATTGGCTCCTATTGGTCATACATGTCGGAAGGGATATTTCTCCTGCGATGGTATGCGGTGGAAATCCATCACAATCGCCGGAAGCTGGACCAATTTTTACGGAGTCAAGCAAGTCAGTTTTGTATCGTCAAACAATACAGATGTGCCCCACGATCGTGTCGTTAGAAAGTCAGATTTTATCGGTCTTCGGAGTCTGAGTTGAACATCCTTAAGGGTTTCTCGCGTTGAGAGTGTTGTGTGACAACCTTTATTAATGGCACGTTATATTGAAGTCAACGTTTTGTTTAATTGAATATTTTCCATTTGTGGAGTTTAAATTGGACTTGTGTAATAAGTAGATTCACTACATTTTAAATAAAGGAACCTGTGTGCTCTACTCGTTTTGTTTTTTTTCTTAACAAATTGTGGACGCGTTGCTGAACCCACGCCCGTGGAGGCGTACGAGTAACGCATCACCACATTCCCGTGAAGGCGTACGAGTAACACATCACCACAAGTTCTTTATTGCCTTATCATAAATTACCTGAAAGAAAATTCATCGGTTATATATAATACAACCGCATATCAGGAAATATTACCCTTGCGTCGCCTATTCCCAGCTTCATTCATGTGTACAACAAATCCCTTTTGTACACATTGGCTGGCGACCTTCTCTCACCACAATAAACAACCCTAGCAGCTGCATATAATTAGCGCAATAGACGCTGAAACCTAATTCTCCAGCATTTCCTAATGCAAACACGAACCCGGTTTCTATTGCAGCCAGAGATGCCATAAACATCCAATTTGCTTTTAGCACCTTTTTTCTCCCAACGTCGATAATAGCGACGACGCCTCGCCTAAACAATGACCCGCATTACCAAGACGCATTTGGTCATTTCTCCCTTTGTCTTTACCGCCTGTCTCCTTTATTTACCCATTGCCCTACACCACGTGTAGACCACACAGATGTGAACGATCGCACACATGCCACCAAGAGAGACTTTACGTTTCTCTGGTGGTAGGTAATAACGATATCCTTATTGGAGAGGATATTTACCACGACACCATAATCTCACCCCAAGAAGCGAATCATCGCTGCATGCGATGATTATCGCCAAGTCCTTTTCCATCTGCCGACGACAATAGTCGTCCGGACTTCCGCTCCCGTTCCGCGGACGTACCCGGAGTGTAGTGTCTGCAACCGCCGTGTCGAATATTATATTCGCTGCAGGCATGCGCTAAATTCCGAGACGTGTGTGTACACAATTTCACCATAATTTTTAACCGGTCGAGTCTCAGTGCGTGTTTATTTTAACTACAATATTAAAATAAATATATACCTTCTTTTTTTCAATAAAATAACATTAATGATTAATTAAACAATAAATCAGTGTTTTGATTTTCTGTGCTGCCGTTCCTGAGAGTGTTTGTTTCATTGTTCCTGTGCTGTGTCCACTCTGTATTTTGAACTTGTTTTCTGCGTCGTGAAGTTTTGTTTAGTGTCACATTCCTTAGCGCGAGAACAATAGATGATGGGGATATAAGTGAATGGAGTGCCCGTGTATTGGCACAATACTTCCTCCCCACGTGCCTCCAGCAATAAGTGTTAGGCGATTTCGACATATCCAAAACGCCATGAATCAAGCTTAGACATATGGTAAACAAACCGCTTTGACACAGTAGTAATTTTGTTTTGTCGCCATATACTTTTGGTTGTGTGATTTTGTGGTAAATAATCGTCATTTGTGGGAAGTGTTGATTTTCTTCTTTCATTCGAAGAAAACGGCGGCTAAAGCGCACCGAGAGCTCCATAAAGTTTACGGATATGCTGCTCTAAGTGAAACAATGTGCCGTGATTGGTTCCGTTGCTTTAAACACGGTGGTTTCGATGTTGACGACCGTCCGCGTGAAGGAAGGCCAAAAACCTTTGAAGACGCTGAATGGGAGGCATTGCTCGATAAGAATTGATGCCAAACGCAACAAGAGCTTTCATCAGCATTGGGAGTTACCCGCCAAGACATTTTCAAGCGATGGCATGCCTTGGGAATAATTCAAAAGCAAGCAACTTGTTTTGATTTGAAGCCTAGGGACATTGAGCGTCGTTTTTTCGCCTGTGAACAATTGCTGCAGTGGCAAAAAAAGAGGGGTTTTCTTCATCGCATCGTAATGAGTGATGAAAAGTGAATTTGCGGCGTTTCTAACAGATACGCACACAATACACAAGCAAATAGTGCAGAACACCGAAAGAAAATCGAATAAGAAAAAGCATCAGCCGCATACCAAACAATAACATAGCAATTCCAAATCAGTTGAATGCACTTGGGTTTAGAAATCGAATTCGTACACGTGGGAGTGGTCTGCTGTTTTAAGCATTGGTTACATTTTTAGTAATACTTACCGTCATAGCGTCAGTTCGAATCACACATTCTTCACTATCGTCGCAAACGCTATAATTTGTGACCCCGACGTGATCTGTATACACAGCACACACTTTCCAATAGTAATCAGGACTTTACTACTACGATCCCGACTTCTGTATAGAGCACCGGCTCACTCACCTGCTCCGACGTTCTCTCGCTCGCTCGCTCCTCGCTCCGTCATTTGCGAGTAGTCATATGGACTGCCTGGCCATGCTTCTACGACGTTGGCTCGGCCGAATATTCACGCTGCGAAGGTTATAATGTGTAGTTGGTGGGACCAGGTCGGTGTTATTTACTGTTGCTGTTGAAACCGAAGGAAATTATCACTGGCGATTAGTATCGACTTCAATTGAAGCAATTGAGCCGAGCACTATGCAAAAAACGGCCGCAATACGAATAGAGTCACGAAAAAGTGATTCTAAAGCATGATAACGTTCAGCCTCATGTTGCCAAACGCGTTAAAACCTACCTAGAAAGGCCCAACTGGGAAGTCCAACCTCACCCACCATATTCCCCAGATATTGCGCCGTCCAAATATTATTTGTTCCATTATTGGCAGATGGTCTGGCTGATCAGAAGTTTCGCTCATATGAAGACATCAAAAAATGGCCTGATTCGTGGATAACCTCGGAAGATGAACACTTTTACCGTAACGGCATTCGAACTCTGCCAGAAAGATGGGAAAAAAGTTGTAGTTAGCGATGGGCAATACTTGGAATAATTTGTTTGTAACCGTTTTTTTCAGAATAAAGTTGCATTTTCATAAAAACGCAGCGAGAATTTAGTTGCGCACCTAATAACACCCGGATTTATGATGTTGTTCGTGTCTTTATTACCCATCACGGCTCTCCGCATATATACGTTCTGCTAAATAGAGATACGTTTTTTTCCGGTAATAAGAAATCGAACAAAAACATTTAGTTTGCTAAAAATACTGCGTGATGAGGTGCTGAAGCCCAATACAGATGCTTTTGGCTTTGCAAGAGCATGTTTACAATACGTGATAAGTATAGAGAATTTAATGTCTCTGTTATATAGGGCGGGCCATACATGTTTGCAAATGGCAACACTTGATTTCTTAAAAACCGTTAAAAGGAGGGGCGCACTAGTGGCGGGGAATTGTGCGTCGCTTCATGTAATTTTAGTCATGATGAAGCGCTTCACGGGACAACAGCGTGCTTTTTGTGTAAAACAATTTTACAAAAACAATGATTTGCAATAAAGTTGAATTTTACCAAAAAGCCGAGTTTCTACTTGCACACCTATTGAATGCATTGTTTTTTGGTACTTGTTTTTCTGTAGTGAAACCGCAAGAACTTTCTTGTTTACCAGATATTAAACACATTTATATCTATGATTTTTTTTCCTCGCTTTATCGATAAATTACCAAAATTCATAAATTTCAAATGAAACAATGTGTTGTTAAAAATAACTTTCCTTTCGTTTTGAAACAATTCCAACCTCCAGTTCGGTTGGGTAAATAATAATAATAACAAATGTGATTATTATTTTGTTAAACTCGGAAGCGATGCGCAGTATTCAATCACACGAACTTGGTTTTTTTACCCACACTTTATATTATTTAACTCACAACCGTGCGACGACAAAAATCTTAATTTTTCAGTCGTTCCGGTCAGTTGCTTATAATGGGCCTCCTCGCTTTTTCACCTTTTTCTCATGTTTTGTTTTGATGCCTCGTTGCAATTGGAGCACGCTATCTACGATATATCCTTAAAGACACGTATATCGTCATGTCTCTTTCGTTTTCCCTATATTTGCGACATATGATTAGATTGGTTCTTGAATATTCTCCAGCACTTTTTTATTAGTTATAATACGAGTAAGAAGCAACTTCTTTTTACACGTGTACTTATTCGTGAGTAACGATTCCAAAGATATTTTTGTATAACTCATTGTTATCTCAGCTGTTACAGTGCATCTAATTGAAACGTCGGTCTTATACGATATTAACAATAGAGTAATATACACCAATCGGACTTGCTGAAACTGCCAACTATAAATTCAAAATAAATTCTCAACTGTGAAAACCCAGTGTTTTAGGGTTTGTGTATTGCTGGCAACGGTTTTTTGAGAAAGGTGTTTTGAAGTAAGTAACACGAAACTGTCAGTACATTATTAAAATTAATGAAACCCTTAACCCTTTTTTTGATAGCCTAAACCCAATAAGAACGATATGTTTTTTAAAATTTAATAACGGTTTTCACAACAGGTATGGTTAAAACAAGGTGCCAGTTAGATGTAAAACAGTACGCATGCCACTAGCTTTCATTCGTCTTTAGTATAGTTTGACTATATAGTGCAATAACTCAACTTTAAAATAAAAGAACAATTTTCCCATTATCTCAAATATTCTGTACTTTATTTAATTTTTAAAACATGTGATCCTTATTGGAACTGTTTATTACATGTGTAAATAGAAGTTGCTATTAACTGCTCTCCCCACATCACATTCCGTTCCTATCTCTAATCCCATCCCCCTTTTCGACTTCAAAACTGGTGCGAAGTATACTAATTTCTACAGATACACACTTTGAATCCCAACAAAGCCCCCAACCCCCCCCCCCCCTCATTTGTCCACGGTACCCAGCTTAAGACCGAATTTCGCATCCCCAATCCCAAATCCACATCTCGCCCTTACCCTACACCCCCCCCCCCCCCGCCCTCGCGAGCAATTATTCATCCCGTCTTCCTCCGAACTATTCAAATCACACAGCAATCCATCAATTCATCAGAATCTCGTTACGCCTTATCTAAACTTGGTAATAAATTGACCAAGGAAAATGTCGGCCTGTATCTTCAGAGCAAGGTACAACGAAAACCTGCGTCACGGCTTCTATTCAGCAGGAAGATCTACCTACCGACTTCCCTAACTTTCGCAACCTGCTTATGAAATTTCACAAAAATTTCGATATGCTCCCACAAAAAGTGACAAAAGATCTCTTGGCCTTTCGCCAATATATTTACAAGAAAATGACCTGTCCCAATAATGACAAGTTTTTTTAATCCTAATCAGCCGCCCTCCCCACGCCTCTCTAAGACTCTCATACTCTCCCCGTAACCATCTGCTATCAAAATGTCAGAAACGTAATCAAATCTGCAAAATGCACATACCCGCTCTTTCGATATATACACACTGACCGAAATCAACCTTATCCCCAGTATTCACAGTCAAGAACTATTCCCTTACACTTATAACATGTTTCATTATGAAGACGGTATATATCCGGATCACCTTGCCATGGTGTGCTGCTTGCCATTCAAAATAAGCTCGACTCATCTCTTATTGCCATCTCTTTTTCTCCCAATTTTGACTATGTCGCAATAAAAATTGACCAACGCCCAAAGTCATTATACGTCATTCGTTTCTGTATACCTCCTTCGCAACCTATCGTGTGATACGAACTCGAAATAGCAACAGTTGATCACCTAACCAAGTTAAATACTTCCGTACGCGATATCGTTGTTTTTGGCAATTTCAACCTCCTCCGTCTCCAATGGACGCTGTCAGACGATCAATCCTTTTACACCTCAAACCCCACTAGTACCAAGGAATGTCTTTTTATAGACGGCCTTACCGGCTCAAGCCTCCGTCAAATAAGTAATGTGCCAAATCATATGAAGAGGCAACTTGGCATTGTGCTTACAACGGACCCTCATTACTCCTCATTTGCCCTTAGTCCTCACGGCTTCTCCACTATCGACAATTACTATCCGCAGCTCCTTGTATCCATTTATCGTGACAGCTTATCTCAAACCTCACCAACCCATGTCAACTTTTCCTACAACTTCCGCAAATCTAACTTTCATCTTTTAAATGAGCGTCTTAGCGAAGTCGCATTTGGGTTTGATCATATAGAGATACAAGAAGCTACTGCCGCTCTCTATTTCCCTATAGGTTCCATATTCTCGACATAGGACATCGGTTCCACCGCCTCCATGGTACAACCGCAAACTACGCATTCTTTGGAGCAAGAGGAATAATATGAGGAACATTTTCCAAGAATCGCTCGGGAAGTGCCAAGAATTCACAATGACATCCTCTTCATCCATAGTCTTCTCTCAAGATCAATCGACTGTGTGCCTTCTCACCTGCATTCCGTTCTATGGTAATCCCCGTAACCTTCCAAAATCTCGTCTTTTTTATCTACCAGTCACCCACATCCCGTATGGCCTTAACCAACCAGTTACTACGCAACGTCAACTCTTACCACATCTTCTTTGATTTAAACGTCACCTCTTCTGCTCTCAAACCCCGTCTCCTTACTAGCTCCTCTTAGCCGCAACCGTAATCCACACAGACACACACGTGCATACATATACCCATGTCCTTATAATAGCCCAATATCTTAGTTCTGAACTGATTATACCCTAGTTTTTAAGTTAGTAGTTGAGTTTACATATATATATACATATATATATATATATATATATATATATATATATATATATATATATATAATATATATATATATATATATATTTATTTATTTATTTATTTTTTTTTAATTATATGTTTTTTGAATTATATATATACCTTACATGTTTTTTTTTTTGAATTACTACATTAGTTTTAAGTTAGTTTATGAGAATTACATTTAGTGTAATTAGCTTGTATTAAGCTGAATAAATAAATATAAATAAAT
Organism: Microdon myrmicae; assembly: GCA_963931805.1. Taxonomy (NCBI): domain Eukaryota; kingdom Metazoa; phylum Arthropoda; class Insecta; order Diptera; family Syrphidae; genus Microdon; species Microdon myrmicae. Next base: position 51,858,044 of record OZ007499.1, on the reverse strand, counting down.
ATAAATGTAAATATAAACACACACAGCTTGAGCTCGCCAAAAACTGGCGTCTTTGTTGTATGGTTCAGTGATCATATCGAGTTTTGTGCCTGAAAAAGCACATTTGCGGCGCGCATTGCTTTTCTTTTTAATCAAAAGAAAAAGGCTGTTGGAAGTCATCGTTTGCTGGTAGAAACATATGGTGAACACGCTTCATCAATTATAACATGTGAGACATGGTTTCGACAATTTAAAAGTGGTGATTACAATGTGAAAGACAGTGGGCGCTCTGATAGACCACAAAAATGTGAAGAGGAACAATTGCAGGAGTTATTGGATGATGACCCAACTCAACGGCAATTAGCATTACATGTGTCACAAGAAACAATGAGTAGACGTTTAGAAGTAATGGTGAGGATCAATGAACTCGGGGAATGGGTCCCACGCGATTTGAATGAACGTCAATTGGAAAATCGCAAAGTCAATTGAGAAATGCTATTTCAACGCCACGAAAGGAAATAATTTTTGCATCCAATTGCAACTGGTGACGAAAAATGGACTTATTTTGAAAACCCGAAGCGGAGAAAATCTTGGTTTTCACCTGGCGAAGGCGATCCTTCAACACCAAAGACAAATCGCTTCGGCAAGAGACCATACTCTGTGTCTGGTGGGACCAGAGCGGTATTGTGTATTATGAACTCTTGGAGCCCGGCGAAACCGTTAATACACAACGCTATCATTAACAAATGATTAATTTAAACTACGCATTAATCGAAAGAGGACCGGAATGGGCCAGAAGACATGGCAAAGTGATTTTGTTACACGACAACCCGCCGTCTCACACAGCAAACCTAGTGAAAGACACCATGGATGGGATGTCCTGGATCCGCCGTACTTCCCGGACTTGCCACCATCTGACTTTCACCTCTTCGCCTTGATTGGGCACGCGCTCGCAGAGCACCACTTCAGCGATTTCGAAGAAGTTGGAAAACGGCTCGATGAATAGTTTGGCGTGGAAGACAAGCGGTTTTTCTGGCATGTTATTCATAAATTACCTGAAAGATAGGCGAAATTTTTGAATAAAAAAAATGAAGTTGCCTAGAAAATTACATTTTTTTTTTTACCAAAGGCACCGGAAAAAATGTATGCATACACTTGGGGTATATATATATATATATATATATATATATATATCATCATCATCATCATCGGCACTACAACCGGGAACCGGTCTTGACCTTATTTAGCAACTCCTGAGGCTTGTTAAAATTTTCCATAATAATTTGTTTTTTTTTTCGGGCAAGGTCATTAGTCTTGCGCCATATATATATATATATATATATATATATATATATATATATATATATATATATATACATATATATTTATATATTTATATATATATATATATAATATATATACACATATATATACATATATATATATATACATATATGTATATATATATATATATATATATGTATATATATTGTTTTTGTTGTTGATGTAATTACTCAATCTGGCGCAAGACTAATGACCTTGCCCGGAAAAAACAAATCATTATGGAAAATTTAACAAGCCTCAGGACTTGCTAAATAAGGCCAAGACCGGTTCTCGGTTGTAGTGCCGATGATGATGATGATGATGTAATTACTCAATATCGTTTATATTAAGCTGAATAATCGACAATTCTGACCTACTAAAACTTAAACACGTTCCTTCCTCGACTACTCCAACTATATCGGTTCCTTTTATAAATTCACGGAGCTTTCTAACTCCCTCTACTACAACTCTATCACAAAAATACAAAACAACCTGATCAATGACCCCACTTTTTTTTCTCTTTATTACCTACAAACGTAAAACTGAGGTCTATCCCAACTCCCTTTCCTATGACACGATTACTGCAGCCGACCCACAAACTACTGTCAATCTTTTCGCTTCTTTTTTTAAAAAAATCCTTCACACGTAACTCTTTCGAGCCTAACCCCTCTTACTACAAAGACCTGACCGAATTATCCTTTGGCCCCATTCATATCTCAACTTATGCAGTATCACCTAGTTGAAGACAAATTAAACTTACCTAAATACGAGTTCGCGCCTGGCCCCGATGAACTACCTGCTGCCCTTTAAAAAAAATGTTCCTCTTCTCTTTCTCTCCCGCTATCAAAGATGTTCAATCTATCCCTACACAAGGTGTCTTCTCCACTAGTTGGTAATCCTCTTTTGTCACCACCATACAAAAAAAAAGAGACTTAAAAACGATATTAGAAATTAACGTCCCATCGCCAACCTGTAACATGTTCCAAGACTGTTGGAAGGCATTCTTTACAACGCGTTATGTTTCCGCTGCAAATCCATCATCTCACCCAACCAGCATGGTTTCGATGGGTAGGTCGACCACCACCAATATAGTTGACTTCTCATCCTACACTCTCCGTGCCTTAGAGAATGGCAACGAAGTCGATGTAATCACAACCGGTTTCTGCAAGGCCTTCGAAAAATTCCCCACAATCTCATCCTCTTTAAACTATCGTCCCTTGGCTTTGAACCCCTACTGATTAAGTGGATTTCTTCCTACCTTAACGATCGAACTTACCGTGTCAGATTTATAACCACCCTCTCCAATACTTTTCTTCCCACGTCAGGGGTTCCCCAGGGCAGTGATCTTTGACCCCTCCAATTCATTCTCACTATTAACGATATAGACTCCAGTGTCAACCACTCCTCCATCTCTCTATACGCATGTGGCTAGTTTCTGCTAGTGCGTCAACACGGACGCTGGTTCAGCAGAAACACCACTGATTGTTCCGCTAAATATACGTGCACAAAAATCGAAGCACCAAGGAAAGTGAAAGGTAAAAACGCACCGGATTGTTTTGGTGTTAGGTGTTCTCTTTATTTTGTTACTTCTCAATCTATTTTCACAAATGACGATCTGGAACCACAAAGTTCTCGTGCTCTTAAACTACTTTTTATTTCTCACTATATATATATAACTATTGAATGAGTTTGTATTACACAGGTTAACTTTTCTTTATTGCTTGTTCACGATCGAAAGATGAAGATTCCCCATTTGACGGTTCAGTACATTCCAAAGATCTTCGGGGTTCTAGAAACATACTCGATCTGTATCAAATAATCAAACTCACAAAATATATTCTTAATTTCACCGACTTCGACAAGGAAGATACTCCGTAGATCACCGAAACAGTTCGTATTTTGCCACTTCACACTAGTCGCGGAGAAATTGGACCGGAGGATCAAATGGTGGCACACATGATGTAAATGATGTACCTATGATATAAAGGGGTCGTCATGGTATTTGCCTAAGATTCCTTGGAAACACCGATGTAGACAATATCCAATCTAGCCGTATGGCTCCGGTGCGCAAGGAGGCAAATTATTTTGTTGATAAGTCAGCAGAAACCTCATCGACGGTGGCAAAGGGTCAGGCTGGATGGCTATATGTTTGATTTAATATGCGGGTAAGTAACGAACACAGTGAGATAGTGTATGTTTACTTTAGATTTCCGACGGGTCATCATAGGCATGGCATGGGTAAGATTGCCCAAACAATGATCTTATCCATGCCCAAAATCCATGTTAGATTGATAGCCGATAGCGGGGAATTGTCGCAACTGTCACGGACCAACGGATATAGGCGCGATATACAATTGTGACTATGGAAAGAATATCGGCTACAGCTTTGTCAACAATACGCTGGCCAGCGTTTGTTTATCGTAACTGAAGACAGGCTGAGCCGATAGGAGATAGGAATATGAACCAGGGAAATTCAGAATGTCTGGATGCCGTCGGGTAGGTTTTCCTTTTGGGTATGATGCTGCAGGGGAGCTTACGCTGCCCCTAATTGTAGGTAAGTACTATGGCTTGGTATGGTAAGAGGAAGTGGTTAATTTAAAGAGGATGGGCGGTTCTTTGGGAATGTATTAAAGAGCCGCCACGCGCGGACGACACTGAACTCTTCAAGATGATCCGCTCGTCTCTCGACTCTTCACTTCTCCAAACTGATTTGGCTGGACAACTTTTCAACTTGGTGCCAAAACAATTGCCTCAAGCTTAATATAGTCAAATTTCGGTCTATCACCTTCTCCCGTAAACGACCCCCGTCCCCGGTACGTTCCTATTTCTTACTCAATCAACAGATATCGCCTTGAGATCTTATGTGCCTCCCCCTAACCTCATTCATTCCCTTCATTCATACGCAATAAATGTTCGTTGTTGGGAAACCCAATTTTCAATCTTTATTTGGCTAGATAACGAGATGTAAGAGTGATGCGGGCGAGATCAATTGTATTTAATGAGGTTGAGATCCAACGTGAGATGAAAATCAACTGTTTCCATTGAATCGTTGTACCTGTGAGGCATCTGAGTGTACGGTTGAAGATTTAGATTTTCCCTGAGCTTAACTTTTGCAACACGATACTACTAAAATGAGGGCATTGCATTCGGATGTTTCCGGCTCTCCGCGTTAATATATAAAATCGTGATTAATTATTATATTTCAAATTTTAATAACTTAAAAATGGAATAAACGAATATCACCGTCCTACTGCAATGATAAATTCGATATTGTCATTCTCTTCCTTGTTTATATTCACCTCAATAAAATATTGATACATTCATGTTCCCAGGCATATCATTAAAAAAAACATAATTCAAATTAATAGAAAATCTCTTAAGGAAATGCAATATTTAATGGTTATGATAAAAACTAAAAAAAAAATTTAATTACTGTCTACAAATCTGAGTGACTTGAGGGCTTACCAATGCATGTCGAATGTGAACACCACCATTTAAGAAAATCTGTTTAGTTAATTACGTGTCAATCTAATAAAAATTTGTCGTCTCTGGTCAAATGAAAATGGCAATCAGTGTTCCGTATTCAATTTATTTTCACGTCATTGCTTTCTGGTCGTCCTATCACCCAGAATTGGAGTCAATGTGCATTGAATCTTTACTGTCTTTTCACTAAGCGACCATTATGGATTTTAATTACTTTAGCCTCTGTAGACTCACTTCATCTCAAGCAATTAAGTCTGATGGCAAATGGATCTTTTACTATTATATTTAAGTGCAAACCCGTTATTTGGTCTTACTGCCGGGGGACTTTACGACTATTGAAAGACTCAAATTTCTCATTAACACAATCTTTGCCTTTTGTGCACAAAGTTCTTCAATTAGTCTCAATAATTCGGCGTTAATTCCACATAGAAAGCCCTCGACTTCATTCTATTACCTCGTTATGTCCCTTTGCTTGCCAATATGATCTGTTGATTAAAAATCCTAGTAATGCCGGTTCCGTGTTTTATTGACTTCTGTCAATGAACTCTGAAACTTGAATCAGATTACGAACAAACTTAATGAATTCCAAAGTCTACCGCGTGCCGGGGAAACAAGTTAAACCTCTCTCTGAGATACTCTGATGAGGAACTTCTATACAATGGTATCTATGAGTTCGTTAAATTTGCATAAGTCTAAGCTTAAGCTTATGACTCAACCTTTAGTCGGGTGCGATGGTGTAGTTTTCATAGCTGCTTTTGGTTTTCTTGTTGCTGCTGTTGGTGTTGCCTGGTATTTTGGCATTTCGTAAAGGCAAGTTCGTAGCGTTTACATTGACTTACACATAGACTCACTGGAGTCTTATGTTAATTAGTTAACGGGTTTCATGTCAACGGGTATTAAATTGTTTGGTGTATCTTTCGTATCTTGTTATAGTTTATATAGCTTGAAAGCTAGTGCTTTTAAATGTATCAAATATTTGAAGAACATAAGTAAGAAGATTTACCAGCTTGATTAGAAGATAATTTTCAATCAAACACGGTAAAAGAAAGATTAAAAATAACAATAAGAGGAGATGCCCCCATATTTCCATACTCCCTGAGCTTTCTACACGATCGACAGAGAACTTTTAAAATTGATCAGGATGATAAACTAATAAGTGTAAAATAGTAATGCGGCAGTCCCTAGTTAGTTTATTTTTGTACATGGATTCCATAGTTATTTTTTGTTTACAGCTTTCGTGAAAACCGAACGGGTTTTGGGTTCATTCAAACACGACGGTTGAATGGCCGCAAAAGATAAATAATCACATTAAACTCATCGAATCTTCGCTTATGAGTTATAAACATTGGTACACGTAAATTATAATAGTGACGAAACGCTTGACAATAACTCTGTGGGGAGTTTAAATATGGGTGCACCGACGTACGGCACGGATTCACTTAACACCCACTGATATGTTCTTTTATCGACGTGTCCAAAGTAAAACTCCACTGCGTGTCACTGAAACTGTTCTTCAACGGAAAGGAAAAATAAAACACTCTGATTTTCTTTTCATTCACTTATATATTTATTTATCGATTAATTTCCCTTTTTGGTACCTCCTCTTCCTCGTTTTATGGGTGGTTAGTTCTGTCAACAAAGCGAGATTCGCTAGATATTTTGTTACAATTTTTTATTATTGTCACAACCAATTTGCGTTTTAATCACGTTAAAGCAACTAGAAAATTTAGTACAAAATGGCGCGGCGAACAATAACAAAGGGAAAACACTACGCGGACTTCTCACAAGAGATGTATTGACACGCGAATTGGACACACAACTCATCGAATTCTTGCGACTCCGACAACGCAACGACCTCGATCAGTCTGCTCGGCTGGTAGAATTTGACATCTGACTCCTTGGGCGAATAAAATCTGACTCCCCTGGTGCTGGGCGACATTGACTTAGCTTCGGGGATTGCGATGCACATCATCGCAGGGGAAACAATCTTTCCTTCGCCCCAACGACCAATGAAAAACGATTTGCATTCCATTGGAAGGTTCTCATGAACAATGTCAAGAATAATTGGACCTCTTTACCTTGGAAGGCAAGACAATGACATGCCTTGGGCGAAGGAAAGAAAAAAAAGGAAAAAGGAAACACTCATATGCCACAATTCAAACATGTTGATCGATGTATGGACCGGGCATATTGCCGCCGTCCGATAGGGATAGGTTTCATGATCGACGTTAAGTCAATAGAGACTTTACCGACAATGGCTAGTCACAGGGTAGATGGGATTGTGGCGACTCTAACAGATACACACACGATTCACAAGCAAAATAGTGAAGAGCACCGAACGAAAAATCGAATAAGAAATACATCAGAGCCGTATACATTATCGATAACATAACAATTCACATCAGTGGAGTATAGTCGAGTTTAAAAATCAAATTCTAAACACGGCCAGTAGCCTGATGGGTAACGCTTAGGTACAATTTTTGATGATTCAAACTGTCATAGCGTCAGTTCGAATCGCACGCTATTCTTCACTATTATTTCAAACGCTATAGGATAGTGTTTACTTAAAAAGCAACGAGGGACATGGTTATGAGGGCAATGTTTTGTTTATCCCATTACCGACGCGTATAGCGCCATTTGATAGTTCCTTGCATGTAGCATATCGTCGGTCGCAGGGTCGAGTGCATGTTTACTTAAAACAACACTCGACCGATAGTAGGTAGGTAGCTATGGCTACTCTGGGATTTGTCTATTTAAAGATCGACCGGTGACAAGGGTGAAGATGTCATGCAGCATGTGAGGAAATGCTCCTCGTCTTTGCATATTGACATGTTCCATGTTTATGCAGGTTATCTGAAAGGACAACCAAATTGCATTTCAGGTCATATACGCATCAATTATAATGTAGGCAGATTGCCGACCTCCCATCGGCCGATTTGTCGGATGTGTTGTTTGTGTTAAAAGAACACTAGAAATTCCTGTAGGCGGCCAGCATTGGTTGCGCTGTAGGTTGTTGATTATACAATCGACCGATGGTTCAGCGGTGATGGGAATAAACATGTCATGCACATGTAAGAGGAAATGCTTCGTCGCATAGAGCATTGGCCTGTGCATGAGTTGATGCTGGTTACCTGATGAGGTAGCCGAATTAGCTTTCGGGGTTTATGATGCATTGGATGCTGGTGAAAGTTTGATGTCATGGCAAGATGGTAATCTTGTCATGAACTTATATTTCAGGACTGCTTAAATAGGTACAGGAACTTGTAATTGGTTGGGTAAAGCGATGAATGGTTCTTCGGGCGCCATGAAGAACCCCAGAACTCGATAGTTTGAAATACCCGTTTTACACATGGCACCGGTCAAGAGAAACATTATGCAGAGAATATTAGGTTGAATTGTTCGAAAGATTGGGGAGAGGTTGCACACAACAAACAGAAAATATTTCAAATGTTTTGAGCCGATTAGGAAGCTCCCTATTTAGATCCCACATGAATTGGTACTCGTTGATTCTAATAAATCATTAATATGAAGCAGAAAAAACGTTGGAACCAAAGTAGAACCCTGACAGTCCGGATGAAATAGAACAAGGATTCGAAGATACGCCGTTTAAGACAACCTGAATTGTTCGAATATCAACGAACAGGCGTAAAGTTGTGCGAACGAAGAATACTTAGTAACGCTCTGTGCCAGACACGGTCAAAAGTCTTGGAGATACCTAATGCGAATGCCCTTGATCCGTGTTTTTAATTGTTCAGATGTCAGTTAAAAATGCCAGGGGATATCTCATGGATCGCCTGCCACAGAATCCGTATTGAAGTTTGTTTAGAACTCCGTTGTGTTTCATATATTTAAAAAACTCAGCGTTGATGACCTTCTCCATCACCTTGGATAACACAGACAGTAATGCTACCGCCTGGTAATTTTGCGGGAGACACACTTTCCAATTTCTTTGGGATTAGATGAATTCGAGCGTTTTTCCAGCATATGACAAAGTTTTATTTTCATTCCTTTTTTGCAGCATTTTTTATTTTCAGTTTATACATATAGGAAAGGTTTTCATAAGGTTGTGCATAAGATAACCGAAAGATTTTGCTAAAAACCGGTTACACCTTTTAAGGATGATTGTTGGTGTTCCATCCAGTCCGGTTGCTTTCTTACACTATAGTCCCCAGAGAATACGTTGAATAGCACATGTGTGGAACTTCGTATCTGGTCGCGACCACAGTTGGTTCTAAGAAACCAGCACTGAGGGTGGGATTCGCGGAAGACAAATGTGGGAACACGTTAGATTTAACTTTTGAATTTGTGACTATTGCTCCGCTGGCCCTTACTAACGGAGGGAAAGGGGAGGAACCGAAATTATTACTGTTAGCCTATAAGGGGCGCGAACGGTTTGGGCATTCAAGCACTTTGTTGGTCACGTTGCTGTTCTGACCTTTTTTGCGCCTGATTCTGATAAAATTCCTTCAATTGAGTTCCGTGGGTTAGAGCGCCATTGTTTGAAAGCTCTACTTTTTGGCGCTGTAATCAGTTCGATTTTTTTTATTAACCAAGGAATTTCGTTTAATGGATAGGCGTTAATATAGCCGTTTTAAGTCAGGCCTTAGAGCACGGAAAGAATGCGAAGAAATCCTACAAATTGTCCTAATTAGCAGGCCCATGCCTTCAAACTTGGTGAGGCTGTTTAGGTTGGTTATTCGTTTGAGATTTATGTGATTGCTCAACTGATAATAAACAGTGGTCAGAGTTTTCCAATGGTGCAGTTGTGGCGGTTCTCCATACCACACGGAGAATCAACCCACAATTTCATACCTTATTTCGAGCGCTTTTAGCGCGTCATTTGTACCCTTACTCCCCTTATAAGCTATTCCACCTGTAAATCATGTTAAACGACGTATAGCTAAACTCATTATACTATGCAGATAATGCATATTTGAGTTTAGCTATCTTTTCGCCATACGGCAACCCTATTTCGCTAACCCATGGGATTTCCACCGGAAATCGCATCATGTCGATTAGCAACGGCATAGTCTGATCAAACGACGTGGTTACATAATCATGCAACCGCCGGGGAAATTATCGAAGCATTTAATTTAGTTCCCATGATCAGATTTCCCTAGCCAATTCGGCGTCCTATTCACCTTCTCCAGACACTCCATTCGCTGGGGATCAATGCTCTCTTTTCGCAGGTGAATAGCACCACCTAAATTTTCCTTTCCTTCGCAGTTCTGTCTTCCTACAGTTCAATGCACTCTGAGATCACCATATTCATCGAATTAGGTCAATGGGTTATCCTCAGAGCTGTATTGATTCATGCACACACAACCAAACCCACCCCGGGATCATAGTACATTGTTTTTCTGTTCTCTCATTCTCCCATGTTCGTCGACTATTGAATTAATCGATGTATTCACCACAAATCGACGGGCGTGGCAATGAGAGAGCAGAAGTATGATCTCTAGTGGTTGTCCGGTGTGCAAAAATTAAATTACCCATCTTCATCCCTTTTTCAATCAGTCGTTATTCAACTACTGCAGCGTGTGCATGCTGGTGCACACGCTCGCGCGCGAAGTAAAAGGGAAGTGTTGTCAGACGAACGGAGTGTTCCGTTAGTCAATCGAGAAAGGGAAACGCGTTGCCCCATCAAAGTAGACTGGTTACAGATACATATTTGCCACGAAAAGTCAGTTTAATTATATTCAAGAAAGCAGTTACATTTTAACAGTTTATTTGTGCATGTGGAATCGTTGAATGCTAAATAAAGAAAACATTAACCAACTAAACACCACCAGTGAATTTTATTTTACTCTATTTTGACCACTTGCGGATAATTTTGTGATCTAGTGTTTGTCGAAACATTGATGGGGATTCAAGTGAAACCGTGTCATAGGTTGGCTTAATACTTATACCCCAACACAGTCCTCTCCACGGTATCAATGCTTGGCTCGGATGACAGAAATAAATCTATGTTGTTTGACAAACCATCCGGCAATCGCACATGTTCCCCAATAAGTTGAGTCAAATTGCGGTTACCAGCGAAAGTTTCGACGAACCTCTTAGCGCAGAGATGTGTACGTAAAAGTACCAAAAATGGAAGCGGTGGAGACTACAAACAAATTTGACAGAACTCTTTAGTACGATTTTGGTCCAAATGCTGTCCAACTTATTGGTTTCTAATGCTTCTTTTCTTTGGCAAGTTAAATCAGATCGGCGCCCAACCCAAAAATGAAATCTTGAATCTAAGTCGTGTCCTTGGCAATGAGGATATGCCGAGTCGGCTAACAAGAAAACCTGGGTCTCGGTTTGAGCTGGGATATGAGGTGTCGCAGTTTATAAATATTGGTGGAGGGCGTTTAAATTCGTATTGGCGAAAGCATCCCTGATGTTACAAAATGCCGTTTCGAGTTGAACATTGACAATGTTTCGCAAGCAGACCCGACTACGCAGCGACGAGTAGATTTTGCTTGATGTTGCCCCTGACATTGTCCCATCGAAGGTCCGTATAGGAAACGAATTTACTCTAGGACTTATTTATTCCGGAGGTGCCATCATTTATGCCTTATTTCCATTTCAGTCTGGGCTATCAGCCAAACGTCCATAATATAGTCGAAAATATCTCTCGACCATACAATCGGAATGGTTTATCTCAGGAGGTACCATGAGATTTTATCCCTACTTCAGTCCGGCCATCAGCCAAACGTCCAGAACATAACCGACAATTTCGCTTTATCATATCGTAGATCATATAGCGCGATGTTGATGGTATCTCACCTTGCAACTGACTTACCGCCAATACCAACTTGATTTTCGGATCGGTCCATCATCCAAACTCCGAAAGATGGTCAGGGATTTCTGCCCACCATTTCACGGAGCCTATATCTTAATGGGGTGGAATTTGTGGCGTTTCTAACAGATTTGCACACAACTAATAGTTAAAAACAACAACAAGAAAGACAAGTCAAAAAAATAGAGCATATCCGTCAGAGCCGTATACCACAGCAGTACTAGCAATTCCACATCAGTTGACTGTATTTGAGTATAACGATCGAATTCGTACACGCACTAGTGGACTGATGTGATACGCTTTGGTTTTATCTTTTAATGATTCTAACGGTCATAGCGTTGGTCCGAATCGCACCATCTTGAGTATCATCGCAAACGATATATATTTCACCAGGCGACAGGGCGTTGATACCCCACCTTTAGTCACCTTTTACGACAAGCCGGTCTAGCTACGAGTATATTCTAAGGCACTACTCATGGGATTTACTCTAATAATAATGCTAGAAATCACTTAAGTCAACTTCGGTGTAGTTGGTAACTGATGAATTGATCAATACATCAAACAAAAATATAGAAATTACAGAGCTCAAACAAATACCTGGCAGTAAAAGACGACACAACGTTTATTAAATCGTACTCCAAGAAGCACGTCCCGAATGAAACAAACAGTACCGCCCAAGAATAGACAAATTTGCGGAAACAAGGCCACACGATTATACCAAATTACCTTTGACACTTTTGCTACCAATAAAAACTGATTAGTCTACAAAAATGCCATTGGAATGCACCCATACATCCCAGATAAACAGTTGGGAAGAAAATTCTATGCTGGCACCGTTTACATTAAACTACATAGCCCAAATAAACACATGAAAGGAAATTTCTATGATGTACCACGTTCATTAATTTTTTTTTAAAAACATGTCCTGAATGGAACAAATGGTGCCGTCTATGATTAAACAAGTTGGTAGCAATGAGGCTTAGAATTCTTGTCCATTAATATACACTCAACATTATTACAATAATGAATGAATGAATGAATGAATAAATGAATGAATGAATGCATGAATGAATGAATAAATGAATGCATGAATGAATGAATAGAGGGCAGAACCCTCAATTTATTTCGCTTAGTACAAGTCGTATAAACATATAAACTTATAAATGGACTTACGAACAACTTTAAAAACTAAAGGATGCGGGTTGGGGGTGGGGGACTAACTTTAAAGTAACTTAAAAATGGAAAGGGGAACTAAACAAAGATGGATAGAATAATAGCCTAAGTGTTAGGACAGGGAAGGGCGAGGATAAGCTGGATACTAGGGTGTGAGTATGAGTGCGGGAGAGTGTGGCTGGTGGGGGGGGGGGGGGAGACGACGTTTGAAAGCGGGAGAGGTGAGATTGAAGTCAAAGAACGTGGGGTGCGAGTTCGCGCACCCGTGCATTCGCAAAATGGGTTCACTACAGCCGTAAGACGTGTGATGCGCGGGCAAATAGAAGAGACGACAGTTTCGCAGATTTCGGGGATTAGTGGAAAATGTGATGGAGGAGAGCCGGTTTGGGCAGTTGATTGAACCTGAGAGTAGTCGGTGGATGAAGGGGATGTCGGAATAAATTCTGCGCTCTTCAAGTGTGTTAAGGTTAATTAGGTGAAGACGGCTCGTGTATGGGCGTAGAATCAGTGGATTTTCCCAATTCGATCCTCGGAGAGCAAAACGCAAAAAACGGCGTTGCACGCTTTCGACGCTGCGAATTTGGGATGAGTAGTGAGGAGACCAAACCTGACTAGCACCTGATTTACTCAAAAAGGAGGCGGTCGGGAAACGTAGGGATTAGAGAATTCTTTCGACCAGCGTTTCACAAAACCAAGGATAGAGTTGGCCTTGAGAATAAGGTCATCAATATGTGGGGTGAAGTTAAACTCCCTATTACATAAGATGCCAAGGTCACGAATCGTTTGCAGGAGAAGGTGATTGAGTGACATTTGGCAGTATTAAGTTACTAATATCTTTTTTGTTTGCCCCTTCTTATGTGTGGGTGTGACAAAAGGGGATTTTCAAATATTTGGGAAGACACCTTGTGTAAGGGATATATCTTTGGTAGCGGGAGAGAAAGAGAAGAGGAACATTTATTTGAAAGGACAGCCGGAAGTCCATCAGGTTTTTAAACAAGTTTATTTTTTCTTCAACTAGGTGATACTGAAAGAGTTGTCCGTGAAGGATTCTTTAAAGAAAGAAGCAAAAGGATTGGCAGTAGTTTATGGCTGGGTTGAAGTAATCGTGTCGTAGGAAAGGGAGTTGGGATAGGCGTCAGATTTACGTTTGTAGTTAATAAAGTGGAAAATTTGGGGTCATTTATCAGGTTGTTTTGTGTTTTTGTGAGATAATTGTAGTAATGGGAGTTGTAAAGCTCGGTGAATTTATAAAGGAAACCGAGGAAGTGGGAGTAGTCCAGGGAAGAGCGTGTTCTTAGGAAAATGCTCCACATATTATCCCTCTTGTTCCGAAGAAGGTTTTTGCAGTTGTACCATGGAGGCGACGAAACCGATTTCCTATGTCGAGAATATGCGACATATAGGCAAATGCCATTGTATAGAGTGGTGGTAGCTTCTTGGATCTCTAGACGATCAAAAGAAATACGATTCTGCTAAGATGCTCATTTAATAGGCGAAAGTTAGATTTGCGAAAGTAGTAGGAAAAGTTGACACGGGTTGGTGAGGGTTGGGATAAGCTGTCACGATAAAGGGATACGAGAAGCGGGGGTGGTAATTGTCGATGGTGGAGAGGGCGTGAGGACTAAGGGCAACTAAGGAATTATCGGGGTCCGTTGCAAACACAAGTTCAAGTTCCCTCTTCACATGATTTGGCACATTACTTATTTGACAGAGGCTTGAGCCGGTGAGACCGTCTATAAAAAGACATACCTTGGTACTGGTGGGGTTTGAGGTGTAAAAGGATTGATCGTCTAACAGCGTCCATTGGAGATGGGGGAGGTTGAAATTGCCAAAAACAACGATATCGCGTAGCTAAGTATTTAACTCGGTTAGGTGATCAACTGCTGCTATTTCGAGTTCGTATGACACGATAGGTTGCGAAGGAGCTATATAGAAACGAATGACGTATAAAGACTTTGGGCGTTGGTCAATTTTTATTGCGACATAGTCAAGATTGGGAGAAGAAGAGATGGCAATAAGAGATGAGTCGAGCTTATTTTGGATGGTAACCAGCACACCACGGCAAAGTGATCCGGACATATACCGTCTGCATCATGAAAAATGTTATAAGTGTAAGGGAATAGTTCTTGACTGTGAATACTGGGGGTAAGGTTGGTTTCGGTCAGTGTGTATATATCGGGGGGGGGGGGGGGGGTTACATTTTGCAGATTTGAGTGTGGGGAGGGCGGCTGATTAGGATAAAAAAACTTGTCATTATTGGGAGAGGTCATTTTCTTGTAAATATATTGACGAAAGTCGGAGAGATCTTTTTTGTGGAATTTCATAAACAGGTTGCGAAAGTTAGGCAAGTCGGTAGGTAAATCAGGGATGGTAATTGTCGATGGTAGAGAGGGTGTGAGGACTAAGGGCAACTAAGGAATTATCGGGGTCCGTTGCAAACACAAGTTCAAGTTACTTCTTCACATGATTTGGCACATTACTTATTTGACAGACGCTTGAGCCGGTGAGACCGTCTATAAAAAGACATTCCTTGGGGTTTTTAGGTGTAAAAGGATTGATCGTCTCACAGCTTCCATTGGAGGTGGGGGAGGGGGGGGGGGGTTGAACACGCCGATAACAACGATATCGTCAAGGGAAGTACTTAACCCGGTTAGGTGATCAACTGCTGCTATTGCCAGTTCGCATGACACGATAGGTTGCAAAAGAGGGATATAGAAACATATGATTTATAAAAACTTTGGCCGTTGGTCAATTTTTATTGCGACATAGTCAAGATTGGGAGAGGCAGAGATGGCAATAAGAGGCGAGGCGAGCGTATTTTGGATGGCAAGCAGCACACCCTGGCAAGGTGAATCCACACATATACCAACGTCATCACGAAAAACGTTAAAGACGTAGGGGAATAGATTTTGACTGTGAATATTGGGGGTAAGGTTGATTTCGGTTAGTGCGTATATGGGGGGGGGGGGGGGGGGGGGTATGTGCATTTTGTAGAATCGATTGTATTTTAGAGAGAAGACCTCTGACATTTTGATAGAAGATAGTTAGGGGGAGAGTATTGAGAGTCTTAGGGGTGTGTGTAAAGATTTGCCCTTTTCGGAAGAGATCATTTTCTTGTGAAAATATAGACGAAAGTCCAAGAGAACTGAGAATGAGTAATATATACTGGAGTAATTACTCAGAACAGAAGGGCAGTGATACCTTGTTGAAAATTATTTGCAATTTCAAGAGATGTTCAGCAAATCATGGTATTTACGATCTCAGGTAAAGTAAACAAACCGACGGATCGAACTTAGCTGATATAACAATGAAAATTTAGAAAGTAATCATTTTGAGCGAGATACACTAGAAGATTAGGCACAATGGGAGACGTTACCGTGGTGTTGGTGGAAATTGGTAAACCAGTGCAGAAGTTGTGTTTTGAGAGCTATATGCCGTAGCGTAAGTATCTTACAAGAGTAGTGCTCAAAAGGCAACCACTTGAAGATGCATTAGTGCAAGACCAAATGTACGAAAGTCGTTCAATAAGTCCGTAGAAGAAAGTTGTCGGATAACTACCTCTTAATTTCTGCGCCAAACCAGTTCAATCACGATTCACAATGATCTTCACTTTGTGCTTTTCCTTCTTCCAAGTAATCCATGTATATGACAGCGTGTGTCCCAAAAACGGTTTGCATCCCAAAATACCGTGTGACTCCCGACATACTGTAGTGCCAAACCCAAATAGTTATCTTCAGCCAAGCGCAGCATTAATCGAATTCTTTTAATACGTATCTTCGCGTACTGATTGATTTATGTTAAAGCAACACACCAAATTATATATGAGTACCTGTAGAAATGTAGAAATGGCCAATCATAAAACACAAACACCACATTTGGCAAAACCCTAATTTTTTTTTTCGTTTTTCAACAGTTTTTATTTCGGTTTTTTTTTTTAGATTCTAAATTACAGGCTAGACAAAAAATGCTTAAATTGTAGCTTAATTATCTTATGTTATAACCTACTGGTTCTACGCTCTAAGCTAAACTTCACATGCTTATTGTACAGCGGCACCCACTTTGCACAGAGCTTTCTCATACCCAAATATTCGTGAATGATATGATATACACGTTCAGTTGATATCTTTAGAGTGCCTGCTATTTCATTCAATTTCAATTTACGGTCATTCAAAATCATTTTGTGGATTTTTCTAATGTTTTCGTCGGTAACAACCTCTTTTGGGGGTCCACTGCGTTCACCGTCTTCGGTGCTCATTTCACCACGTCTAAACTTAGCATACCAATCCTTGATGGTTGATTTTGCTGGGGCGGCATCTGGAAACTCGTCATCAAGCCAAGTTTTTGCTTCAACTGTATTTTTTCCCTTCAAAAAGCAATATTTTATCAACACGCGAAATTCCTTTTTATCCATTTTTTTCACAATAACAGAAGTTGCTTCACTCAAAATACTATAATTCACAAACCAATGATCCGACATCTGTCAAATGTATACACGCGTCTTTTGAAGGTTAAGGCTAACTAAAAATCATATAGATTTAATTCTGGTGCCGCCATCTATGTGTCAGGCCGGGAACTTTTCAATTGCCCTGTTATATATCGGGTTTTCCAATAAGGACTTGACAACTTTGAATTTAATTCGTGAACGCACTCTTTCACTAATCGTCAAACTGGCACCGTCACTTTGTTCAGCAAACTCAACATTTTCACCAAAATGAACACACACATAATAAAGTTTTTGAAATGTCAATGGTTTGCGTTTTATTTAAAAAAAAAAGTTGTCAAGTCCCTATTGGAAAAACTGATATATATATATATATATATATATATATATATATATGAATATATATACACATATATATATATATATATATATATATATATATATATATCAGGTTTTGATAGTTTGATGATGAGTGAAAGAGTGCGTTCACAAATTAAATTCAAAGTTGTCAAGTCCCTATTGGAAAACCCGATAGTAACCGAATGACTTTTTGTTAAGTTGAGCGTTTAACTGACTATATCACTCCCGAAATGGAATTCTCTTGCATACTATTTATGTGATAGATCCGGCTATACAGGATTTGTGGCTGGCTTCCAATTAGTTTGCGCGTTCGACACATTTCTAAAATAACTAAGTACGAAAATACAACTGACTATTGGCGTAAACGACGGTGAAAACTCTTTGAATTGCGCCTCAAATGCGACAATGTTTAGAGTGATTCTTTCATGCTAGCACACATAATATCCGAAAAAAAATCGATATCTCCAACAATGATGTCTAGTAATCCACAAATTATTAAATCAGTAAACCAACTAGGCGCAGATTGTGTACTATCGTGAATTTGATGACATATATCGTTCACCCGACTGACTTCGAGTAACTTCAATTTCATGAAAATCATTGCAACAGATGACGACTTATTTGAAATATAATCCCCAAAGAAAAGCGGTAAAAGAGGAGTAATGACAGCCTCAAAAATTGCTCTTTGAGGAGTCCAAAGTCAAAGTTGTATCGTTTTATTTTCAGGATCACAAAGAATGTATTGTAAATGCCCAAAGCCTGACGGGTTTTATTAAAATAAAATCTCAAACGAGTAAAACATTCATAAGAGATCGACAGTACATCGAGATATCCAAATTTCATTAAAATCAATATGGCTTGTGAACATACGTGACATTTTCAATATGCTCCGGCATGAACACGACAAACCACCGAGAGCCCCAGGTCAGAACAACACATCCACGCATAATCCTTTGAAGTACTCTAAACTGAACGGTATACTGGTGGTTGACATATTTACTGAATAGAAAGTTTCCTTTTTTAAATTCTGTTTTGTGAAATATCTGTTTTTCTGTCTTTTGTTTCACCTTTATTTTTCACCAGATGCATTTCAAACCCAGTCACAGATACGAAGAGCTGAAGGCATGGCTCAGTTTATTTCAAAAATCATCCATATATATATATATATATATATATATATATATATATATATATATATATATATATATATATATATATATATATATATATATATATATATATATATATATATATATATATATATATATATAGATATATGTCAGCTTTGGCAAATATTCCTTGCACCATGGTTTGCCGTCATTTGCTATGAATTGTAACAATTCAATACAAAACTAGGCTTTTACTATAATCAACTACATGGTAGTGGCATCAAATTCGACAAGCAAAAAACACCTCTTGGCCCATGGTCGTATTAACAATCTCATAGTTTTTTAAAATCCGGAGTAACATGCCGCTGACAGCTACTTCCTGTGTACAGAATATTGATTACAGACTAATCATTCGGCATAAAACTGCTTTTGACTCCCATCTCACAAACTGCAAGCAATCAATTCTACAGAATTTCTCCAGTTCAATCTACGTTTAAATCGACCTCGCTTTTAACGCAATGAATTTCAAGCAAGGAATTTTCCACTTGACTTACACCTCGAACCCTAGCAATTTACTGATGATACTGCTGCTTATGTATCACCCACACACATTATAGGGGTGTGATTTCAACCATTGAAATTGTTATCCTTGATTCGATTCGCAGCATCTCGCTGAGGATGAAATCGAATAGAAAATTTAAAAAAAGGGCGGATGGCGAAAGAACATTTTGTCAACCCTGTAAACATGCTCAGACACCTTTAGCCCATCGTCAACAGAAGTCGAAAATAGTTACCGAGAGTATACAACAACACCTGTGGCTCTGCAGCTATCCGGCTAACTCATCGCCCAATGATGACAGTAATGTTCACGTTCTTTGGTATATTTCGCGGGTAAACAGATTCATGGCATTAGAATGTTGTCAACCGACTTAATGAGATTTACAGGGCAGTCGAGACTATAGCAGAAGCACTGATGTGAATTACCGCCACCTTCGACTTGGTACTCAGTCTACTTACCTCAATTGTACAGACATCCGACGGAAGGCGAACAAATTACAAACAGTGAAATGTTTACGACACAATTTTGCTCTCTCGTGAACAAAGTTTAATTGCCTTGTAGATGGGACGATTATTCAACTTTCTTGTATAAAAGTTCTTATGATACGGATCGTTAGCGGACTTATACTTAAACTTGATGGACTCGGAAAAATAAATGTTTTTGTAACGTGAAGAATTTTACGGTATTTTCGGCTCTTTAAATTGCTTACCGTGACGAACCTTAGTAATCGTCACTATCAAATGTTTAACCTAATTTCTCTGGCACCGTCTCCATGAGGCTTTGTATAATTATACCCGCTTTCACAATCATCTGGTATTCACTGAGCTTAAAAAATCGTTAGCAGATCAAAACTTTATTGTCAGCTTACGAAATCTATTCGCGTACGTGAGTCTGTGGGTTTTGGTGTCTTCCTTTATGCATGAGTGATGTTATCGGTTAATCGTTAAGGTTGCATAAATATGCTAACGCGTTCTAAAACACCTAACAAACTATGATGTTGCCAGGATTAGATGGTGGTACAATATTTTTTCACTAGGGAAGACTTATGAACGAAAACCGGAACATTTAGCGAAATGGGTATTTACCTAGTTTCTTAGTTATGGCAATTTGTTCTGAGCAGTAATGATGCGCCATAATAAATATTATTTAAGGAAATTACAGTTAAATTTATATCACTTACTCTGAAATAAAAAAAAAAGAATGAAACTGACTGAATGAAAAAAGATGAAAACTGTTGAAACGACATCAATACCTAGCTAACTTCAGTGTGGAAAGTTAGGGGGCAGCCGGGCATCTATATTACAAAATTACCTGTACGAAGAGTGTTCAAAAAGAGCGGGAATTTTATTCATTTCTTAGAGAATTTTTTTTTTAATCTTTAAAAACTAATCACATTTATCCTATTCAAAGTAGTCCTCCACAGGTATCACTCACATGGGCCATTTTTCTTCTCACCCTTTAAGCGTTTTTCAAAGTATTGGTTTTTAACTCATAAATGGTGGCTCTGCATCTCAAAAATCCTCATACGTTTTACTTAACTAAAATTAGTTCACCTCAAATGCAGTATGAAATGCTAAAATTATACTGGTCACGTCCATCAAAGTTTCTCATACCCATACGAACATTCCCGTCCAAACTCTTCGACCGTCACTACCAACCAGCAACTTATGCTTGATACATTGAACTCAGTCCTCAACAAGATATATCAGTGCGGGTTATCTAACCGAGTAGAATTCAATGCCCAAAAAACTCAGTGCTGTCTCTTGTTGTCAAAGACCCCAAAGTAAATATACTGTCTATGAACGGCACTTGTATCAACGAAGCCAAGGAACTATCAATCCTTGGCACTCGAATTAATTCGACTCTTAACTAGAATGACCACATATTTGAAGCTGCGAAAAGCGCAGCTAAATACATGGGGTTCCTTAATAAATGCAAAAGACACTTCACTTCACTCCATCGATCATCATCATCATCGGCACTAGAACCGGGAAACGGTCTTAGCCTTATTTAGCAAGTCCTGAGGCTTGTTAAATTTTCCATAATGATTTGTTTTTTCCGGGCAAGGTCATTAGTCTTGCGCCAGAGGCTCCCCGACGGGGAATCGAACCCCGGTCTCCCGCGTGAGAGGCGGGTATACTAACCGCTTTACTATCGAGGAACCTCACCCCATCCAACCTGGCCACTATTTACAAGGCCTATATTCGTCCCAAAATTGAGTTAAACTCCCATATTTGGTCAGGCGCATCCAAAACTGCACTACACGTGTTCGACAGGATGCAAAAACGAGCAGTGAAACTTATTGGTGACTCAGTCGTAAGCCGATCAACTCGTCGTTAGAACACACGCGCAACATATCATGCCTATCTCTTTTCTGTAGGTATTACCACGGTCGTTGCTGAATACTGAACTTGCTGAATGTGTTCCACCCTTTCAGACATTTTCCCGCGATACCCGTTAATCTGTGAATGCGCATCAGTTCACGTTGTAAGTGAACATAGAGAGTCATTCTTTAACCGAACCACACGAATGTGGAATGTTCTGCCTGATCATGTGTTTCCTGGCCGTTGTGATGTCCAGGCATTCAAAACCAGCATACATCGAGAGCTCCTTTTCTTATCCACTTCCTCTTCATCCGCCCACACTGTGCTCTGACATCTAAAGGTACTTCAAAATACACTTTTGTGCGCGTTAGTGTAAAAAAAAAAACATTAGCTAAAATAATATTGTGGCAAAACGCTCCCTTTTCGTGTTCCCGCATGAGTCTCGGCAATAAAAAAAAAGTTTTGGAGTGATATGTCCGGGAAATTCGTTGGCTAGATCAGACAAAAAAAAAAACGGTAATCTTTTTCACCAAAAAAATCACTGACAAGTAGAGAGGTGTGAACGAAGGTCAAAACTCGCCGGGCGCCCCAAAATACGTATAACCTTTCTGACTTAAAAAAAAAAAAATAAATATTCATAATGGCTCCAAATTTCTAAATCTGTCAGAGATATGTGAACCAACAATATTTACGGGTATTTGGTTCCTTACTATATCCATTACATTGTTAGATCCACGCTGGAATACTGTTCACACGTTTCGAACTTAACTCCTAGGCACACTCTTCACCTACTTAATAATTAAGAACATAGCACTGACAATTAAGCTGTAGTCAAATTGAAGGCATCGATATTTCTGAGACACTGTAATACGCTACGGTTCCAGCGCGACTAACTTGAATTTGCCGGGGTAGTACAAAGTGTGCTAAAAGTTGTTTTCAATTTGTCAACGCAACCGCTGAGAAAGGGGCGGGGTTATTGCGAAGTTAGTCTATGAAGTGCTTCGAAAAACCGAGCGTGCTTTGCAAAATTAAACAAAAATAAATAAAGAAATAATAATATACATAAATAAATAATAAATAAATAATAAACAAATAAATAAATAAATAATAAATAACTGGTAAGTGAATATATAAATAAATAAAAAGAAATAATAAAAAAAACATGTATATATATATAATACATATTAAGAACATATTAAGAGCTTTGCTATTTCCATTGCTATTTATTGATTTTTTATTTATTGAAGGCTATTGCCATCGTTAGAAGAACTTGTATATAAATTCTCAAATCTAAGTACTATTACTACTGCTATTTATTGTCCTGTGCACTCTCCTTCCACGCTTGGCCATCTGATCCCATTTCCTCAAGGTCAAATCTATCATTGTCCTCCCATCTCCGTCGCGGCCGTCATGCCGGTCTTGTGCCGGTTCCGCCGAACCCCACGGTTCGCTTTCCTGAAAAACCCGCATAACTTTCACCCAATCTCCTAATTTCACTAATGCAATCGCATTACCATCTTTAATGCTTCACGCATTAAAGAGATCAAATATATAATCAAAAAAGCCTAAAAAAAAAAACGAACCTTTCATGCATTCTCTTCGCATACAATTCTCCGTAAGATTCCTTTCTTAACTTATCAGGCACAACCCCCATTATTACAACCCAAGTCCCATTGATCCCGCCAATGCATTTGCATTGGTACCTGGACATTTTCCTTTTTCAAGGACATTTAATGCATGCAGCGTATTATCTAAAATTCTTAAAATAGTTCCTTAATGTGCATATGCACCATAAATACAAACCATTCGGCACCCATTGTTATCAATTAAAACGCAATGTCGGACGGCTGCAGCAAGCCGGCCAGAGATTCGTTGTTCAATAGACAAACAATCATCCATATACAAATGCAGCCAAGGGTTTCGTTTCTGCCACCCATCCCATTAGTACATTTTTTTCTCAACGTCGATAATAGCGACGACGCATCGCGTAAACAATGAGCTGCATTACCTAACGATGCATTTGGCCATTTCCTCCTTTGTCTTTTCATATTTCGGGATCTGCTTCTCATCAGCAGCGGCAAGAGCAAACAGGAAACCAATTATCGGCTACGGATATTCGGCTTGTTTGCTTTACCGAACTCGCATCCCATGAATACACTCTATGCCCTTTTCTTTGTTTAGATCCGTTCTCATGGTGTGTCCCATGAAAGAACCCATGTACACACATACATGTGTACTACCAACGATCTTCACACCAAACGATTGAATATCGTTGAGTCCATTTCCATCAGCCGACCGTCTGCGGAGATGCGTAAAAGTGATAACCAAATAATTGTTATTTTTCTATATAAACAGTAGTTATTTCCTTAAAGAAAGATTCAACCTTCTTGGTTCACATTTAATGTTTGAGAGTACTTTCGTAAAGTTGTGAACGCATGACAACCAGCGGACGTGTACGCGTGATATCAGTGTCTAATTAGATTAAGTTACGATTTCAATCTTTCAATTATCCTTCTCAATTTTAAAGATAATAACCAGTGAAAGCAATAAAATATTTTATGCCAAATCAGTGTGTTTTCTTTGACTTGCTCCGGGTGTTGTGAAGTTTTCTTTTGGTGCTCGTCGGAACATTCTCTTAGTGAACGAGTGGGTTGGTGGTAGAACTCTCGCCCATGCTGGCGTCGCGACCACCATCCCCACAGTCTCCTTCCCATTGGTCTACCGTCAATAATTCTAGGCACGGTCCTATCGTTGCCCATTTGCGCCACATGTCCGGCCCATCTTAATCTTCGCGACCTGATTACTCTCACTAATGCGGGTTTGCGGTATAGCTCTTCCACTTCGTAGTTATGGAATTTCCTCAATTGTCCTGCTTCCTCGTCATATTTACCTTAACACGTTTTTCTTGAATACGCGGAATTTGTTTTCTTCTCGTTTTGTGAGAGCCCATGTTTCATATCTATATAGAACAATAGGCATGATTATGGTTCTATAGACGCGGAGCTTTATATTATGTGATAACAGTTTAGATTTCAGCAGTTTACTGACTGCACGCCAACTAGCGTTGCCGGAGTGTACTTTTGTTAATTTCCTTCGACATTTCGTTACAATTCAAATTCTTTTTTTTAACTTTTTCAAATATATTGCTCCTGACATTTATGTGTGTTTTCTGAAGTCCACCTGCCGTAAACATATATGTCGTTTTGTGTTCATTTATTTCTAGGGTCACCTCTTCTGTCGCTTGCCTGATGATTTCATTGTTTTTACTTACAGTTTCTAGATTATCGCTCAAAACGGCGATGTCATTCGCATGTGCAAGCACTTGTGTGACCCCGTTGAGGGATGATGCGGCCATCTTGTCGGCGTCTACCTTTCTAATGACATACTCGAGCACAACGTTAAAGAGACATAGTGAGCGGCCTTCCCAGTTCTTTTGTCCGTCCCGGATTTCTTTTATTTTCACTATGTGACTGTTAGCCACTCTAGCACCTGCAAAAATGATCAAGAATCAATAATCGAAGAATTTTCATAAACTATATGAGTGTAGCTAGAGCCCCTACCAAAATGATCCATGAAAGTCGAACAAAATGTTCTCTGTAAAAAAAAAAAAAATTCTGCAAAAACAAAAAATTATACACATATCATATTGGTTATAGTAGGGTTCCAATGACTCAAATCTACTTTAAAATAAAGAATAAAAAAGGCAACCGTCAAGTGGATTTTGAGTTATCGTGGAGACCAATGTGAAAAAGATCGTTTCGAAAAAAGCGCGTTTAAAGTTTCAAAATGTGATATGAGGGCGGGGCGAAAAGTTTTCGGCTTGACCTACAGATGGCACCAGCAGGTCTAATTACCATGCCAGGTTCTATAGTCGATTGCTCAGTTAGCTTACATTTGAGAGCCTGTGGCGTTTCTCTTGAACGCCACTGCTCATCTTCCCATTAACTATGCGAAAACTTTCAACACAGGGCTTCCAAAAACGATATAAAACAAGTATTGTGGCAGTTCCGTGGAACGTCACTACTTACCTTACAACCTATGATAAAGAAACTGTTTCCTAAAACACAAAAAAATGTACTTACCTTCCATAGTTGTACCAACTATCTGCAGAAATACTTTGAATCAATAATATTCGCTGATGTAAAATCCATCAGCACCCAACAGACATGTTCTTTATAAGCAATTATTTATATTATATTTATATTTCTTTCCTTTCTTGTTTTTTATCTATGCCCACATCGGTCGGTCATCCGATTATCATGGAAAATTTAACAAGCCTCAGAACTTGTTAATAAAGCCCAGACCGGTTCCCGGTTGTAGTGCCGATGATGATGATACGGCTGACCGCCCAAGGAAGTCGAGTCCTCAAAAATGGAAAATTACCAGCGAGAATTCGACTACTTAGAGATGCCCCCAAGATGTGCACGATCAGCATAAATGCTGTACGTAGTTGCTGATCGTGCAAACACAAAATGTCGAGTTATTTGCACCAGCTGCAACCATGCCCGCTAAAGCTCCCCGTATGGATTCGGTCGATCCACGGTCCGCATACTTGTGGACACACGCCATGAGCAGCAGAAGCGAGCATCGTGTGTATGTTTCGCGCCCTATGCCCTGGGACCGATGCAAGGAAAATCATCCCCTTGTGTCGGCAAGCGGAAGATGAAGTTGTATCTTTTGAAATAAATTCATCGCGATACGGATTCCGTAGAGGCAAGTCGTGCCTCCACGTTAAATAATTTCAGTTTGAGCCCAACAACCGTCAGTGGACGAGCGTATTAAGGAAAATAAGCAAATTGAAATGCAGTGCTTAATTTATCAGCACCTGCCTTTGTAAATATTTTAACAACTATTCTAACTAGAACTAAGCAAATTGAAATGCAGTGTTTACTTTATCAGTGCCTGCCTTTGTAAAATTTAAATACAGTGTCTGCCTTTGTGAAATATTTTAACAATTATACGAAATAAAAACAAGTATAGCAATGATGTGCTGAGTAAAAGGAATGGAAGTGTGTTTTAATCTCATTCGACTCATTGGAATTGACTACAATCGGGAAGTGCATTACTCACCATCGGAATTCCTGGACATCTATCCTTGGGCTGCTTCTTCGTCAGTCGATCCGCCTTTATTAATGATGTGTTGTGTCATTGTTTGGCGAAATTATTATTGTTGTTGTCGAAGTGTCACCGAAGTGTTCCGCCGAACACTGTTCACGAAGAGAGAAACAACCTGGAACACAGGGGCATTGTCACAAATAAAACGCTGAGAGATATTTTCACTTTCTATTTTTATTGTAAATGTTTCAGTATCTTTCGTTACACATAAACTTGAACGTATAAATCCGAATTACACGACAACCGACACACATTTCCTATTACTACACGGAAGGTTTACTATTACCATTACTCGTTTCGCAGTGAGGTACTCTAGCGCAAGGGCGGAACGAAGGATATCTCCTCGTCGAGTTCTCTCTCGTTCTCGACCTCCTCGGATGCTCGAAAGTTCAATCTCGACGGTCCGATACAGACCTCTCGTCCCGGTGACGATCCCAATTAGACTGCCTCTACACTACCCACAAGTATCTTGATTCAGATCGTATCTGCATCTCCCCAGAGACAATTTGCCATTCTGTCCATTAACATAATCGTCAATGTCTCTGTTATCAGCATGTTAACACATCCCCCGGGATATTTTGTAGTTTCCTGAAAGGGGAAAGTCATTCTTTGCTTACATCATCATTATCGCTAGCATTTCATCTCCACGGCCTTCTGTTTGCACAGAACATCTGGCGCCCAGACCGGAGATATTCGGCGATTGTTTGAACGTACAGCCCGTGGGTCTTATTTGAACTTGGTACCCGGAATCGAAATCCATTAGATCTTTATAATGGTGCGAAATTCTAGCGTGGCCGTGGGACCGGAGTATTGCCTTTGTTGGCTTAACTCCTCATAAATCATCGGATATCTCGTTGAGATATTATCGATTGCGATAGGTCGTGGCTGCCTTATGTTGTTCAACGGATTTGGGTGGTCCTTGCATTAGATTACCCGCACGTGCATCCGTTGATCGGCTCATTCTTTGATGATAGCAATTCTTTTGTATCGATTGCTTCGATGATATGTTCCTGGGCGCGGCAGAATGTATGGCATTTTTGGGAATTGCTTTTAGGAATAGGATGCGTGGATGTTTTTACCTTTGTTTCAGGCATGATGAACCGCAAATTGTTGAGCTTGGCATCAAAAGCTTTGGGACGTTCAGTTCCTCGCTTTTTAGTGTCGGGCTGAACGTTGGCCAAATGTTTCAGTGCCCTAAGGAGGGATTTTGGGACACGCGTCTGTGGGGCGCGTGCAACGTTTCCAGGGTAGGTATTACCTTGAAGGTTAGGAACCTTACCTGGGTGAAATTGTGCGTTCGTAGCTGCAATTATAGTGATATAAATAAGCCCAGCGACAAGATGCTCAGTAAAATCAGTGTGTCGCGAAGCAGCGATCGTTTACAGAAGTAAAAGGTTTCAAACTTAGAACAAAATCCACGGCAGTGCATTTTACAATTTGACCTTCAGCTCCATCCATAACAAGCCGATATCGGAACTTTTACCCCACGTTGGTGACATCCAACGGGGCAACAGCGTGGGATGGGCGTAGAACCCGTGCCAGCGACGGCACACATAATTTCCTACCCAAAAGCCTACTGAACAAAACGCCTCGAAGTGAAAAATACACGACTCCACTTGACCTGGTTCTGCTGTAACTTTTATATGAAATTATTTTCGCAAAAGCGGTTTTGGGGCCTTGTTCTACACAGTATAAGCTATAAAAAGCTAAAAAATAAAACGATTTTCTAAAACTACTTGATGAGAACTTTCCCTTAACTTACGAAAATGTTCATACAGATATTTACTCGAAAATGTTTAAACCTAAAACACATGTCATTGATTTTTTAAAACAAATTTTCTTAAAATATTTTTCACATTTATTCTATCATTTCCATAATTTTTTCTTTCTCAGGTATTGGTATGAGACAATGACTAGGAATTCTTGGAGGCACCCGTACTAGTCTAGAAATTTGCGGCACATCCCTATATCCATTGAGGCTCTACTCTTTGACTGGTAGCTGGTTACCCAAAATTGTAGGTACCTACATTTAATAAACATTCCTTCTCCAATATGATCTTCCACGACTTGTCAAAGCTTTCATTTGTTAAAGTCTTGTTTTAATATTTTGCAAGTCATTTAAAATAATCATTGACACCGTTCTTGTAGAGGAGGTGATTGTTATCCCAGTGATGTCCTTGGAAATGTAACTAATCCGATTGAGATGCGTCACCATTATCCCGTCCTAATTTTATAATTTTCAGTTAATTTAATCCAAAGAAAAAAAAAAGAAAGAAGAGACGAAAACCCTTGCAGCACTTATGTACGAATTCTCTAAAAATATACATCCATTAGCGCGACACAAGCTCAGTCGTTCCACAGACAAACAAACGTATCTATGAAATTGACCGACTTACATTCAAAAAATGTCATGTTCTAAATTTTTATTTTATTTTAGGTTATTATTTTCTGTCTTGTTGTTTTTTCCGCTCTTATCTTTGTCGGTTGTATCTGTGTGTACTTCTCCCATGACAACGCATATGATCGCCTTCGTGGGACAGAAGTAGTCCCGATTCGAATACTTTCTCATGTCAGAACTTTTCGCCAAGTAATTTGTTTGTTGATTTTCGGTTTTGATTGGCTTTCATTCCACTCCTGTGCCAAATTATTTTTAGATACTTCCTCTTTGTTTTACTACAGTTTTGAATAAAAATGAATCCAATACACTGGTGTTCTCTGGCGTAGAGAAAGAAATTGGACACTAATTTGTCGGCTACAATATCACTGTCAACTTGGAACGAGAGACTTTCGACTTTTGACAGCATCCATCAGATTAATGTACTTCGATTGTTAACATCACTCGGGTTCCTTATGAATGAAGTATCTGGAGCGCTCATAATAATGAATAATGTTTGCTGCAGTGGACAGGCAATCTTCTCCATATCCGGTGTGGCATGGGTGAATCAGGGTGAGCCCGATTTGTTAATATGCTCATGAATTTCATTAACGAGTATCTAGTGTATAAATAAAGCTCTTATTCATAAGCCGACAGAAAGGAGTCTTCGCACCTTTGGTATTCGAAGAGAACCAATCAACACAGTGAGTCATTCATTTGATTGATTGTGCGAAGGTATAGTTAGGAGGGGGCATTGTTTGTCAAGGTCAATCCTTAATTTAACATAACTGAAATTCAAGTCTATAATTTTTATTAGTTGGGTAATCAAATGAGGAACGTTTTCATAAATGGTTATTAATGCATCAACTAGATTTGTTTATAGAGATCGTATGCCGCTGCATATATATATATGTATGTATATATATATATATATATATATATATATATATATATATATATATATGTTTATATATATAAATATATACATATATATATATAAAAAAATATAAATATATATATATATATATATATGTATATGAAGTGACAGCAATGTAATACTTCGATACCTACAGGTCGGTTCAGTTCAAGTTGAAAGTACAAGTTCAACGTTTAATGCTAATTATACCAGTTGCTAGTAATGATGGGAAATTTGATTACACCTTTGACTTGATAAGTCACTGACAACAATAATAAATACGTAACATAAAACGTGTAGTCTATGCATAGTTATTTGATTCAAGTTTAAATAATGAAAAAAAAGTATCAAACCATTCCTTTTGCTTTTGTTGATCTACCATGATGTTCCGCAGGGCATCATCTTGCTTCTGTTTCGTGTCGCTTTGATAATGGCATATTTCCTTTTCAAGTTCCAACAATAATTTGTCTCCAGAAATTTCTCTTGGCGTAGGTGCAAACATTAGTTCGTGTGGGGTCATCCATCTAGTTGCGCTCCTCGCCATATTCAGACTCCATTGAATGCTCCTCAACTGTTGCGCCCAATCCCTACCGGCCACATAATTACGCTTAAGTGCCGCTAGTACAGTGCGGTTGAGCCTTTCCACTTGGCCATTGGTACGTGGTGTTTGAATGGCCGCCATAATATGCTGCATGCCGTAAGTTCGACAATATATTGTAAATTCGCTGGCTGTGAATGCTGTACCTCTGTCGGTAATTAGGCGCATGTGCATACCGAAGAATTCCCTGACCGGGTTGAGTACGGTTATTACTCCTTATTTACTAGTTGTCCTTATGACTTTCAAAACCGTGAATTTGGTAAAGTTGTCCACCAGTGCTATCAAGTATTTACCTCCTCGTCTTCCAATGATAAAGGGTCCGATATGATCCAAATGGACCGTGTGGAAGGGTATGGCCACCCTCTTCGCACAGTATAGCTCTCCTTCTGTTGCCCCACCCTGTTTCCCTGTATACGCGTGTGGCGGTTCCGCCAAACCCCACGGCCCACTTACCTGAAAAACCCCCATAACTTCATCTCAAACTGTATAGGTTTTAGCTAATGCAATCGCATTATCACCTTAAATGCTTCACGCATCAAATAGATCAAATTTATAATCTAAAAGTCCCTGTAAAGAATCCTCACCTTTCATGCATCTCTTCGCACACAATTACCCGTAAGATGTCTTTTCTACCTTTTCAGGAAACCCAAAACCAATTCGGCACCTTCGGTGCCAGGCAAATCCTCCTAGACGAATTCCTGAAAACAAAATAATTTGGATTACATAGAATGTAACCATCATAACAGGGATGATAAACATTGCGTCGCCCATTTCCCGTTCTCACCAAGTGTATCATAAATCACCATACATGCACATTGGCTGGCGACTTACACCCAAGGGACCAAAACAAATATACGCATCTCGCGTCTTAAGGCATCAATTAAATCCTACAGCACAGGCAAATGCAAATAGGAATTGAATACCTACCCTTACCAGCGATCCCATGGACACCATTTCCCGGTAATCAAGCTAAAACCAATTAGCGCATTTCCACATTGCATTGCCGCCTATTTATTTAGCCGCAATACACATCTTAGACAAAGACCTAAGCGTTCCCTTTGTCTTCTCATGTTTCGGGATCTGCTTCTCATCAGCAGCGACATGAGCAAACAAAAACCTTTAGCATCCAAGGAGATTCGGTTTGTTTGCTTTACCGAACTCACATCTCATGGATACACCCTATGCCCTTTTCGTCATTTTAGGTTCGTTCTCGTGGTTTGTCCCATGAAAGAACCCTTTGTCCTTGCCGCCTGTCTGCTTCGTTTATCCATCGCCTTCGCGCATGTGTTGAATATTATGATCGTCACGATCACCCATGCACACATACTATCATGATCTCCATTACGAGATCTTGTTTTCTGTTCCACAAAAAAAGACTTGACGTCTCTCTTGTGGTAGGTAAAACGTATCCTTAGTGGAGAGAAACACTTTCTCTCTCGGGGAAACTCACCCCATTAGCGAGTCGGCTTTGCACGAGCCGTTTATCGCTGAGTCCCTTTCCATCACCAGACCGAGCCGGTCGGGTCTCCACTACGCTACCTTAGCGCTGCGGTACGCGGAAATACGATGGACCACCTTTTTACTATCAAAGGGTGCGATCGGAGTTCGCACCCCCTTGAGTCGTGTGTGTGCAAAATGGCAAACGCCAATATTTAAATCGCATAAAGTAAAATAACTCCCAATTATGAGCAAACTGTGATTTCCGTAATAAGTTTGATGTGTAATCTGATAAAGTGTGATGTCTACATTAGCTTATCTTTAAAGTAGTTTGTTTTGTTGCCAGCCATTAAAGGAACAAATAAAGTGATGATCTAATTAACAGCTTAAATCAGTGCGTTTGGCTTTCTTTCCCGGAATACGTCTCGTCCTGCGGTTTGGAACTTTTACTTACCAGGTGAACTATCTTTCAGCGGAACTTTATCATCGTTAAGCTGGTGGAAGGAAGTGAACCGAGTGCCCCTGCCTGGTACAATACTTCCTCCCCACACGCGCACTGCACACATCTCTCGGCATAGCCCCTGACAAAACTTCGCTTCCTTGGGAACCAGCACGTCCTTCTCAGCATTTCAATGGTTTTCTCGAAGCCCACGTGCGTCGCTAATGGCGAACTCGTTTCGCCACGACCCACTTTCTCTGGTTGCCGTCGCCCCTAAACTAAAACCCCTGCCTTCGTCTAGCTGTTATTCCTTACGGAGATTCCTTCCATTCTCGCAGTTCGTTGCTTCTTCAAGTTGGTTTATGATGTCGCCTAGGTTTTCGTCTTGCCATTGCATGGTGGATAACCAATCCTCGTTGTCAGTGCATATGTTGAGTATATTGGGGGATGCCTCCTACATGACCTCCTTTTTTTCTACTGCCCGACGACTCATGGCATCGACACATCCTGCTTTCCTCCCAGGTTGATGAATCGTTGTAAACTCAAATTCCTGGAGTTTCAGCCACCACCTTGCGACACGTGGTATCGTCTTTGGTTTGTATGTGTTAGTACTATGGCTTCACAGTCTATGATGACCTTGAATGGTTTTCCCAATAGATATATTCGGACCCTGCCCAGACTTTCCATTATTCCTAAGACCTCCAATTCGTAGCTGTGGTATTTTGCTTCCTCCCCCATTACCTTTCTGCTGAAGTATGCCACCTGTCTCAGTGTGTCATCACTCTTCATATGCTGCATCAGTCTACCGGCAAGTCGTAGTGCTAACGTATCCACGTGGACCTTGTGATTATAATCTCCATCGTACAATTCCAAGAGAAGAGGGTTAATCAGTGCGGACTTGAAATTCCGCCGGATCCCTCTCCACCCTCGAAAGGGAGTTCGCTCTTTTAGCAGATTGCTTAAGGACGCTACTATTTGTGCGTACCTCGGTACAAACTTCCGAGAATAGCCAGTAAGGCCCAGGAACTGCCACCAACTGAACACGTGGTGCACATTATTTCGTTCAGGAAACTCTTCAATGCCGCTATATTCCGCTCGTTTGGATTCATTCCGCTGCCGTTCAGTTGATGTCCGAAAACTCAATACTGGTTTTCAGGAACGCACACTTTTTGATATTGAAGCGCAGTTCCGACTCTTTCAGAACCAGGACCTCAAACTTTCACCCAGGAGCATGCTTGCATCCAACGCATCATGTTCCTGAAATCTAATTCGGTTACCTCATCATCTAACCGACATTTATCCCCGAACATGTCAATGCGCATTGCTAAGAAGCATTTTCTCATACACGTGCATGACATGTTTACCCTTGCCTTATCTGCTGAATCATCGGTCGATCGTTCAAACATCAATCTACAGCACAGCCCATTGCTTGCTGCATACGGGGAGTTCAAGTCTTGTTTACTGTAAACACACACCCGACACATCGGCCGATGAGACGTTGGCAATTTGCGTGCAATCGAATTGATGCTGTACGCAAGGGCCAATGAGTAAACAAACAATGTTCCTATGTCCACCAGGTTTTCAGCAGCTGCAACTAAATTTCCCAGGATCGGCCACCAACCGACCATGGAATTGGACACGATCATGATTGTATTTAGAATAAACATGCTCCCATCCATTCTAGTCCCTAGCCATTGTGGGCAAAGTTTCTGTTGACTTAACGTCAACCAAAAAATCGATCCTCTATCGTACGGCGGCAATACACCCCCCCGTACACCGATCATCATATTTTACCAGCTGCATGTTTGTTTTTCCTTTCCTTCGCCCAACGCATGTTTCGTTTGTCTTTCTTTCCGTGGTAAAGACATTCAACTTATCTGGACGATGTCTATGGGAACCTTCCAATGGGATGCGAACCGGTTTCTCATTGGTCGTTGGCGCGAAGGAAAAATTGCTTTCCCCACCGATGACATGAGTGGAAACCCACCCGACTCACCGAGGTTGGCTCAGCGTCGCCCAGCTCAAGAAGAGTTCGATTTCAGCCGCTGAGGAGGAGACAGTAGACACCACGGTCAACAAGTGAAACGAGTGAGGAGTCGTGGCTATATTTGTCGAAGTCTTGATAAAACGGAGTAAAAGGGTCGGCGTCCTTTTCGCTTTGAATGAAAGTAATAACATTAAAGTAAAGTTTGTTCCATATAAAGTGGTTGCATCGGTTTTAAAGACAAAAGTAACATCAAAGCGAATTTTGTTCAATATAAAGTGGTTGTACTGGCCTTAAAGACAGAAATAATATTAAAGGAATGTTTGTTGCAGAAAGAACATTAAAGTAAAGTTTGTTCAATAAAAAGTGGTTGTACTGGCATTAAAGATGGAAGTAACATTAAAGTAAAGTTTGTTGCAGAAGGAACATTAAAGTAAAGTTTGTTCAATATAAGTGGTTGCACTAGCATTAAGAAAACATCATCAATATCAAATACAAATTGTGTTGTAAAGTGGCCCCGCTATTTTTGGAAGCATAGTGGAGTGACCAATAAAATAAAAATAAATTCTAAACTGCGTCTCCGTGTTTCATTTCTCATTTCACATGGGTGAATGAATTTCTGGAAGTAATTTCGTCGAAACAACTTCGGGGTGTTTAGGTAACCTGGTGCCATACGGTGACATTAATACCTTTAACCCGACACGGTCCAACGTCGCGAAGTAGACATCAGGAACTTCAGCTTGACCGTAACTTTGCTTAGTCCCCAGTAGTCGATATGTGGCATCTCTAACAGATACACACAATTCACAAGCAAAATAGTGAAGGACACCGAACGAAAATCGAATAAGAAAATACATCAGAACCGTATACCTAGCGATAACACAACAATTCACATCAGTCGAGTTTAAAAATCAAATTCTAAACACGGATGGGTAACGCTTAGGCTCAATTTTTTTTCGTGATTCAAACTGTCATAGCGTCAGTTCGAATCACACGATCTTCTTCACTATTATTTCAAACGCTATAGATACGCATCCCGTGTTCGCCATCTTTCTTCTTCGCAAGGACTAACGGTGCACAAATCTGGAGGTTGACGGTTGGATAACTCCCTGTTGTAGCATTTCGTTGACTTTTTCCTTTATTATCTTCCCATTGGCGAGGAGTATGCGGTAAGGTTGAACGCACACTGGCTGTGTGGTGTTAAGTTCTATTATGCACTCCTTCTAGTTGTACTGTTCTAGCTCGTTAGCACTTCAGCGAAGCAATCTCGGTGAGCATTTACTAATACGAGGTTCGCCTCTTATGTTTCGGGATTTGGCAACCCTAGTGTTGCAATCCGGCAATTGACAGCTCTGTCGTAAAGTTGGACATTTTTGAGGTTATACGCACTCACAACGTTTTGACATACGAGCGCTATTTGTGTTGTTTACAGTAACTTAAAAGATTCATCTCGGCCCAAAAATGGAATTAAATCGTCAACATTTTCGTGCGATTATTTTTTACAGCTTTCGGCGTGGATTAACTCAGCAACAGTGCATGGATGAACTTAATTCAGTTTTTGGCGATGAAGCTCCATCAAGGACCAGTGTTTATCGATGGTATGGTGAATTCAATCGTGGTCGTAGCTCACTCCAAGATGAATTTCGTGAAGGTCGCCCAAAATCCGTTGTTGTTCCGAAAACCATTGATGCTGTGTGCGAACTCATATTGGAAGATCGTTATGTGACCTATCGTGAGATTGAGACAACCTTAGGCGTTAGTGGGACCAGCATACATTCAATATTGCATAAACATTTGACCGTCAAAAAAATTTGTTCGCGTTGAATCCCACACAATTTGTCAATCGCCCAAAAAAAGGCTCGTGTCAATTGGTCGAAGGAAATACTCAAAAAGTACGGTCGCGGTGCTTCGAAACACGTCTATGACATCGGGACAGGTGATGAATCGTGGATTTACGCGTATGAGCCCGAAAGTAAACAGCAGTCGACTGTCTGGGTGTTTCAAGATGAGCCAAATCCAACAAAAGTTGTTCGCGCACGAAGCACTTCCAAGCAAATGGTCGCCTGTTTTTTCGGAAAAACTGGACATGTCGCAACCGTAGCACTAGAACAACACAGAACAGTCAATTCTGAGTGCTACACAATCATTTGTTTGCCAGTTGTCTTCCAAGAAATCAGGAAAACCAACCGCCGAAGACGGATCACGCTTCACCACGACAATGCGAGCTCTCACACATCGGCTGCGACAACTGCATTTTTGAGCACACAAAACATCGATTTGATGGGTCATCCGCCGTATAGTCCTGACTTGGCACCGAATGACTTCTTTTTATTCCCGTACGTAAAAAACAAACTGAGAGGTCAACGTTTTTCGACACTTGAAGAAGCCGTTGCTGCATTCAGAATGCATGTGTTGGAGATACCTCAATCAGAGTGGCAAAAGTGCTTCGACAATTGGTTCAAACGCATGCAAAAGTATATAGATCGTCATGGGGAATATTTTGAAAAACAATAAAGTGATTTTCGATGATCAATATTTGTTTTTGTTCTCTAATCCCGAAATATAAAAGGAAACCCTCGTAATCTTAGGTTTCCTTTCCCCTCTTTTCCGGTTTCCCCCGTGTCCATGTTGTCCTCCTGTTTGTTCCATTCGTCTGTGACGGCCAAACATTTCGTTTGACTGCTCGCAGTACAATCGCTAATTTTCAGTTCATTGTGGCTCTTCTCGATTCAAACTTGAGGTTGATCCAGTAATCGTCGCCCAATGATTATTTTATATGTATGGCTGTCATCCGGGACAACTAGCACTTAGCACCAACTTCGTAGGGAGTCTACTTGAATGTCCACATATAATTTTCCTATTTTTCGGCACCCACCTCCGCCGAACCCGATTAGTTTTCTGGCATCCTCCTTGTAGCAAAGTTGTAGGCGTTAGTGATCGACTATTGCATCGTGACCCGATCGTTCCCCAGGTCAATAAAAGCGCCGGCCGTTCACATATACCGTGTTGTGGTACACACTGCCACCTTCTCGCATCCGCAGCTGGCTTGTTCTCTTTTCTTGGTAATGCCCACTGGAGCTCTGACCTACTGGGCTCCCACTTACTGTGCACTTACGCATCTAATCGCGGATAATGTTGGACTTTCTGAATTTATCCCTGACGTTTCGGCTGCGTCCACATTGCGCCTTGCCGTTGACATCTGCCTTCTCGGTGGTGTTACATTTTTGTTCCACCGATTTTTCTGTAGGTGCTCCTATATGGTGTCGGACTGCTCTGCTTTCAACATATCGCGACACTCCGTGTTGGTTATGCCTCGTACCACGTATTTCACAAGAGTCCTCTCCTCCAACTGACCTCTCGATGCGATCGCGCTGATGGCGACACAATTTCATCTGTGTCCTCGTCCGCCATTTGTTTTTTATTGCGCAAACGTTTGTGCAGATCGCCTGCGTCATCTTTCGTCGGTAAATTATTTACTATATCGCATAGGAATTCCTCTAATGTTGAGTGAAGGACTCCCATGCAGCAAAGTTTTGCAGCTTCTGGCAGTTTACTAATGGCTGCCATCATGACCAGTCTTCCATCTAGTTAGTAGACGTCTCCAATTTCCCGGACCCTTCTTACATACGCCGTGGAGGATAGTCCTGCTGTATTCCTAAGGTCAAATTCCCAGATCATCTGAACCACATCCTTCACCGTATATGCAGTCCTTGATATCGTTCTCTCCTCTGTGGGGATAATTCTTCGTTCTGGCGCAGCGGTCTTCGACCCCGTTTATTTGTTCGTATGAGCTCGATTTTCCCCAGCTTTGACTTCGTGGCTTCAATTTCGCCCATCAGTTTCTTCACTGTGTTTTGTTTGTCGTTATACGGCGTCGTTTCCTCTTTGGTATCGCCTACCTTAATTAATTTGTTAGTTTAATGTTAAATAAGTAAAATAATGTATTTAATGATGACCATGTTTTTCTGATTCCTGATTTTAAAATGTTATAACTGTTAGGTGCATAGGTAACTCTTTGTTAAATTTCTTTTTTCCACAAACCGTGACGTCTTAAAAGTCCAAGTTTAACCAGAGTGACAGTATAAGGAAAGGAAGTATCTACATACATTAACCTTTTATAGCTGGATCGACGAGAAACATGACCACACTACGTTCGTGTGGTTCGACTATCTGTGTGTACCCGTAAGGTTGACGTCAGGTTTTATTGTGGACTGAATTATGTTCGCTAACTGCTGGGTATCGCAAGAAAAATATGTATTGACTAAGTTTGGTTGAGCAGGAACGGCGGCAATACGATATATGGAAGAGAGGTGTGCAAGGTACGAAGTTTCACTGCTTGTTTTCGCATAATATTGAACACATATGCGCTGCGTCGCAACTCAATTCAAAGAAACCCCAATTTCACCACAGAACAAGCAGATTCAAATACGTTGTCATTCCTATTAAGAGCCGAAGCAATTTAAGTGCCAAGAATTGCTTATTCACTGGCTTCCAGAAGTTACAAGGGTTGGAAGGTCTCCCGTGGAACGTATTGATGATCATTTTGAAGTCCGTTGCACTCCAAGTATTTAATGAACTCGACATTGATGACCTTTTCGATCACCTTGGATAACATAGACAGTAATGTTATCGGCCGGTAGCTTTGTGGGTGATACCTTTTCTCTTTCTTTGAGATTGGATGAATTCGAGCGATTTTTGAACAGGCAGTAAAGGACATCCGTACATAAGTATACGCGAAAGGGTTTTACAAGAACCAGCATCAGTTATAGAGCACCGTTTTTGGTATTTCATGCTTTTCTAGAGTCCAGTCGACGGAAAATGCGTTGAGAAGGTAGTGCCTAGAACACATCTGGCATATAAGCTTGCACCGGCGCGGTCAGAGGTGGCTACGAAAGACCGGCATCGACAATTCATTTCGCGGAAAATGAACTTGTGAACACAATGGCTTTATCCTTTGAATAAGTGACTTGTGGTCCATTTCCCGTCACCAACAGAGGAAAAGATTAGGAAGTGCAGCTACTGCTGATATCCCCTGCAATTGGACCAAAGGGTACGAACCAGTTGTGTACTTAAACAGTTTGGTTATTTTATCATTGTGAACTTTTTTCGCGGTGTCAACCGCCTGGTTACACGCGTTTCTGATTCCGCCAAATTTCGTTCTGTTGACCTGCGTGCAATTACAGCACTAATTCTTGAGAGCTCAATTATTTGCCACTGCAATCTGCTCGCATTTTTTATCAAACCGAGGTTTATTGAATGAATTTCGTTTGATGGAATGTGGAAAATGTGAGAGACGGATAATCTCCATGACTAACTCCGTATTCGCGTTAACAAAGCACACCCTTGACCATGGAAAAGATGCAAAAAAAAAAACGTCCCAGTTAGCAGTGCCATACGTCTATAATTGGCGAGGCTGCTTAGCTTGGTTATTCGTTTGAAATATAAATAATTGTGTACCGATATCAAACACTGATCTGAGTTTTCCAATGGAACACTCATTTCCCCGATATATAAATAGTAAATGCCGGACTCGGGTGTGTAAAACAGATCCAGGATGTTCCCAAAATCACCTTGGTCATTCGGCATTTGAGTATGTTCCTCCAGAAGTTTTGTCAAATTGTGGCTAACCGTGAACATCTTAGGCAACCTTCCAGCCTCGCAACCGCCCACCCTCGGCAGTTCTGTTAGAATGTACCAACCACCAGGAGTTGTGTACGTTAAAGTCGCCAAGAATGACAATCTCAGAAGCCGGGTGGTTGATTTGTATCCGGGCGGCACGTGAAAGGTGGTAGAAACGTGTCGCTGGTCGATCGTCATTCGGGAAGCGGTGGAAACAAAATAAAATGTTCACGGAACTCTTTAGCACGAAGTTGTTGGATTTGAATGCTTCTTTTCTTTGGGAAGCCAAATCGAATCGCACGAAGACGCCAAGTCTAGCCTTAAAACGAAATCTCGAACGTTGTGTCTTAATACATTCCCAAAGAACCACCCATCCTCTTTAAATTAACCACCTTTCCTTCACATACAAAGTCATGGTACTTACCTGCAATTAGGGGCAGCGTAAGCACCCCTGCAGCATCATACCTGAAAGGAAAACCCGACGGCATACATACATTCTGAACTTTCCTGGTTCATACTCCATAAACCAGTTCATCTCCTATCGGCTCAGCTTGTCTTCAATTACCGATACACAAATGCTGGCCAGCGAATTGCGGACAAAGCTGCAATCGATATACCTACATAATCGTCTATCTTATCCTACCCTAAGGTCCGCTTTAGTGCGACCAATTCCTAACCATTACCCAGCCATGCATTTGATTTGAGCATGAACGTGATCGTTTATTTACTCACGTTCATGTCCCATGAAGACCTATCATCCAACCCGAACAAACAATCCATAGCCACCGTCGTCGAGTTTTCTGTGGACTCAACGTCCAGGACCAATTTCCCCGGAAACGTAAGCAAATACAATGACGACCCCTTTGTAACATAGGCACATCATGTACATTATGCATGCCACCATTTGACCTGTGAAATAGCGTTTTTGTTTACTTTGAAACAAAAATCTATTTCGTTCCCTGGCATACATCATCAACGATGTATGGCTACATCGCCGCAGCCCCTGATGATCGTGCATTTGTGTAATCAGGTGTCCGCCGATCATCATTTTCAACGGAGGGCATCGAACCTGCCCTACACAGCAATGGGAAATTCACACATATACCCTTTTTGCGCGATCACCATTGGCTACAGTCAAGTGGATCCGTTTTGCTCCTCCTCTATCGATGCAATTCACGACCATTGAATCTGATGGATGTGAGTTGCATCGAGAAGTCAGATTTTACCGGCCAAGGAGAAGAGTCGTAGTCGCGTCATTTTGATTTTTTTTATTAGACTTCTCTCGGGAGAGGCGAACCTATAGCGCCGAGTGAGCGCCCCGAGATGCCATCAAATAACTGTTGCAGTTCTTTCTGAACAGTTGCAGGTTGTAACGCTCCGGGAACACTCGCGTGGGAAGGCTGTTCCACAGCTTCCCCGCTCTGTAACGGAACGAGTTCTGATACAGGGATGTTCGCGCCATCGGGAGATGAACCACAAACGGGTGCGATCCGTCGTTTGTCATAGTTGTGCACCGTGTGTAAGTTCATCGTAGATATTTTTGTCTGTCAGATTATTTTAGTTGTGCGCTGAGTTAGAAGTGATGATAAATCTTTTGAAAACGAACAATTTGGTAGCAACTTGTGCCCATACAAATTAAGTAAATTGTGAACAATAAACTCAGTCAGTTTAAGTTTTGTTTGTCATCTTCAAATCAAGGAATGAGATTGTGACGCCTGATATTAATTTAAAAATAAAGAAAAAAACCATCTACGAACAGAACGGAGCGTTTTATTTATTTTCTGCTTTCTTGATGAACAATTTCTCTCCCGACGTTTTGTGGGTGTGTTGCTGGACCCACGCCCGTGAAGGCGTATATGCAACCACCGCCACAATGCCAAAGTCTTTTTGTATTTTTAATGGTATTGTTATTACGTGTTAATTCCGTGTAGGGATTTTTCCTCGAACAGTATTTAAGTAAAAGCGGGACAGTAAGTGAATTCAAACATGATGGAAATCGTCGACAAACATATGAATGGATTTGTAGTGGATGGGCCTAGTGAGTACCAAGTAGAATTACACATGCTATTGCACTATCTGCAGCTTTAACGTTGGTATTGAGGCAGAGTAAGGTTGGTTTAGGTGGTAGGCGGTCCCAAGGTCAGATACCACCCCACCACGCTGTACATTCCGCGATATCGTCTGGAGAAATCCTCGACTATGTTTCGGATGTTTGGCTGATAGCCCGGGCTGACACGGAGACAAGTCGTGATAGTAACGTCTGAGATAAAGAATTCCGGAGGTAAACTTGTTTCCCATTCGGATCACCGGGGGGGACTATGTCATCAT
The DNA here is from genome assembly GCA_963931805.1 of Microdon myrmicae. Taxonomy (NCBI): domain Eukaryota; kingdom Metazoa; phylum Arthropoda; class Insecta; order Diptera; family Syrphidae; genus Microdon; species Microdon myrmicae. The sequence goes on along the minus strand of OZ007499.1, from coordinate 51,815,699 downwards.
GCAGCTATTATGATAAATAACCAAACTTTAAGAAATTCGTCATCGCAAAATTGGGCTCGTTCTCCAACCTCTGTCGACGTTCGACTGATAACGGCATTTTGTAACATCATGGGCATCGGTTTCACCAATACGCCGTCCACCAATATTTGAAAACGGCGAAGCGTGATAGCCCTGCCCTAACTGAGACACAGGTCGATTCGTCAACTGCTTTGACATATCTTCTTTGCTCAGGATACGACTCATATTCGAGATTCCGTTTTAAAGGTGGAGGCTGTGTTTTCACGCGGTCCAATCGGGCTTGCCAGAGGATGGAGGCGATGGAGTCCAATAACACGGACGTCATGTGGTTGAGGGTAGTGCAGAGGAATTCTGTTAAATTTTTTTGTTGTCTTTACCGCCCCCCGAATAACGATCGACCGTCGACATTTTTCGAACTTTCTTTCACGTACCGTCTACGGGATACAAATGAAACACCCAGCTTCTGAAATTGTCGTCCTTGGCGATTTTAATGTGCACAGTTGTTTGTACATTCTAACCTGCCTGTTGGTACATTCTAACAGAACCGACGAAGCTGGTAGGCTGGTGGAGATGTTCGCTCAAGAGTCAACTCGTGGAGTCCTACGCGAGCGCTGGATACCCGACGTGATTATGCAAACACCCTGAATTTGTTTTTGACGTCCGAGCCCAGCAATTATCCCGTGGATTTTGCTGCGCCACTGGGAAACTCAGATCACTGCTTGGTACTGATCGCCCAACCACTTACATTTCAAGCAAATAACTGACCTAAGCAGCTTCGCCATCTATGGAGGTATGGGGCTGCCAACAGGGACGATTTGCTAGATTTCTTCGCATCGTTTCCTTGGTTGGAGGTGTGCATTGGAAACTCTGATATTAACGCATCTATGGAGTCGGCCACAGAGACTTTCTTCTCGGGATGGAGATCTACATTCCGCATTCCATCAACAGAAATTTATCTGATAAACCTTGGTTTGATAAAAAATACCAGCAAATTACAGCGTCAATAGAGCTTTTAAACAATGTTGCTCCAGATAATACCACCGAGGTGAATAGAACGAATTTTGCTAGAATCAGAAACGCGTACAACTAGATGATTCATACCAAAAAGAAGACCCACAACGGCAGAGTGACTAATAACCTCCTTGAGTGCCCAACTGGTTAGCATCCCTTCTGGTTCGCTTGCTATTCTTTTCTTCCGTTCTTGACGGGCAGCGGGCCGCTAGTAAAAGTTTCGAAGGATAAAGCTAGTGTGTTCGCGAATTTATTTTCCGTTAATTCGAACCTCGATGTGGGTCTTTTCAAGCCGCCTGTGATCGCACCGGTACGGTCTTCGATGCGGGATGTTGAGATTCCGCCCGCGTACTATGCAAGGCATTCTACGTGGACTGGACTGTACGAAGGCAACCGGTCCGGACGGAATACCAGCAATAGTCCTTAAGGACTGCGCTCCACAATTATCGCCGATTCTTGCCAGACTCTTGTGCTTAATTAAGTGTTTGGAGTGCAACGGACTTCTGAATGATCGTCAATACGGATTACGTGGCAGGCGGTCCACGGATGACCTTTTAACCCTTATAACCGATATATGGACAGCTGCGATTGATCGGCATGGTGAGTCAAAGGCGGTCGCGTTGGATATCTCCAAGACTTTTGATCGCATCTGGCATGGGGGCATTAATGAGCAAACATCGTTCATATGGACTTTCCCAGCAGCTTTGCAAGTGGACGAAGAGCTTCCTCGAAAATCGATCGATCCGGGTTGTTGTGGACGGCGAGTGTTCGGATCTGTAACCTGACAATTCCGGGTGCCTCAAGGTTCCACTTTGGCCCCAACCTTGTTTCTGCTTCACATAAATGATTTGTTGGAGTCAATGGACAACATGGTATTCAGTTTTGCGGATGATAGTACGCTTGTTTCTTCTTTTTCGAGTGTTCGACCGATTAGTACATCAACATCGCACCAGTTGAGATGTAGCCAGACCGACTTTTGGAATCGGGATGTGGATAAGATCCTGCAGTGAGGAAAGCCCAATCTCGTCGACTTCAATGCAACGAAGACACAGTATACAACTTTCACAAGGAAACGTGGACATCGAATCCGCAGCTGATGATCAATGGCAAGGCCCTCGAATCGGGGGAACGCTTGAAATAGCTCGGCGTTACGGTCTGTGGGAATATATCGTGGCATAAACACGTGTCGAACATCGTCAGATCCATCTCAGTAAAAATGAGCTGTCTTTCTATAGCTAAGAAATATTTTATTCCGGCGCAACGTCATATCCCGTATAAATCCAAAATTAGATCCGCGCAAGAATATAGCTCTCAGGTTTGGAGCTCGGCTCCTAAACATACCCTTGATACAGAGACGAACGATACGCCTGATCGGTTACTGTTCTTCGGAGTTCGCGGCATTGTTCCACGTAATTCGATTTATATGCGCTGTACAAGACAATCCGATCGAATAGCACCAATATGCGGTTCATCTCCCGACGGTGCGAACATCCCTGCATCAGAACTCGTTCCTTTACAGAGCGGGAAAGCTTTGGAATTCGCACCCCGCGCAAGTGTTCCCTGAGCGTTACAACCTGCACTGTTCAAAAAGAACTGCAACGGTTGTTTGGTGGCATCTCGGTGCGCCGCGTCGGCGCTATAGGTTCGCCTCTCCTGAGAGAAATAATAATGTTTATACCATTCTAGTTGGTTTTCTCGTAGATCCATAATTCTCTTTTGGAAGATTTTTCGTTAAAAGTTGCAGTGGTAAATGATGGTACAGAGTCCCCATACACAGAGTCCGTAGGCTTATTGCTTTTCAAAACCAAACATTTCATGACAGCTCGAAATGAATTTTGTGCCTTTTCTCAAAAACACTCAGATCGACTTGTGGGGATTAGGAGTGTATTATGCCAGACACCGGCACTCGGTTCACTCTTATCCGCATCCGTCTGTCACTAAAGTTCCAAAAATGTTCCGCCAAACATTGAAGAAAAACTGTTCACCCGGAAAGTAATCACCTGGACAAATAAACCACCGGCGTATGTTGTTCGAAGTTAGCTTTTTAATTTTATTATTTTTATTGGTCCGTAAATCTTATTGCATTTAATTGGATTAAAGAAACAAAATAATTACACCAAGGATAAAAGGACGCACAGAAACAACATATAAGACATTAAACTTATTTTAATTAAAAGCGCGCTTTCTCGACTCGACGGTATTTACGCATCCACGGCGATACGGGGAGCGGAAGACGAACTGTCCGTGTCGGCGGTGGAAGTACGACTCACCGAGGGTTGGAATCTGGCTCTTGATTCGCACTAGATTCGGTGGTGGTGAATATCCTCTCGGCTAAAGATATGGTTTACTTACCACAAGAAAAACGTAAAGTCTCTCTTTGTGGAATAGATAACCAGATCTCGTAATGAAGATCATGGTAGTATGTATGTATTGGTGATCGTACAGATCACAGTGTTTATCGATGCATTTCAGCAAAGGATAAACAAAACCTGAAACGAGGGAAAAAGAACAAAGGGATCGTATATATGGTTGTTTTACCTATGCATTGTAGCTATAATAGGCGGCAATTCATCGGAGAAATGGTGCTAAAGCAAATAAGGGCATCATTACAGTCGCGGATGAGTGGTGCAGATGCGTTAAAAGATGTATCGGCATTAGGAAGAGGTGCTAATGGGTTTTAAATGTTTATGACATCACTGACTGCTATAGGAACTGTTTGTACTAGGAAATGCTGGAGGATTCGGTTTCGATGATAATGCTTGGGATGCGGTAATTGTTTGTCGATTGGACAAACGGATCGTGGGTCAGTTTATTGCAGCTGTATAAACAAGCTGTCCGACATGGCATTTTAACGATGATAAAGGGTGCCGAATGGTTTAGGATGATGCCGTATGGTGTGAAGAATTCTTTATGGGGAATTTGAATAACGCATTAAATGCGTGAATGCTGAGCGAATTCTTTTTAGGGATTTTCAGATAATGCGTCGAATGCATTAAATGGCCATGTAAAAGGAAATGTTTTCAGGTGCCAATGCAATTGCATTGGCGAAAAACAATGGGAGTTGAGTTGCAATTATGGGCGGTTGTTTGGGTAAGTTTAAAAAACCCCCACAGACTCACTCACACGACTGTCAAATAAAAACTACGCGTCCAAAGTTGTTGAAATTTTGGTGAGTAACTGTCAAAAGATGCACAACTACATTCACTAGGGTTTATTGACGAGTGCCGCTATTTTCACGTTGAGATCAGTAACTTTTCAGGCACCCTTGTATTGAGGAAATGATCGGTTACGGTCAGTATTTGCATTGGTTTATTTACGTGTTAAGGTAAATCGTTTGAATTCGTTTAGTGACTGTAAAGTTTCAGCTGGCTAAAATAGTTAGATCATTCAGAACTGAAATGACGGAATGTCCTCGAATCACCTTCCCATTAATTTCGGCCAGGCTCAAGTTTCTACATTCGCGGCAACTCTTTTTCTACTTCAGTTAGTTTGTGCCGGTTCTGCCAAACCCCACGGTCCACTTGCCTAAAAAAAACCCCATAACTCCCACCCAATCACGTAATTTCGCGAATGCAAACGCAATAGCACCTTAAGTGCTTTACGCATCTAGGATTGGCTAAGGCACAATCTAAAAAGCTTCAGTAAAATAATTCTTACCTTTTATTGCATTCCCTTCGCATTCAAATTCCTGTAAGAGGTCTTTCTTACCTTACCATAAATTCCCTGTAATAAAATTCATCGGTTCGCATATCATACGACCGCATATCAGGGAATCTTACCCTTGAGTTGGCTAATCGCAGCCTCAATATGTGTTCATAAAAACTGTCTATGCACACATCGGCTGTCGACCCCTTCAGCCAGCGATAAATAGTCCAACACTAGCTGCATGTAATTAGCACCATCCACGTTGAGACTATTTCCCTAACTCACACCATGAGTAAACAAAAGACCGCTGTCCTTCAGTAGGCTTTGTGACGATACGCAAACAATTCAATCATCCTAGTATCCCAAATGCACCTACCATCTAATGTTTACTCAGTTGAACTCTCAGGCCATAAATTCCTTTATCCTACATAGTTCTGGATTCGTTTCCCAGTAACCTCTCACATAAAGAAAGAACTCCACGATCCCTTTTTCCTTTCTTTGTTCCAGGTTCATTCCCATGGCCTTGTGTATGAAAAAAACCAATGTGATCTTCACTCACACATACATTGCCAAGTCTTTCTTCCTTGTTTTCACCACGGGAAAAAACACTTTCTTTCTTGGGAAAACTCACCCCAAAACGATTAAATATCGTTGAGTCGTTTTCCATCCACTGACCGCCATGGTCAGGCGTCACTCCCGCTCTCCGTCACTGCGGAGACGTGCATATATGTATCGGAGTCGTGTTCGTGTTGTACCCCGCGTCGTGGCTAGTAGTATTAATTATAATCAAAAGCAAGTCCGTACCATCAGTGTTCGAAATAGTTCATGTATTTTAAACAGTGCTACCGAAAAATGTTAGTATCCAATAAGAAAATGAAACGGAACAATACTTCATGGATTCAAACAAGTTATTCCAATAATAGTGTTATGCTTTTAACATAAAAATGAAACTAAACAAAGAAATAGTGTGTTTTCTATTTTTACTTGTCCTGTGTTGGTGTTTCCTATGATATGTGTCGGAACAATTAGTGACAGTCGGATGGGGATAGGAGTGAACGGAGTGCCCATGCCTGGCACAATACTCCTAATCCCCACATGTTTCTCAATCTGGACAATCTGAGGCGTACCTAGGTTGACTGCCTGAATAAAGAACTGGATAAGATCTTGCAATTCGGAAGCGCCAATTTCGTTGACTTTAATGCTACCGCTTATGATGACCGATCTGATCTGTCATTCGCCTTGAATATAATTTGACAATTTGTTACGGCAAAATATACGTTTCAACAACGCTTGCTTAATGTGCAAACATTTTATAAAAATAATCGCTCTTTGGTTCGAACTCAACATGATCCGGTCTACATAATTTACCCGATTCCAATCTACCGATCATCATCATCGGCACTACAACCGGGATCCGGTCTTGGCATTATTTAGCAAGTCCCAGGGCTTGTTAAATTTTCCATAATACTCTTTTTTTTCGGGCAAGGTTATTAGCCTTGCGCCATCCAATCTATAAATAAGACAATGAAATTCAACAGATCACGAGAATATTGATGCTATAAGTGAAAGGCTTACAGAAAATGCAAATCAATCGATTAGTCGAGATTCTCTAGAAAGTGGCTTGTCATGGATGACAAATTGACGTATTTTGAGAAGAGCTCTGGACTTCTATCTCTAGAAGATATTGACTCAAGAACACTGACCTTTACAAGGGTCATATGTTTACTAATTTATTGCAAACAGGTCACCAGTAATTGACTTTCTCAAATTCGATCCTAAAGACGAAGACGTGATGGACATTTGAATGATGTTTTATACGAAATATAATTGTTATATAGCTGTACTTTAAATTAAAAATGATTTTGCCTTTATATCAAATATTTTATATTTTATTTTATTTTAAAAACACATCGGCCTGGTGGGAAATTGTGGAAGTGAAACTAGATTGTTTTGAATCCCAATACATTGTGCGGAGTTCAGGACAACACTTTGCTCTGGCTCACCGACTATGTAGTGCTCCAAGAAGCCCTACCATTTTCCTTCACATTACATTCCCTCCCACATTACATTTTTCTCCCATATTACATTTGCCTCCCACATTACATTTTCCTCCCACCTATAAGAAAATCCATTTGATATTCCAAACATAAGATTGTAACCAAATCGAACTAAACGTTCAAATTCTCATTTATTGAAGTCACATTTATTTATTCAATTTAATGCATTTATTCGATTCAATTTCCTAAAATCAAACAGCATAATGCATTATTTTCTCAGGTATGCTAAAAGCAATTAGCACCTAAAAAACCTACAAGATCCAAAACCTAAAAGTGCATGTGTCCAAACAATGGCATATCTATTCGCTACGCCGACACACAATTCTTGCAATAATAAACATCCAAACGTATACCAGATGTTTTATGACTAGCTAATAGACACGGATTCCCAGATCCTAAACTAACAACCAATTTCTACGGATCTTGTGCTACCTATTTGAAATGCACGAAAATTCTTGTTTGCATTAGCCAGATAGCTAATACAAATAAAAACCCCAATAAAGGATCAAACGATAAGTGGCGATGCATCTTGACCTTCGAAAGAACATAAAGATATTTGAAAATTAGAATTTTGAAGTGAGAAGGTGACTTGACGGAAGCCGGTTGACGGGAGTCAGTCAGTAGCGCGCTTGAGGAGAAGACCTCCTCAAAATTAATATAAGTTTTTATATATTATTATATAAGTATTTTTAAACTAATAATAAAATCAGTTTTATAAAGAAACTGAAGTGTTTGTTTTGTGACTGCTTAGCAGGAAGTTTTCACTGTTTACGTCGCTAGTGAATCAAATATAATCGTGCGGTAACACTTTCGGGATTTTGTTCGGAAAAACAAATATACACGAGTTCGACACATCATGAAGGACAACCACGGTAGCCCACTCTTCCCGGGAAACCGGAAGCACGGTGGTGCACCAAAAATATTATAACAAATTGGTGGCAGCGGTGGGATTAGAATCCCACCGCTGCCACCATTTTTGTTGTGGTCCTTCTCTCAAGGAGTTTGTCTCCTCCTGAGGGGACCCGCTGGGGTTGCCACCGTGCTTCCGGGGCCTCCGGGAACAGTGACAAACGATTGCTAAAAAACGAGACCTGCTCTCACCTTCGATTTAAAGTTGAGCAGCCGATGCTCATTCTCGTCTTCTATGTAAGATTGGATCAGCCAACACTCACTCTCCTTGTCGTTCGTGTCTTCAATTTAAAATTGCAATAACAAAACAAACAAAACTATTTTTAACGACTGCTTTATTTTAAACTTTGCTTATTGGCGTCCTTAGATCTCGAACGCCAATCACGACTGATCCTAGAATACAAAATCCATCGCCCTAATAAGGAGAAACAAATCGAAATTTGTATCTCGAAAATACACAATTTCCTACAAAAATCCCGATTTTGGAATCCTGAGTGAGATGCTCAGTGTTTATTTAAGATAAGAATTCAATTTCTTGAATTCTTACGAAACTATTTCGCAGATGTCGATATGTATCTGGTTTTGGGTTTTTGTTTGTTTAACTCAATGGAATTTTTCAGATAGAGATAACGATCTCTGGATTTTGAGTTTTGATGATGCCGTGGAGCAAATGTAGAACAATAAACGAATATTAGATTCATTAATTGTGAATTTGATTTTAATTTGGGATTTTGGTTATAATTAAGGGGGGGGGGGGGGGGGGGGGGGGGGGGGGCAAATGTTAGGCGATAAACGAATGTTTGATTCGTTTATTGCGAATTTTGGATCATGTTTGGGTTAATTCGGGTTTTGATAGGATTTCGGATGTAGGAATGGGGGAAAAAGGTGGTAGGGCTTTTTAAAGCACTACAACTACGTGTATTCAATTGATATTCAAAAATTCTGGAGTTTCTAAATTATTTACATTTCTGTATCCAAAAATAACTGAACTCACATAGAAATTTGTGATACGCAATTTCCATTAAAATTAACCTTACTTCCCACATATCAGCATATCGAGCCTAGAGGCAGTTACTGAACGGGTAACCCTATATTGATTATGTTATGTGGTGTACCGTCAGATAAACATCAGAAATCAAATGGATTGACGGATACGAACGTATGAACTTTTGGTAACGAGTATTCCATTTGAATATGTTAGACACGTAATTCCAGTTGTGTGCCAGAGTATCGGAATTAACGTGGGTTCAAATTGGTTTCAAATACTGAAACCCACAGATGGTGTAATTGAAATTTTGTGCGTGGGCTTTGGTTATTATTGCAATCGAAACGTGTAATTGTTGGCAGAACATTATTTTTAATCATCTACTATCTACTGACTGAAATTAGTCTGAAGAGTGGATGGATTGCTTAAAAATTTGAAGGATTAGCAGAGTTGGTTTGTTTAATCTGTATGGGATAAATTTGATGTTATTCCAGTGTTTAAATAAATTCAACAACGAGTCACTTATAGCTCAAAAATTCTGCTTTGTAAACATTATAACAAAACTGATAGTGACTCATCTGAAATTAAAATAATGCTTCAAGATTTAAACTGTCACTTACACATTTGAAAGACATCTGTCTTATGAATCTTTCCAGCATCATATCATCAGGACAAGTTAAGCCACCCGTCATGATGAAGAAGGTTAATTTTGTTTCAACTTGTATTTTATGCATGTGACAGAAAAATGATATCTGGAGAGATTTCTGAAAGGTACCATGTTCCGTACTGACATATTTTGTCACCATTCGTGTCCTCCTCCTGTTTAAATGGCAAGCAATTGAAGAGTAGATTTTAATTTTAATAACTTTTTTTTTCCATTATGAGTCTTTATAAATGATTTCTTTTTAAGAGTGACAATTAATATAAGTACACTCACCAACTTCGTATTTAGAATTTTTGAGAGATTGTTTTCGAAGTGTCGACAGCAAGTCTACATAATGAAATAACGATCGATTCACAGGATAAAAAGCCATTTAATACAGAAATTTGATTGTTTTTTTTTATCGAATTCCTAGGAATATTAACAAGAATTAATATTAACAATAAGGTGCGTGTTAAAATCTAGGTAAGATTTACCCTTTGGACAACTTGTGCAGTAAAGTGTTGCCAACCAAAAACAAAACGACAACTTGGTGCCTGACAGTTTAAGCTTGTTAAAAATAGAGTACTATACGAAAGAACAATGCATTTATTGCCTGAGACAGTGGATGGTTGTGTAATTTCCTGTTTTGGTAATCAGCAGTCTGTTTCTTTCTGATATATATATTTTTTTAAGTTTAAGGCTTCGCATATGAGCACACATGCCGTGAACCAACAAATTGAGCACCTTATTAATAAAATGTAGCCACATATATGCAAAGCGAGCAAATTTCCATTAAAGAGCATGTATATTCCAGCAAAGCCATTCCGCCGATGTCCTAAGTCGTACACAACATTAAACAGTTTACAATTCATAACAAGAATTTTTGTATTTTATAAAAAGTGAAAATTGGCGGCATATTCATTTAGGGAGTGCTTCTTCTACTGATTTTATGATAGAAAAATGTTTTATTATTGGGTATTATGTTGTGGGTTGGTTCTCCATGTGGTATAGAGAACCCCTACAGTACCCCCCCCCCCCCCACCCTCCCCGCCCAGTGGCGTAGTCACGAAATAATTGGTAGGTAGGAAGGAGTTTGGTGTGGTGCTGGGAGGAGGGCTTGTGGTGTAGATGTAGTGTGCCTGACATGGACACGGGTTAACATCTATCACCCACGAACGATTTCCTCAAAAAAATTGTCACCAAACCATGTTTCAAGAGGAGAGATAAATAAGAGGCACTGATGGAGGTAGGGTGGGTAAAGTTTTCTTTATTTGAATTGATTCATTACACGGGGTTGGATAAAATGTTCTTTATTTGGATTTATTCATTACACGGGGTTGGAAAAAGTCTCCTCTATTTGGATTAGTTCATTACACGGAGTTGGATAAAGTTCCCTTTATTTGAATTTATTCATTACACGGGGTTGGATAAAGTTTTCTTTATGTGGATTAGCCCTCCGGATCGCGGCGGAACTCTTATTAGTTAACACTAATGTCTATAATTGACTCACTAACGCTTATTATAGTTACCGACTCTTATTAGGCATTTAAAAGGCAACTCACTGCAAAACTCAATCTACGATAAGAGACTCGACAGAAAATGATGGTAATTGATAATTAACCGGCAGCGTGTGTACGCACTCCACTGGCGATGAAATTTGACTCCGATCAGAAATCATCCTCAACATTACTTGAAGTGTCGAGGATGAGATGGTATGCCGTCGAAGAACCAATCCGATCGTTGAATTAGTGATTATAATGGCGATTGGACTGGAAAATTCCAACTGTAAAATCCCGACAGAAACCGTACCGGTTAGGAAGACACACCCACACGCTGGAAGTGGTGACGATGCCAATAATTATAGGTGCACACGGAAAATACTAATGCACATCTGGTCGACTAGATGTACGAGTGTTGCGGCTGGCAGTAATGGCGGCCATAAATCATAGAAATAATTTCCTTTGATGTTGACAGACACTCAAGGGTACTCTATTGTGTGTTTATCTTTTCGGCCACATAATTTGTCTAGAAATTGCCGCCCGGACGAAAATTATGTCTTCTGTCTACATTAACTAGACAGAAACATTTTATGGGTGGTGTGTAAGGGATAATAAAGGCGACGGCGTTAGATTCTTCTGTGATGTTAAATCGGCAGAAGATCGCCCGCCATCGAGACTGATCTTTTATTATCCCACTCATTATGTCCTATTACAGGCTATTAGACATCTGGTTTGCAGATGTGCAAGTCGGCCAATAGCTCAGTCAGTGTTTTGGAAGATAATGGACATTGAGACTGTGTTTGGGTACACATTGTTCCGATCATTATAACATCATATCGGTCGATGTGGTGACATGTGTGTTGTTTAAAATAACACAAGGTCATTTGCAGGAAACCTACCATGGCTACGCTGCATTAGAAAATAGAAAGATCGGCCGATGGATCTATGGCCAAAAAGGTAAACACATCCTGTCGAATCTGAGGAAAAGCTCCTCATCTATCATGGATATTTATGTCGGTTGACCAGGGGGACAACCGAATTGTTTTCAGGATTTTAGGGTGGTGCGGTTGTGTAATTTTGCCAAGGATTCGAATTAAGGGCAGCTAAGGAGTTTATAGGATTTTTATGGGGTTAAAATGATGCGAGGGTCTGCGGGCCCTGAAAACCCCCGCAGGCTAGATGCTTGAAGGATAAGGTGGCCCTTCTCGCTTCGGAAAGCGCGGTGGTAAGGTATTGGACTGTCCTGAGTGACGAGTTCCTGGGTCATGATGGGCCTGGGTCGATACTAGGAGTGAACACGATTGTTACCGCGTTGATGCCGCAGGTGCAAGGGGTGTGCGGCGTGGTCCACGGGCCTGTTGTGGGTCGCTTGGACCAACAGATTTGTCGTCCGAGTAGGTCAGGGCCTATCGGGAATTCGCTCGCATCCGCAGTGACGAAGTGGCGAGTGCGGGATCAAGGAGGTTCAAGCCAGGGTTGATCGCATCCGCAGTGACGGAGTGCGGTGTGCGGATGGAAGAGACCCGAGTGCAGGGTCGGCGTGGTTGGAGGTAGGCGATTAGACTGAGGATGCCGGCGGTCGCGCTTGGATGGTGGTAGGCAACCTAGTGAGGGAATACCGGCGATAGATTGGCGTACCTGTTGCGTGTGGCGGTATAGTTGGGCAGGTTTTGCCTAGGTGTTGTCGTTTGCATAGGTTGAGAAAGTCCCGAAGAAGGATCCTTACGTGGGGGTAAGGGTGGTAGAGGCGGGCGGATAGTAAGAAGCCGACCTGGGAGTCGGGTGTCCTACTGGTTGTTTGCTACGCGCAATAGATGTGGTGCAACGAGAAGCCAGAATTCAAGGAATTGTGACGCGGTTGCTTAATCTTGCGACCGCTGGGGAAATTATCAAAGCATTTCAGTTAGTTCCCATGATCAGATTTCCCTAGCCAAGTCAGCGTCCTTTTCACTTTCTCCAGACACTTCATTCGCTGGAGATCAATGCTCTCTTTTCGCAGGTGAATAGCACCAGCTTAATTTTCCTCTCCTTCACAGTTCTGTCTTCGTACAGATCAATGTACTCTGAGATTACCATATTCACCGAATTGGGTCGATGGGTTATCCTCAAAGTACATTGATTCATGCATACAACCAAATCCACCCCGAAATCATCATACATCGTGTTCCTGTTCTCTCATTCTCCCACGTTCGTCGATTATCAATTAACCGATTATCCACCATACATCGACGAACGTGGCAATGAGAGAGCAGAAGTATGTTTTCTTTTGGTTGTCAAGTGCGAAAATTAAAAATCCAATTTCATCCCTAATTGGGATCCGTCTTTCCTCAAACATCATCGCGGATGGTCACACCGCTTAACGAATCGTCTTTCCACCACCGCCGTGTCCGCACGCGAGTACGTACGTGAACTTTAAATTGTACCCTTTCAAATTAATTCGGCTAAACTACATTAAATTAAAAAGATTTAATCCATACATAAACGTTACACAAAATGTGTTACAAGTTATATATTTTTGTCTCCTCACCAAACAGTGTTAGAATAAATTAAAACAAATACAAAAATAAAAGTCTGATCCCCGTGATCACGTGTTTTATTATCTTTGCCTGGGAACAGTTGCATCAACCAGCAGGACAACTGAGTGCATAGCCAAAAGCAGTGTTCGCGTAATATGATGGGGATGGAGTGTACCGCGTGCCCGTGTTCGGCACATCAACTCGTACCCCACAATGTAACGAAACAGACCACATCCATTGCGTAGTGTAGAAAGTATATCGGTGGCATCTGAGAGCGTACGTGATGCCTGGTATCGTTCTCAATAGTTTGCCTTGTCGTGTTTCAACAATTTGGCCGATTTTACGCCACAAGTTTAATTTGAAAGTTAAGCAAATTCCAACTGGTGTTGAAGTCCGCCTTTTTAGTTTTCAAAGAGCCATCGTTTTAGTTTTTTGGGGCTCTTGTAAAGCTTGAAGAAGATCCATTCAATCCATTCATTTCAACCAAAAATTTTCTCACCAATGATGTCCATTTCTGACTTATTTGATTCAAGAGTTTCCAGACGAAGCAAGAGATTGGCATAGTTTATGGACCGATGAAATCATCACTCCATATTTCTTCAATAATGAGGCAGATCAGAACGTTACTGTGAATAGCGCCATGTATTGCACCATGACAATAGACTGTTAGATGCATGAGATTAAAGCCATGATCTTGATCACATTGTGTTCCAACACGACAGCGCTACTTGCCACAGAGCTCATGAAACCTTGGCATAATTCAGTGTGAGCAATTTATTTTACGCGTCGAGCTGATGAATTGTCCACCACAAGCTATATGGGATCTCGAGACCTTTGGACTACAAAAAGTGCAAAGTTTACACAGATAAATCGCTTCTGATTGAGGAGTTTGAAGTCAACATAACTCGCTTCATATGTCAAATACCACTGGAAATGCTCTAACCTGCCATTGGAAATGGGAATGAGAGAATGGTCCATGTAAGATGCATTTAAGCCCAAAATTGAAGGAAATAAACAAATGTAAAGAATGGATATTTTGTATGATAATAAAGACTACTATTTTTTTTCTTAACAGTTTTTTCAATTATTTTTTGTTTGTTTGAAAAAATAAAACCTGTGAATGAATCACCCGTTCTCTTTCCCGTCTTTCGTGTCGCAGGCGCCTGATCCTTGGTGCAACTTTCGTGGCTAGGGTCTTTTCCAGACAACATCCCAACATACATTTTTCTGTAGAAATACGCTTTATATATAATGTTACGTTTATAATTCTTCACTCTCTTTACAGTCTTATCTTTTAATTCTCTACAGAAGAATACCACGGGTATACAAGTCTTGCAAATTACTTTAAACAGTAACATATCGAACCAACTGTTTCGACTATTGATTTCTCTTTAGTCTGCCTGACTCTTCAAAGGCTTTTGCCAGTTTTCCTCTTGGTCCATTAACACAAAACTAAAAGAGTTGTGTGGCGTTTCTAACAGATACACCCGCAATATGCAAGCAAATAGTAAAGAACACCGAAATAAATTCGAATAAGCAAAGCACAGAGCCGTATACCAAGCAATAATATAGCAATCTCACATCAGTCGAAAGTACTTGAGTTTAGAAATCGAATTCGTACACGCGGCAGTGGCCTGGTGTGTTGAGCACTAGTTAAATTTTTAGTGATTCTAACCGTCATAGCGTCAGTTCGCATCACACGTTCTTCACTATCGTCGCAATACGCTATAGTTGTATTGTGGGGAGGAAGTATGGCGCGCCGACGCACGGCGCTGATTCCCTTCCATCCCCATCCATCCTTCACTGTGTAAAACTGCAAAAGAAACGCCACCAAAAGGTCCACCAAGAATCAAGTTCAAAACACAGGACCAACACTGCACAGCGAATAAAACACACAGGATTGATCGTCATTTAAAAGTTCTTCTTTCTTTCACGGATTTTTTTGATAACGGCACATGCATATAGTTCAACTCGAAATTGGTTTTTAATATATATATATATATATATATATATATATATATATATGCATGCATGCGCCGTTATCAAAAAAATTCGTGAAAGAAAGAAGAGCTTTTAAATATATATATATATATATATATATATATATATATATATATATATATATATATATATATATATATATATTGACAGGATACTTTAATATTTGGTGTTGTGTGTTTAACTGATTTGTGCTTTTAATTCGATGCACGTTACGGAGGATTGACGTTGAAATGGGGATCTATTAGTTAGCTGAACTCGCGGGGAGACTTGTGTGTACTCACCGTACCGGCGGACGGTACGGCGTACGGCAGAGGGCACGACCGACTCCTCCGGTGGGTGTAATAAGACTCGTCGAGGATAGAACTCTGGTTTGAATTCCAGCCTCCGTTAGTTGTCAGAAAAAAAAGAAGAAAGAGAAAAACTTTTCTCTTAAGGGTGTGGCCGCCAAGGAAATGCACTCATTCAGTGCTATGGTATGCGTGTGCGGCCGTACTGATCGATGCTATTTGCACGTGCTCGAAGGCAATGAAACAACGAAGCAAGCAGACGGCGAGAACAAAGGAAGAGGCGACCAAATGGTTCGCTCCGTAATGAGGGTCACGTTTACCCTATGCAACGTTACTATGATGGACGTTGGTAAAAAGGTGCTAAGTGGAGCTATACTTTATACAATGGAAATTGTATATCGTATCTTCGGTCGGTGGCCAAAACGAATCCCTTGCTTACATTTGTATATGACAGGTAATTAGTTGCGGCAGGGAAAGAAATTGCAAATTGTTTGTTAGTGGGAAAACAAACAATGAGTTGAATCCTATGCATGTTTACATGCGTAGAAATATGGTTTATGGCATCTGTAAAAACAAGCTGTCCGATATGGGTTTTTAACACAGCCAAAGGGTACCGACAGGCTAGGGATTCATGATGCCATATGCACTTTAAAGAATTATTTCCAGGAACCTTATCTAACGCGTTGTATGCGTTAATGTCCTTGCAAAGGGAAATGTTTCAGGTATGCTGGGTGGAAATTGCGGTGCAGGTGTGGGGAATTGAAAAATGCCTCAGGCTCTTGAAAAGGTAGAAAGAAATCTTACAGGAAATGTATGCGAAGAGATGCATAAAAGGTAAGTTTTCTTTTCCAGGGACTTTTAGGTTATATAAATTTGATTGTTTTAATGCGTGGAGAATTTAAGATGCTAATACGATTGCATTAGCGAAAGCTTATGCAGACTGGGTAGCAGTTATTGGGGTTTTTTCAGGAAGGCGAACCGTGGGGTTTGGCGGAACAGCCACATTATAATTAACTAATTTAATTTAATTTATCGAATGTTAGTTATAACTGATTTCGATGCACGACAAGGACATGACAACGTGCAAGCTCTTTGGAGTGACTAAGTTTAACTCCCTTTATTGCTATTCACAGGACAACCGACGCCGCTAAAATTTGTTGACAATTCTAAACACAATTTGCTTTTTTTTCCAGCTCCATTCAGGAAATGTATTTCATAATATAATGGGATAAAGTTGCGGTATAATACTTCGAATTTGTATAGGCACATTTATTTAAAACGATCGCAGGTAGACGACAGGTTCTCCTTCTAGAATTTCATCCTACCCCCAATGGCGTTTAAAAGATACCATGTACGTATGAGCAGACACAGGCCGACAGGCCGGCAATGGGTCCTTACGATTTCCTTGTCTTTGTTTCTGTGAGAAACAAATTCGGCGGCGCGATCATAATGTATTGATATATTATGTGATTTTGTTTGTTCCTCCTGTTTCGGAATAAATGACCCATGCTAGCGATGCGACGATATATTATGTGAAGGTTTTCACTCTTATCGTCTGGATCCTGGCGGGTAATAATTAAGGGTCATATTCAAACCCATAATAAAGTTACAGTCTTATCGACTTCTATTTTATATATGGCTTTTGTGGGCTTCTGATTTTGGAACCTGTTTTGGTTTCACAAGTCTTTTAACTAACTTATTATTATTATTTTCACTTTCTGGACTTCTCATATACCTATTAACTTGCCAAAATTATTCCCTTGTGGATATGTGGGGAACGATAGTCGCGACGGCAACATGGGCGAGAGTTCTACTATCCACCCACTCGCTGTTTATTATAAAGTTCCGCCGAACACCAAAAGAACCGAGTTCCAAGTACGATCACCAGGGGAACAACGATAGAAAAATGAAACACCCGAATTTCGTTTTTTTTTTGTGTATTATAAGTTATGTTTATTGTTCTGCTTTAGGTACAACTATTTATTTAAACTTTAAAACTCAATATAAAGATAACCGTAGCGCTTAGTCAAAAAGAAACTCAACATCTGCATTCAAGTTTACACAAATACTGGTGAGAAAAGAAACGACTCCGCCTTCGAACGGCACTCGACACAAATACTCGACTGGGATGTACGCATTTGCGCAGCTTACGGAGAGCGGAGGCGACGCGTGACCGTGGCGGTCAGCGGATGGAAAACGACTTAGCGATATTAAGTCGCTGTCAAAAGAATTTTTGGATGCATCTCCTTACTTGTACTGATAACCGGATCTCATTAGAGGAGATCGTCATGGCGCACATGTATGGATGTACGTCGGTTCTTTTCGAGGATCAAAACCATTAGAACGAACGTGGAACACAAAGAGGAGCCATACTGGGCATCCAAAAGATGTGTGTCAACAAATCGAATCTCGTCGGATGCTAATGGATTTGCTTGTGCATCGTTCGGTAATGAGGGTCAGCTAAATAAATAGCAGCCGCTCATTAAATGAAAAAAATGTTTTTCGGATACCACAAACGATATGAATTGTTTATGGTATCGCAGAAAACCTATGTAAGAACAGCGTTCTTCTGTTTGCACATGGTGCGAGTTAGAGAATTTTATTGCTGGGAGAAGAAGGTCGCCGGCCAATGTGTACGTAAAGAATTTTATCGTACACTTGGCGAAGTTGGAAAATAGACGACGCAATATTAATGGTCCCTGTCATGACGGTTACATTGTGTGCAAACCGAATCGTTTTGTTTACAGGAATTTGTCTGTTACCGAAGGTGCCGAATTGGTTTGGAATTCCAGATAAGCAAAGAAAGAAATCTTACGGAAAATTGTATGCGAAGAGATGCATGAAAAGGTAAGTTTTCTTTACAGGGACTTTAAGATTATAGATTTGATCTACATAATGCGTGAAGCATTTACAGGTGCTAATGCTCCTATAGCGTTAAGCAAGGATAGTGAAAAAGGTGAATTGAACACACGATGAAACGATTGAAAAGCGAAGCAGTGAAGCATCAGACTACTGACCGTGTTTTGAATTTGATTTCCAAACTCGACTATATTCCACTGGTGTGAATTATTTTAATTTATCGCTTGGTATACGGTTCTGATGTATTTTTCTTATTCGATTTTTCGTTCGGTGTTCTTCACTATTTTTGCTTGTGAATTGTGTGTGTATCTGTTAGAATCGCTACACTCCTGCATTAGCGAAATTGGAAATTGTTTGGCGGAAACGCCACAGATATCTTTCTTTTAGAAGCACATTCTCGCTCAGCCTAGTTTATGAGCTCAAGCTGCGATATCTTCAAATCCCAGTGAATGAAAATTTTCGAATTGCCACATGTTTCGTGTCTTAGCTTATTATTTTGGTAAGTATGTCATCGCTTGCAGGCGCCATCTGCTGGTTATGTGGTAACTAAGAGATATCGTTGCTGATGCTGTGTGTTGACCACAACTGTAGTAACCAGACGCTTCAAAACCACTATTGTCTGCCAGTCCAGTTCATCAAAAATACACCTTACGGCGGCTTATGGGCCCACCATAGAAAATTGTTTATTAACTTTTCATAACAAGTGACTCATCTGCATATTTTTCGAAGAGACTCTTAAACTAGTGAGTGAATTTGAAATGAATATAAACACGAGGAACGTCGTTTGGTTTGCAAATTCAACGGTGAGAGAGTTATTGACTTTATTATTGATTATTATTGAGTTATTGTTTTGAAAAATTAAGTCGATAACCGAAAACCACAAGTAGAATTAAACTTTTCGGTTTTTGTTTATCATCGAAGGATGTCATGGTGGGAGTGTAACTAATTTTTAGCGACAAGATGTAGGAAGAGAACGAATTTCGCAAAGGCCTACAAATTCCTAGTCTTTGTTTTGTCTTACTTTCACGATGGACGCATCTCGATCATACCTTGCCCCTTTAAATTGCCATAATTTTTCTTCTGTATTGTTTGGTTTATATGACCGGAACTTTAATTCTTTTGGCTTAAAGGCCTTCCCGCATCATGTTTGTGGTACTCTTCATAAATGCCAGAAACTTATATTTCCGGGTGGACAGTGTACTATTTATTGACTTACTTTTCGGTCATGGAACAACTTTGCGTATTGAGGGACTCTTTTTTAGTTCTCCTGAATTGCATCCAATTTCCCTCGATATTATTTAATTTGTACAACCAGAGAAATATCCTTGCACCTGGAATCGAATCATGTACTAGGCTTGAGATTGTTGCTTCTCATTCATGCAGTGGAATACACCTTGCCAAAAAAAAAAAATTGTATTTGCCATTGAGTCAGCCAAAGAACTTCACTATGGAGGACTTATAACGGTCAATTTAAGCTCCTTCAATAGTCGTTCATATAAGTAAGAATCGTTTCAAGAATAATAAAGAAGTGAGTATCAGTACAATATCAACCCTTTGATTCCAATTTTAACGGCCGGTTTATGATGTTAGACTAGATCCCGACTATCCCGATCAAAAAAAAAAAATTGTTATAAATTTTCACTAGTTAAATTTATATTTAAGTGAGCTGCAAATGCCATCGAGGTACGGTTTCGGTTAAGTCGTGGTACTTTACTCGAGTAAACAACAATCATATTAACGAATTCATATTATACTAATTAATTATCGGAATTTTTTGTCATTGAAAAGTTCGCAGTCTAATCTGGATCGCAGTATTTGCTTACCTAACATGTTTACACAATGTTATATAACAACCGGAGTAGATTATACTCAATTTTAGACCTTGGAGAGATTAGCCCACCCTACAGCACTAGCAAGCTCCACATCAATTAATCTAATTAGGGGAATATTTCCCATTGAAACTGCCAATGAATGTTGCAGTTCCATTAACCGAGGTGTAGCATCACAAACTTAATGCATTACCTCAGTTGAAATAATAAATTAATCAGTGATCATAGAGCCCATAAACCGACTATGAACCATAAACTGGCTACGTAACCACAACAATTGATTGAATCGCATCTCAGATACTGTTTGTGTGAATAAATTGCTTTATTTCGCCCTAGGTTGCACAACCTCAATTGACCTCCTTGTTCATTTCATTTACAGAATAATCGAATGTAACTACCTAACGATTTAATTGAATACAGAGAGCGGACTGCAAACCATAGATCTCCTTCACTTAAATGTCCGGAATAACTTCGACCTATGCTAACCCCAGTACATCATCCGTCCCTTGGTTGGCTATCTATTCCAGCATAACAATCTTATTACTCGTAAACAAGTCGTTGACTTGTAACGGTGCCTCGAAAGCAAACCTACAGGAAAGAAGCGTGACCAAGGCAATAGATTCAAGATTTTATTACTTAAGATTGAATGGCCAGCGATTGTGTGCAGATTCACGCTTGGCGCACATAGCCCTGTGAGCATCTCGCGAAGGAAAAGGAAGCATTTAGATCCATAAATTTAAGGTGTGTGCCTATAGGCTTACGATTATTCGTTCTGAACGGGATGCGCTTTAAATGGTATTTATGTTAGGTTGAATGACTGCGCAAAGCGATTAGTTTTACATTCTACGACACCAAGTAAAACATATGCTGCCTATTCGTAGCTTCGGAGATTGAATGTCATTACGCCGTTGCTGGAAACATTTCACATTCATTGCAATCTCTTAACCAGTTTATTGCCTTCACTTCGGGTATTTCCAATAAGATGAACAGATACTTAAATATTTCGAAAGTATTAGGCCATTTTTACTTCGTGGTAACACTCATCAGTAAATATTTACTGAGCATATATAGAGGTTGACCCGATCAAAATTTACAGACATTTTTTTGTTATGTTTTGTTGTTTAAAAATCGCATGACAAGTGTAAACGTATAAATGCCATAAACTTTCTATAGATGCCTTAAATGGTATATTCCAGGTCCGTTGACTAAAATATGAAAAAGGCTTCCAATTGAAATAACATTCAACATTAAGCTGTTAAATTTTTGAGTTTAAATATTCACATCTGAATCATTGGCAGAATTGACAGTTTTGTTGCATCCAAATAACAAACGTATTTCTGCTACATCTAATCTACATTGATTTGCTCGTTTTAATTTTGTATGACGCCAACTGGGATATTATTGAGGATGGTGGACGTTGTGTTCTAGTTTTTTTTTTTAATTTCCCTCATTTTTCCATCCATGTTATTTTTGGTCATCATTCAGTTAATGTGAAGTAAATTTTCAATCAAATTGTAATATAAATACGATGAAGCGTTTGTTTTGGTTTGTTTAGCTCTATTTCCATGATCCTTACTGAAGATTTCTTGGAAACGTTTACGAAATCTTAACGGCGCTTTCTTCTTTAATCATATCAGGTGGAAGAACTGTACTCTTATCATAATTCACATCTTCCCTGCCTTCCTTGAATCCTCGAAACCACCAAAACACTTGTATTTTGGCTAAACGACTACACCTAAAACTTTTTCAGAAATGCAAACATTTCGCTAGAATTTTTCGTAATTTGAAACAAAATGTAATATTGACTCTTTTGTCTTTTAACCGACGCTCAAAAACTGCTATGCGTTATATTTCGGTTTCCACTGAAAGAAAAGTAACAAATGTTGACATCTTGTTAAGGAAAGTTCTCAGTACATAAATCAATCAATATATAAAAAGCTATTCCGCATATTTCACAGAGAAATATTTTCTCCCTGGTACTACTTCAAATCCGCCGACACTCAAACTCAAAGAGTACTTAACGAATTTAAAATTCCCTTTCGTTTTGATGCGGATTCCGCGGATTCTAAGTGATAAACATGAACAAATGTGCTGGTCTGAATGATATTTCTGGTATACTTGTGAACAAATATTCTTCTTTGTTCACTAAATCGCGGCGAAAGCTTTTCCAACATCCTTATTTAAATGATCGAGTCAGTAAATACCCAACTAATTCCCAAAAAAGAGTATCCATTACCTCCCTGGTCTTATAGTTCATAATGAACCTTCTGATATCCCTACTACTCCCGAAATACACAGGGAGATTGGTAGGTGAACTCCAGGGCAATCCTGAAACACGTTGAACTTGTAGGGTTAACTTTTTGTTGTGTGCCGGCACGGAAACGGGTTCACTAAAAGCCCACTGAAAACTGCTGGGAACCGTTCACGAAATGATAGATGAAACACACTGATTTTGTTGGAAATTTATTTTATTGGGTTTGTTATTGACAAGCAAGCACATTATTTTTTTACGTTAAATTCTTAAACAGGTATCATCATGATCATCATCATCGGCACTACAACCGGGATCCGGTCTTGGCCTTATTTTGCAAGTCCTGAGGCTTGTTAAATTTTCCATAATGATTTATTTTTTCCGGGCAAGGTCATTAGTCTTGCGCCAGGGGCTCCCCGACGGGGAATCGAACCCCGGTCTCCCGGGTGACAGGCGGGTATACTAGCCACTATACTATCGAGGAGCCCCTTAAACAGGTATCCTTATCCTAAAAGCAACCGAAAAGACTCGATACAATCAATGTTCTTGCAACCGCACGTTTGTGTCAACGGCTTTATCGATTACATTATAGTGTTCAACTTCGGCACAACATACACATTCATTAGTATTTAGTTTGTTTCATTACTATGGTTTACATTTAGTAGAACTTCGGCACAACATCCACATTCATTAGTATTCAGTTTGTTGCCGGGTTGACACTCGACGGTGGTGGTGAAATGCGACCCGACTTCGTTGGTGGTTTAATTACGACTCGTTAAATTAATGGTGTGTGCGTACTCTCGTGCGCACTCTGCTAAACCTCACCCACGACCGACCAGTTTGAGACTCGTGGTGAGTCCACTCTCAGCTAAGGGTAAGTTTTCTTTTCTCGAGAGCAACGTGAATTTTCTCTTTGTGGTGACCAATTGGAGAGGACCTCTCTGGGTTGATCTTAGCTAGTGTGCTAGTTGTTGAAAAAAGGGGGGGTATCCAAGGATAGTGTGGACAGTGTTAGTCCAAGTGTTCTCTAACTACTTTTATAGAGGGCTGGTGGGAAAGAAATCATACAAGACCGGTGGGTCTTGGATGCGGTAGTAAACGCAGATCACGTCTTTGGCGTCTGATAATCTGCTCTTTGTTCGGTGTGTATGTTTGTGTTTTTGCACTCTTGTACTGTGCGTTCGTGTGTTTGGTTTGTTAATAGTAGACCCTATGGGATGGGTCCAGGAATCCTCTATTATAGAGGGGAATGTTGTTGGGAAGGGTGCTTTCTTCAGTTTTGTACTGAAGAAGAAATTGTGGGGGTTTGATCCGAAGAGATCGAGAGAGAGAAGGGTCAAGAACGCAAGAGTCCCGTACAAGTAGGTAGGGTAATGGAGGCGCCTTCGTATAGGTGAGAGTTGGGGTAATGACGACCGTCAGGCCTTCTAGAATGATTGGTGCATCTTCTGAGGAGTTTCCTTTCGAAAACCCGAAGTCTTTTCATTTGAGCCGAAGATATGCAGGACCATATGGGAAAGACGTACGATATTCCAGATCGGATTAGCTGCTTATAGCAGAGAAGCTTAACTTTGGTGTCAACTTTGTTCCTCCACTTCAAGATGTTGTGCAGTTGCTTAGACCGACCGAGGCCCCTTTGAAGAATGTGGGTCACATGTTTGATGAAATTTATTTTTGGGGTATAAGTGACCCCAAGATATTTCATCTTGTCCTGTGGTCTAATCGTAGTATCTCCCATTTTTATTCGAATATTCTGTGAATATCGAGAAGCAGGTTGGGAGTGTTTACTACTCAGAATTATGGCTACTACTTTGGATGGATTAAGTCGGATTTTCCATCGACTGTAATACTGATACAGTTCGTCCAAGTGACGGTTGAGTCGATTTGTTGCGAGGTTAGGGCCTTTGGTTGACGTGTACACCAGGACGTCATCCGCATAGCATATTTGGTTTATTCTCCCGTCCACAGGGCGGGGAATATCGGAGGTGTAAATATTGAATAAGATGGGGCCCAGAATGGAGCCCTGTGGTACGCCTGCAGCGGCGTGAAAAGTTCGGGAAAACTTTCCATTCATTCTAACTTGGAAGGTTCTGTTTCGAACGAACTGGTAGATGATGCTACATAGCGTTCTACTGAGGCCAGTATTCAGTAGTTTAAAAGCGAGACCTTCGATCCAAGTCGTATCAAAAGCTTTTTCAATGTCTAGGCTTACCGCAACGGTGGGTTCCTTATTAAAGAGCCCCACGCAGACGTGGTTTTTAAATAAATTGAGAGCCATAGTGGTGCTGTGCGCTCTTCGAAATCCGAATTGGAAATCAGGTATTAGGTGCCTGGCACTGACAAAGTTATTTAGCTTCTCGTATATGAATTTTTCATATATTTTGCTGATGCAAGTGAGAAGCGAGATAGGGCGAAAGCTTGAGGGGTGATACGTTGGTTTCCCAACTTTTGCTATTGGACAAATAATAGCGTGCCTCCAAGCTTGGGTAAAGTACCCCATGTTGTAAGCATGGTTGAACAGAATGGAGAGCTTTATAACGAATAAGGCAGAAAGCCTTCGCAACGAGTGGTATGACATGTTGTCGATACCAGGTGACTTCTTTGGGTGTCGAGATTTAACCAGACTCTGTAGGGTATTTGGTGTGATGAAACCGTGACCATTATCACGTGTGTCATCGAAGTATGCACTGTTAGTTGGGTTAAAGCCAACAATTGGCTCGTTGAAGTCGTCCAACTTACTGTGGACCTCTGAACTAACGATTGCATTAGTTTCCGGGTCGCCATCTTGGAGAGTGAGTTTGTGATTGTTTTCGAAGGTCTCTCCGATGATATTTGCTTTATTGGTGTCGTTATTGACAACAACACCATTGTGCATAATTGGCCCAGTGATGCGGGAAGTGCCACATATCTTTTTAACATTTTTATAAACGTTCTGGTCCATCTGAATATCCTTCAGCTTGCCTTCCAATTGTCGGGTACGATTGTTTTGGATTCTCTGTTTTATCAGTGTACCAATATTGTGAATAATGGATCGCAATAATGGCTCCCTTTGCGTAAAGCGGTGACGATATCTCATTCTGCAGAGCTTTTTACGCTCCCGGATGAGACGAAGAGTGATGTCGTCATGGGGAATCTGATAGGTCTTTTCAAGTTTGTACTTCGGGACATGAGTCTCCGAAGTTTCAACTAGAATCTTGTGAAGTCGTTTTGCAACGTTGTTTACCTCAACCGTCGTTAGGTTCCTGTCAGTGGGAAGAAAGAAATGGTGGAGTTTAACGTTCAATGTAATATTGAAGTTGTCCCAATTTGTCCGCCCATAATCGGGTATGTATCTGATATGAGCCCGGGATGCTCGATAGCCGCGAATGAATGCGGTCACAGCGTTGTGGTCAGATACACCCGCTGACATTTGAGGAGGAGTGATTTGTGGAAGTAAGTCTTTGGACACAATAAATATGTCCAGAATTGAGTTACCTCGAGTACCAACCGTAGGTGCGACTATTTCGAAGTTGATTTTCCGCAACGAACGCAACGGCGACTCATGTTGCAGTTTCGGGAGACATGCCCGAAACGTTGGCAACGTCTGCATTGAGGTATTTCTCTGTTATGAAATACCTCGAAGACAACTTGCTGATGCAAAGTTGGAAGCGACTTTGTCCGTATTATGGAATCTATGTCGGTTCCTGGGGCAAGGAGAAGCTGCCATATGTTCAGCTTGGTGTATTTTTGCGGTCTGATGTTCACAAACCGCTGTGGGGGAGAGAATTTTTTGACGTAAATGAATTTGACGTTAGGAAATGTTGCCTCAAGAGCAGTTACGATGTCGTCCTTTTCCCAAGAGGCAGCGACTCGTTTTAAGAGGATTGTCTTCGACTTCGTCGGCCGGAGTGAAGGTGTAATAATTCACCTCGTTGGCCTTGAGGTTGTCGTTAACCGTGCGATAGGTTTCCCTATCGTAAGCTATGATTTTATTTAGGGATGGGCTTAAGGTCTTTGCCTTGAAGTTAGAAATCCCTAGCCGGTTCATGTCACCGACGAAATTTTTTAAATTGAGGTCTCGTGTAAAGACCCCGGGTTGCTGTTTCTTCTTAGAAACAGGTGGGCGTTCCCCGTCCTCTGGCTGAACAGTGTTGGGAACACAAGCAGCCTTTGGTTTTGGGTTAATTAATGGAGTTGGCCGTGGTGGGCAAGGCTCCTGCGGAGGTACGACCCTCACATGAGTTGGAGTTATCGCGGGGTTCGACAACTGTTTGGGGTGCGGCGTTGGCGGGCAGCCGGTGGCCACACGCTTATTGGAGGGTCCTCCTTCGCAGTTTATTATTGGAAGTGGTGTTTTCCGCTTAGGGGCTCTAGACGAGTTTAGGGTGGGGGTGCGCGAGTCACCGTCGTCCATTGATTCGTCGGAACTCTCAGTGATACTTTCCAAATCGGGCTCGAGCTCCGATTCCGAATCAGAAGCCTCAGAACTGGCACTGGGCGGGGATACGGGTGGTGCGCCTTCCAGTCGCGACAATTTATCTCTCAAGACAGCGTTCTCTGCCCTGAGAGCCTCGAGGTCCTCCATTAATCTCTTTATGAGAGCCATCATGCCCCGATCGGGCTGATGGCCCACACCACGAGAAGAGCAGGTGTCCATCTATTTCGAGTTCCCAAACATAGAGCAGAAAAGGAAACAAGAAATGCGTGGGGCGCAAGGAAAAGAGAAGAGGAACAAACAAAAACCAAGAAGGGAAACAAGCAGACCTTAAAAATCCTTCTAAATTAAAACAAACAGTAAAATAAATTTAGTAAATATGGGTTAAATTAAAAATAATCGAACCTAAAGATGTTTCCTGTTCACTAAAAAAAATTTTTTTTTTCCCCAAACTTTTTTTTTTTTTTTTTTTTAAATATAAATTTTTAAGTTTTTTATTTATTTATTTTGTTATAAATAATTTTTTTTTAATACTGTCCTGGGTGTATCTTCTCTCAGCTCTCACTGTGAAATGTATGAAGTGTTGAAGTGACTGCCGCGAAACCAAAATGCGCCGGCCTTTTATACTGTGGCAAATCGAGATTTGTCCACAAGTATGTATTAATTTGCAAATCACAAATCCGATTGTTTGTGCTTTAAAAGAAAATTAGGGTTAGGCGATTTAATCAATGTGCGGCAGATTAACTTTAGGTTTAACCTGTCGCACATATGGTTCACTATGGGAATGAATTATGTTTTAGCAAACGTAAGTATGGATTTTAATATAGGTAGGTATTTTATGCATAGGAATGGGATAGTTTAGGGGGTTTTAGGTAAGTGGAAACGTGTAGTGATTTAGTATCACTACAGATTGGACAAACGGCTGCCGTGACTGTGGATAAGCCAAAAAGATGTGCTGCGCACGTGTGTGGCAGGGTACGCTGGCTGACATGGCCGCCGATAAGGTTTCCTAATTTATGATGATGCTTTGCATGTAAGAAATTCTTTTCAGAGAATTTTGAATTTTAAATGCATGAATGTTAATGAATTCTTTAAAGGAAATTTTGGGTGTGGTGCATTAAATGCATTAGATGTCCTTGGGAAGGAAATGTTTGCAGGTAACTGCAGGTTGGCAAAGGGAGTTGGGGTTGGAATTGTGGGTGGTTCTTTGCGTAGCTTTAAAGAATCCCCACAAACTCTTTTACATAATCGGCAAGCTCTCCATGGCTGCGCAGCATGATTGTACTACTGAGACGTAAAAGCATTCACGAATAAAAAAACATGAGACAAAATTACGGCCCGAAAGTCTTGAAACACAACGTTTCCAATTGCGCCGCACTGCTTGATATACTTCCGTCCTTGACCAGTAAACAAGATCCTAAATAAATTCGGAAATGGAATAAACAAATGCGATCTCGCTATCATCATCATCATCGGCACTACAACCGGGATTCGGTCTTGGCCGTATTTAGCTTCGAGGCTTGTTAAATTTGCCATAATAATTTATTTTTACGGGCAAGGTTATTAGGGTTGAGCCAATATATATAAGGATATATATATATATATATATATAAGTATATATATATATACATATATATCATCATCGGCATCACAACCGGGATCCGGTCTTGGCCTTATTTAGCAAGTCTCGAGGCTTGTTACATTTTCCAAAATAATTTATTTTTACGGGCAAGGTTATTAGCGTTGAGCCAATATATATATAAGGATATATATATATATATATATATATATATATATATATATATATATATAAATATATATATATATAAGTATAAATATATATATATATATATATATATATATATATATATATATATATATATAAATATATATATATATATAAGTATAAATATATATATATATATATATATACCATCGGCACCACAACCGGGATCCGGTCTTAGTCTTAGTTAGCAAGTCTCGAGGCTTGTTAAATTTTCCATAATAATTTATTTTTACGGGAAAGGTTATTAGCCTTGCGCCACCTGTCTTTTTATATTAATTCACTGATTTATCTTGATTTCAGGCACTGACCAACTGCTAATAATATTGGTGTCTCGTATCGTTTAGGTAGTCCGCGGGATTTTATCTCAGATGTTAACTGAGATTTGAATTTGTTGAGACATTGGTTTGCTAAACATTATTTGGTAATCAGTTTTAAATGTAAATTAATGTTCTTCAACATATCTGCTTCACTTGGCTTGAAAGGCAATTTGTATTTCCATGGACCTGAATGCCGTAAATTTAATCTTACAAATCTCTGCTGTTCAAATGATTTCTCTTTGCCCTCTTACAATCTAATCTGAAATGATAATTCTATTCTAAGTAAAAGTGTACACGAATTTAAATATCTTGACTCTAGAATGAGTTTTTCACATCACTCGGGTGCACTGAAAAAATATTTGTCTTGCACTCTTCGCCACTTCTGTTTTTACGTAACCTTTGTTCCACTAAGCTTTAGAGGATAATTTATTATGGTATATTCCATTCTAAGTTACAATACGTAATTGCATTAAAATTTAAAAATAAAATACACGCACTGTTGGTTTTGCAAAAATTAGTAGTTAGACAAATTTGTCGAAAGTCGGCCACACAGTCTGGCTTTCCTTTCTTCAGCGACACGAATATTCTCTCTATAAGTATCGTATTGTTTCAAAGCGTTGAATATATTCTTTTTGAGGTCTGAAAATCTTAATTTTCGTTTAATCACTAGGTATAACCTTAGGGGCAATTATTTAAATATGTTATCTGTCCCTAAATTCGGTACCACAACCTACCGCGATTTCTTTACTGGGTTGTCACTACGATTGTTCAATGAGCTCCCTACATCAATCAGACCGCTAGCAAGACCTGGTGCTCTTCTAAAAGGAGTGAAGATGTGGCTCTTCAGTCTGGATTATGTTGCTTTAGATTCTGGTATTTGCACTTTGAATGGTTTCCTTTGCTTCAACCGATTTAACATATTGAAATTATACAAATTTAGTTTTGTGTTTGAAATTAATTATATTTGATCAGGAATTTTTGTGTTTTTTAAATGTATAACTTAATTAATTCACGGCATCTTTAATGCTCACCCCACCTTTTACTTCTTTAATCATTGTGAAGAGGCATTCAACTCAGCTTTTTTTTTAGTTGTATAATAACACTGAACGTCATCTATTTTTTCCTATATGTTAATACTACTACTACTACTACTACTAGTACTACTAATACGACTACCACTACTATTACTAGTAAAATCCTTCACAGAGGACTCTTTTCAGCCTGGCCCTTCCTATTTCAAAGACCTGCAAAATTTACTCCCTCGGATCTTCATTTTCAACTTATTCAACAACACTTAGTTGAAAATAAATTAAACCAACTTAAAGTTCATTTAACTTAGAGTTCAGTCAGCCCCAGCCTAGACTGCTAGCACGGTATCCTTACTTGCATGTCTACCACCACTAATTTAAAAGAATTCTAATCACATCCTCTGTGCCTTAGTGAACAGCAACGAAATCGATGGTATCACAACCGATTTCAGCAAGGCCTTCGCTAAAATTGTACACAAGCTTACTCTTTATGTTATCTTCCCTTGGCTTCTAACCGCTGTTAATTAATTGGTTTGCTCCTGCCTGAATAATCGAACTTACCGAATGAGTTTTAGATCTTTTCTATCTAATCCTTTTCCCCTCACCTCGAGGGTACCCTCCTATTTATACTAACTATAAATGACCTAGACACTTGTTGCAAAAAATGTTAATGTTCGTAATTCAGCATCCAGTTGGTTGGTGTGTCCAACCAAGTTAGGCATGGCGGTCATATTGTATCCTAGACCTTGGTATGCTGCAACTGTTATACTCTGACATTGTAATCCTTGTAAGATTGATGCTTGTGATAACAGCAACAAGATAACGGCTGCTGAAATCTTAATTAATCTCGAACTCCAACTCAAACTCATGAACTCACTCACTAATATATTCTGTATACCGAACTTAACTTCCAACTCCAGATCTATTTAATTTTGTCTAATTTTCTGCGATACGCAGATTAGTAAATAATAGTTTCAAAAATCTCCTCGTTTAGTTCAGCAACTGCACTGAGATCGTAACATTTTCTAAAATTATAATATGTATTTTACTGTACTTAGAATTGACCACTTTTGGAAGACTAACACGAAGTGTATTTTCCGGATACGAAGAGCAAACACAATAACCTGGTATCTGCGATAGAATCAGGCATGGATAACTCACCGATCACACTAAATGGGCACCGATCAGAGACACAATCAAACAAACAGCCCAAAAGGTATTAGGATTTAAGAAAAATTAAGTCGAAACCTTGGTTTGACGATAAGTGCAGGGCGAAGATCGAAGAACGTAAACATCTCAGAGTGGTCCATTTACAAACATATGATGAAGTCAACGCAGAAAGGTACGCGAGAATGTTTTTGAAGTAGAAGGCCTGACGGTCGCCATTACCCGAACTATCACCTATACGAAGGCGCCTCCATTATTCCTATCGACGAGTACTTGCTACAATTAGCATACAAGTACCTTGAAAGCATTCAGAACAGCGAGAACCTACTTCTACGGAAGTCTTGCATTCTTGACCCTTCTCTCTTTCAATATCTTCGGATCAGACCACCACAATTTCTTCTCCAGTACAAAACTGAAGAAGGCACTCTTCCCAACAACATTCCCCTGTATAATAGAGGATTCCTGGATCCACCCCATTGGGTCTACTGATAACACACTGTGGCATTTCTAACAGATACACACACAATATGCAAGCAAATAGTGAAGAACACCGAAAGGAAATTCGAAAAGGCAAAGCATCAGAACCGTATACCATAGCGATAACATAACAATTCCACATCAGTTGAGTGTACTTGAGTTTAGAAATCGAATTCGTACACGCGGCAGTGGCCTGATGTGTTGAATTTTGGTTCTATATTTTAGTGTTTCTAACCGTGATAGCGTCGGCTCGAACCACACGCTCTTCACTATCGTCGCAAGCGCTATAAATGGTGACCCCAAACGTGATCTGTGTACACACAGTACACACTTTGCCATAGTAAAGAGAACTTCACGACACGATCACGACTTCCGCATAGAGCAGCGGCACTCTCGCCTGCTCCGACGTTCTCTCGCTCTCTCGTTCTTCGCTCCGTCATTCGCACACAAAGTTAATCGTTACAAAGTTACTGAGGAGAGAGTAGTGTGGCGTTTCTAACAGATACACACACACCCAATATGCAAGCAAATTGTGAAGAACACCAAAAGGAATTTCGAATAACCAACGCACCAGAGCCGTATACTATAGCGATAACATAACAATTCCACATCAGTAGCGTGCACTTGAGCGTAGAAATCGAATTCGTACACGCGGCAATGGCCTGATGCGTTGAGCTTTGGTTCTATATTTTACTGATTCTAACCGTGATAGCGTCAGTTTGAATCACACGCTCTTCACTATCGTCGCAAACGCCATAACACCACACACCTGCACGCACAGTACAGGACAGCACAAACACACACACACACACCGACCAAGGCACAGATTATCAGATGCCGAATACGTGATCTGCGGATACTGCCGGACTCAAGACATACCGGTCGTGTATGATTTCTTTCGCACCATCCCCCCACCCAAGTAGTTAGAGAACATTTGAACTAACCGTGTCCACACTAGCTTTAGATACCCCCCCCCCCCTTTTTTTTTTTTCTTTTTCAGATATTCCGAGATCGAGCACAACATGTTCACAGATGTGGGTGATTCTGGTTATCAAAAGATGACCAGAAGCCAGAGTCAAGATGAAGGACACATTTGCCCTTGTTTCCCCAAAGTCCAGCTTCTTGCCACACCCCCCTCCTTTTTTTTTTTTTTTTTTTTTGTTTTTTTGTTTTTGGAGAATTATTGCGAAGAACTTCCAACCATAAAATAAAATAATAAAAATCGTTTTGTCTTTTTTTTTAAAAACACAACGCTCTTCCTTCGGCAGTGAGAAGCACGACCTTTGCCGACTTTAAATATAACAGAACCCTAAAGTCACCAAAAGGAAAATAAACCGAAAATAGTTGAGGACAATTTGTATTTGTATAACTATCGTCTATTACTGTGCTACTTAATTACATGATTTCTTTCCCAAGGCAACTCAAAACAATGATTAATTAACATCGTAGTCGCATAATGAACAACTTAGGAATTTGATACCCTAACCCGCATTAAACGTCACACACTCTTCAATGCATGACGCATTACAGCGAGTCTGACCGCATTGCTAAACTTTCTTTGGTCTGCGGTATCTTTTCAAAAACGATTCATAGCCAAGACTAAGTCAAGTTCATTGTTATTAGGTAAGTTTATCGCATATAGCTGCCTGCCGTGACCCATTCTCTAACCGGACTAAAACAGGAATACGAGTTTCGTATAATTTTATTAAGATTGAAGTTCATTTTGTTATTGAAAATTTAAAAAAAAGAACAAAGAAAAATAACAATAACAAAGTAATCATACCCCAGCATTTTTAGTACAAACAATGTGTGCTGGTTATTAAGAGGAATGCGAAAATCCAAAAATGTCCCTCCTTGCAATCTGGAGCTGATTCAGTTGGGCCTTCGGTAAACTTGACGCCTCATACTTCTGATACACTATTTTTACTCCATAAAACCTGAATACATCACCTCACATAAACGGACGGAATATTAAAATACCAATGTGGTTTAAATAACACGGAATTACTTGATTGCCTCATAGAATTGATCAATGTGCTTTATGTTATTGTTGATTTGCCAAACAATAAAAAGAAAACAATTTTACGGAAACTGAAAATGGAACGCATTGAATCAATAAATAGTTATATGTGTGGCCATATAATGTTACCGTGTACGTAGTCAATAGGCTGCAGAACAGTTTCGGGAATCCTAATTAAAGTGCTCATGCCATGAAAACAATAAACACTGAATAATTGATTAACGGTGCTGTTCAATAAAGCTCATGTGTGTGAAATCAAACACACTATTAAATGCAACTGAAGTATTAATTGATTTGATGAATGAATCTATAAAGCAATTAAAGTTTTCAAAGTTGTAATATTTATGACTGTTTCACTTTTAATAGCCAGTAGGTAAACTTCAACTTTCCCGGTCGCTGTTAATATAACATTAAAATGCCTTAACGCAGTTTCGTGTAGTTCTCCAATGTGTCGCGTTTGTGTGTAATTTTCCTTTTGATTCGTGTATTTTATTCTTCATACCATCATCGAAAAAAAGCACAAAATCCAGGTACCATTTCTAGGTACAAGAAGTTAATCATTTCTACACAAAAACCCCACGGGGGTTGCGTAATTGAATGACATGAATTCCCTAGAAAATCATTTCTCATCTGGAAATGTTCTGTGCAAAGCCACTGGATTAGACAGAACACGGGACAGTGGATGGAGATAGGGCATAACTTTTTCGCAGAAATTACGTTAAGATCAACAGGTGGAAAAACGTGTTTACCTCGAGAAAACAGGCTCAACCCTTTATGCTTAATTCAAACGAAACTTGAAAAGAATTTTCAGAATATCAATTAATTAAGATTAGTATCTTATTAAGTCTTCTTCGAATAGGCATATGGAATTATAACTCCATGATGGGATACATGGTTTTAGGTTTTTTTTTTTTTTTAAACATACTGTGTTTATTTGACCAATAATCAATGTTTACATTTAGTACTACAGCTAAGTTATAATTCTAGTGATACAATTGTTGACATGTATACATTACACATTTGGCAAACATAACTGAATGTGTGAATAACTATTTGAGTATTATAGGTTTTAATACTAACAGTTTTCCTGGAAAAGGTCAGAAAACCAGGATTTTTGTTTTTTTTTTAATTGAATCTAATCTAATACTTAACCTAACCCTAACTTATTCTAGCTTAACCTAATTAATATTAAAATAAGTTAAATATGTAATGTAAGTTGGGGAATATAGGGATTGATGGTTAAGGAGGTAGGTTGGCGTGGGATATGGTCGGTTGGCGGTCTCGGGTGGAGTAACACTTTCCGGTTGTTCGTTAAAACGCAGAATGTTGGAGAATGGTTGTATGTTACAGTATTTGAACTGATTGGGTGCCAGCTGTTTTATGCTGTGTTATGGTACACTACCTCGTTGAAGTTATTAACCAATCTTCCAGAGGTGAAGACACTTCTGGTGTGGGGACAATTCAGATAGTGAGCCCTGTTGTTTCGAGGAGTTGGTAGTAGTGAAGTTCTAATGGGGTTGGGATTATTTGGGATGTTTTCAATAACTTTGATAGACAGCTCTAGGAAGCGTCTATCAAGTCGGTCAATATTAACGTCATTGTATAGCAAGCTGTTATTGTAATATTTGTAATAGTTGGTTTGCCGGTTGAGGCCAATGACCAACCTGAAGCATTTCCTTTCGAAAGCGTGTAGCTTCTCCATTTGGGCTGGTGTTATATGATACTGAGGGGGTAGGAAGTGTGGTGTGCCGGCACGGGAACTGGTTCACTCCTGTAATGTTTTTTTTTCCACACCACCCAGTTAACACACATTTTGAAACAAACACTTTTTGTTTTTTATAATTAAAACTAAGCTTTATTAATAAACAAGCACACATAATAGTAATCACTTATTATTATTGTTTTCACACAAGTAATCAAACGCACATGATAAGTCACTTCTGCAAGACGTCCAAGACGTTAGGTGCACATATACTTATTTCGTACTTTTTATCCTCACGCACTTTCCTCGCCACTTTACGACCGACTCCTTTTAAAATTATCAAATCAATTTTGCTTGCGGACGACCGTCTCGGTTTCAGAAACCAACTCTTTATCTGATCGGCAATCTTCTTACTTACCGCCTGCAGATAAAAATGATATCTCCTTTTCTCCGCCTGCTGTTTTCTTTTCCGAACACAAAAGGAAAATCAATAGTGCACCGTGTTAATACACATCTCTGACTCCCTTTTTTTGTGTTGTCGTGGCTTAGGCGAACGTGTAGTTCATTTTATGGTGCCTGTCGTTTTATTTAGCCGAATCGGCAACAATCACTTTTGTGGGAAAACGATAGGGAATAGAAATAGAGAATTGTGCTAATGTACATTTATGTATTTATGTTGTTTATTGTAGCCGAATGGGCAAGAATCTCTTCCGTGGGAAATCGATCTAAAGGAAGGATCAAATAGAGATTTGTGCTAATATACATTTATGATTCTCTATGTTGTTTATTTTAGCCGAATGGGCTAGTATGTTCCTTGTGGGAAATGGTTTGGGCTAAACCAACCTTTGAAAGATCATAAAATTGCAGACGTGTAGTTTATGATTCTCAACAACTTTAGTTGAAAGTTAGTCATCTGGTCCACAGATTTGGATCCAGGGGATTCTGCGTGTTGAACATGTGGTTCGTTCTTTCACGTCTTGGATTCAACTTAAATTCAATATGTGCAAATTGAACGTGCAGTTCAATTTGTTTGATACTGAATTTATATCGCGAGCTTAGCTCCAAAGAGGTAGGTTTTATGGGATGGGCGGTTGTGGCCGTAACACTCCTATCCGCATCGAGTTCATGGTCCACAACACACGATGACACCTCAAGCAGTTCACAAGGACAAGGAAATAAAACAAACATGATTTCACGGAGTTTAAACTTTATTTGATATTCTTTATACGAGGGTTGCCTCTTATGTTTCGGGATTTGGCAACCCTAGTGTTGTAATCCGGCAATTGACAGCTCTGTTGTAAGGTTGGATATTTTTGAGGTTATACGCACTCGGAACGTTTTGACATACGAGCGCTATTTGTGTTGTTTACAGTAACTTAAAAGATTCATCTCGGCCCAAAAATGGAATTAAATCGTCAACATTTTCGTGCGATTATTTTTTACAACTTTCGGCGTGGATTAACTCAGCAACAGTGCATGGATGAACTTAATTCAATTTTTGGCGATGAAGCTCCACCAAGGACCAGTGTTTATCGATGGTATGGTGAATTCAATCGTGGTCGTAGTTCACCCCAAGATGAATTTCGTGAAGGTCGTCCAAAATCAGTTGTTGTTCCGAAAACCATTGATGCTGTGCGCGAACTGATATTGGAAGATCGTCATGTGACCTATCGTGAGATTGAGACAACCTTAGGCGTTAGTGGGACCAGCATACATTCAATATTGCGTAAACATTTGACTGTCAAAAAAATTTGGTCGCGTTGGATCCCACACAATTTGTCAATCGCCCAAAAAAAGGCTCGTGTCAATTGGTCGAAAGAAATGCTCAAAAAAAACGGTCGCGGTGCTTCGAAACACGTCTATGACATCGTGACAGGTGATGAATCGTGGATTTACGCGTATGAGCCCGAAAGTAAACAGCAGTCGACTGTCTGGGTGTTTCAAGATGAGCCAAATCCGACAAAAGTTGTTCGCGCACGAAGCACTTCCAAGCAAATGGTCGCCTGTTTTTTCGGAAAAACTGGACATGTCGCAACCGTACCACTAGAACAACGCAGAACAGTCAATTCTGAGAGGTACACAACCATTTGTTTGCCAGTTGTCTTCCAAGAAATCAGGAAAACCAACCGCCGAAGACGGATCACTCTTCACCACGACAATGCGAGCTCTCACACATCGGTTGCGACAACTGCATTTTTGAGCACACAAAACATCGATTTGATGGGTCATCCGCCGTATAGTCCTGACTTGGATTTCGTGAAGGTCGTCCAAAATCAGTTGTTGTTCCGAAAACCATTGAACTCGTAATTAACTTGGTGTGGACAACAATTGAATTTTGAATATTTGTTTAGAAAATAAGCTCACTGTTTTCTTGTTTGATTGTTCTTTATTTTTGATTAAATGGTGTTGGATTGATATGGTTTACACAAGTATGAAACGAATTTGTACAAGTTATTATTCATGTTGCTCCTCGATAGTATAGTGGTTAGTATAGCCCCTGTTACGCGGGAGACCGGGGTTCGATTCCCCGTCGGGTAGCCTCTCGCACAAGACTAATGACCTTGCCCGAAAAAAAAAAAACAAATCATTATGGAAAATTTAACAACCCTCAGGGCTTGCTAAATAAGACCAAGACCGGTTCCCAGTTGTAGTGACGATGATGATGGTGATTATTCACGTTAGACGCCACTTTTAAACTAAATAATTATTACAAATTCACTGAACTGCAAAACACACACGAATTGTATCGGAAAATGTCTTGAATTTTTCTTTGTCTGCCGTTTGCAAAATGGTTTTGCATAGAAAAACCCAACTCTAACTCGACAAAACACTTCGTTACTAAACTCTCTATAAACTCGGGGGTGTGCGCACCACCCATACGCACGTCACGGAGGATGAATCGCGATTCGTGTGCGCGCCGTTTGGTGGTTGAATTGCGTCTGGGCGTGAATACTCTCCCAACTAAGGGAGAGTTTTCTTTTCTCTGAGAGAAACGTGAAGTCTCTCTTTGTGGTGGTGAATTGAAAAGGATTTCTCCGTGGTGATCTTAGCAAGTGTGCTAATAGATCCATTGTTTGCTCATGCAAATTATGGGAAACGAAATTGAGAAACGAGAAGACGAACAAAGGACATTTTTAATGGCATGAATGCAGCTGCGTACATAGTCTGCATCGCTATTAGGAAAAAGGTGTTAAAAGGGATTTCGGTACACAATGGCGATGTGCACCGAATCTTGCTGGCGGCAAGGGTCAGATTCTTGTTTGCATGTTGTATGCTGAACAATTCGATTTATAGCCACTAGACGCTAGATGCGTGTATTTGTTTTTGTCGCTTGGACAAAAGGCTGCCGTGGCCAAGGAATTGCTAGGAAAATGTGGTGTGCACGTGTGCAGCAGAATTGCTTGGCAAACAGGGGTGCCGATAAGGTTTCTCGAATTTATGATGCACGTATAATTTAAAGAATTCTTTCAGGGAATTTTGAATATGCATTGAATGCATGAATGGTTAGAATTCTTTGCAGGGAATTCTAGGTAATGCATTAAATGCATTAAATGTCCTTGGTGACGGATTTGCGAAGGGTGTTGGGGTGGGAATTGTGGGTGATTCTTTGCGTAAGGTTAGATAACCCCAACAATACCACAGTGGATACGCATATGTGAGTGTGGGTCTGATTATTTGTTTATAGATGAGCAGTTCGACTTTGTAGGAGAGACCGTTGGGTTTCCACTTCACTCATCTATAGAGATTCAGTTGTATTTTGGTTTTACGTAAAGTATTTTTAATGTGGGTGGAGAATGAAAGGCCGTTGGAGAAGGTTATTCCAAATATTTTAACGTTTTAGAAGGTTTTATCTGGGTGTTATTTAGTTTGAGTCTAATTTTGTTGTGGGTGCGCCTTGTGTTGTTTGTGCAGTGCTCATTTTTACCCTTAAACACTATAAATTGGGTTTTATCTGGATTTGGGCGAATTTTCCATTTATTGAAGTATGTTGATAGATTTGAGATGAAGTTATTAATGGGGTTTCTTGCCCTTTTACAAACTTGCTGCTCGAATAGACTATGGTGTCATTAGCGTAATTCAACATTACGGTAT
Organism: Microdon myrmicae; assembly: GCA_963931805.1. Classification (NCBI taxonomy): domain Eukaryota; kingdom Metazoa; phylum Arthropoda; class Insecta; order Diptera; family Syrphidae; genus Microdon; species Microdon myrmicae. The sequence continues at coordinate 51,776,186 of OZ007499.1, read as the reverse complement.
TGGGTAATTGAGGCAGCGGTATGTGTGAAGTATAGAGGAGGTATAATAGTGGTCCAAGAACTAAACCCTGCGGAATCCCTTGTAGCCAAGAGTTGGATTTGATTTTTAATAAAAGGGGAGTAACTGCTATGTAGCTTTCGTCTAAGGTGTTTTTTTACGCGTAACCGTTTTGTAAGGAGGTTGGGTAAAGGTTTTCCTAGGTTATTATGAGGGATGAATGTAGGTGTGTGGTGAAGAGGTGTGGCGGTTCTGCGAACCACACAAAGCACTATAGTTTTAGTTTAGTTTAGTTTAGTGAGGGCAGAACCCTCATTTATTTTGCTTAATGCAAGCTCAAAAATTAAACTTAAAATTAATTAATGTAAAAAAGAAACCTTAAAGACTATCTTAAATCTAGAGTGAGAAGGAGAATAAAAAAAAAAAAGAGAAAAACCAGGAGGTGAAAAAGACTTGGCGATAGGGGGGGGTGGGGAGCTAGGGAAGGGCAAGTGTATGTGGGGAGGCAAATACGGCTTTTGTGAGACAATGACAATGGGGGTCACGTCTACGTACTGGTATGGGGCGGGGTTGGGCAGCTGGGGGGAGAGGTTTACATTGGGGCGGGGTGGGGTGAGGACGGGTTTATTCTGAGACGTCGTTTGAGGGCAGGAGTGGGGAGGTTGATATCAAAGGAGGTGGGAAAAGAGTTGGCATGTCGTAGCATACGCGAGATGGGCTCGTTAACGCCGTAAGAAGTGTGGTGAGCGGACGGGATGTCGTCGTTCCACCAAGGAACATGCTCATATATATCCAAACTACACCTGCCCACAGACACGTGTCCTCAAAAGTCCCTCTTTCCACCTGAAATAAAAGGTAACATTCATTCTGGAGTCAACAACCCCACGTATCCATATATCCACATACATGCATGTACACAAACGGTTGGCACAGCTGTGCCAGATGTCGACAAACATCACATCTCCGGCGATAAGCTAATTGCTGGAAAACCAACCCGTCGACTGTGGTAACTTCCCTGGGGATGATTCCATTCACCCCATAGTTTTCTTTTTCCTTTCGCTGGTAGTGACTTTCTTTCAATCGAAAATCTCTCCACCAGGGACGTTCGTGCTCACACATACAGACGCGGAGGTTATTGCCTGGTTGCTGTGGATCATTCTGTGATCAGAATTTCACACCTCTGATGCATCGGTTATGCACACAATCGAATGTGTGATTTACATTAGACGATCGTGGGATAATGTTTACTTTGCCCTATGGGGACAACATTTTCGTTTATTGCTGTTGCTCCCCAATGGCCTTTGTTTAGGCGAAGTACATTGCGGCAGGGACAAAGGTTTGAAGTCTCTGGCAAAGTATAGTCTGTAAAACTGGCAGCAATGTCTCTATTGACTCTTTTCCAGTTTGTCCGAGATCGGATTGAATGAGTAGCTTGGTTCGAGGGCAAGGATTTGGAGAGTAGTGTGGACGGACCCATGATCGGATGGGAATTCGTAGGATACTGTAGGGGGGTTAGGTTATCTTTGACAACCTTTGCGTATGACATTCCTGGACTTGTAGGATATGTTGATTGAAGCTGTTTTGGTTGGTGAAGGTTTGCTCGTTGTCATGGGTGTTGTTCGCCTTTGGAGAATCCTTAGCTTATGAGGAGATTTCGAGAAGTTAGCATGGTGGGGTTCTACGCAGTTACAGCTGGTCACTGTGATTTTCTTCGTTGTAATGGATTCATCAGGGTTTGTTGTTTGGATTGTTCCTGGTTCCATCAAAGGCGGCCTGATCTTACATTCTCCAGGTTGATGTTGCTCTGCACACTTTACGCATTGTATCCTTAGATGACATGCGGCCGCCAAGTGGCCTGAGCCTTGCCATTTTTTGCAATGAAGGACATTTTATTTATGTGGTTTCTCAATCGCAATTTTATGCGTGAATAGATATTTTTGAGTTGTTTGAGTCGGGTAACATCAGTTGGAGGAATTTGTATAATACGTAGATGCAGAATCTTGTTAGTCCGCATGTATGGCGTTTGGAAGTAGTCTAGCCTGTTTATTTTCAGTTCCGGACAGATCCTGAATATTTCAGCTGCAAGCTCCTCATTGGATCCATATGTCTTATGATGAAAGTCGCTGGTTTCAATTGTGCATGTTGAAAAGTGAAAAATTCAATCTTATGTTGCGAACGTTTTTTTACCGCCTTGTTGTGATCTGTTAAAGTGGTTGTTATGTTCCGTTAAGGTGGTTGTTGTGATGGAAGTCGAAGTGTTTGCGGTGAAATTGCGGTGCCCTAAGGTACATTCGAGCATCCTAATGAACTCCTTGATGTTTGTTATATTTTTAATGCAGATGGGTGGTGGTCTTATATTGTGTTAAGCATTTGAATCCCAGCTGTCTTCTTTTTTTTTGGGGAGATGGTGTTTCGGGGGCAATAAGTGTTGCTTTGGAGATGATGGGGCTAGCCCGGGGTGTTGAGCTGGCGTTTCTTCCATGCAGACGTCATCTCTGTTTTTACTGGTTGTTTTTAGGGAGTGAATTTCCTCCTGGAGTTGTTTCATCTGGAGTCGAAGTGTATTGATGTCTTCCACGGCTTCCAGATACTTTTTTTGGAAGTCCGTAGTTTGTGTCTTCATAGTTGTCGGTTTCTTTGTTGCGCTAAGTAAAATGTCGGTGGATCTTCTTTTGAGCTTTATGATGAATTGTTGGTCATCACTGGGGCCGTCGCCCAGCATTCGTTACTGTTGTCTTTTACTGTTTTCATTGTTTTATTGCACTCTTCTATTAATGTTAAAATACTAAGAGTATTTTTACACGTGCACTTCGCACACTTTTACTGACATGTGCGTTTTACACACTTTTCCAAACACGTGTTTCACCTATGCTATGAGTGAACATCTGTTCGCTCTGAAGTACTCGATAAGAATTGCTGGTTTTAGGGTATACCATAGGAATATGACACTGTGATTGATAAATCTCATTTTACTGTCTTTCTAAGCGTTCAATATTGAGATTATTTGATAGTATCAAATAAGTTTATCATACGATTAAAGCCGATGCTGCACCTACTTTATAACCTGTTTTTGTCAAACATCCATTGTCCAATTCATAGTTTTGCTAATGACAACACCTTGAACTTCTTAAACTGCTTCTGTTTGCTAGACGACAATTATAAACCTATTCATCCCAGCAGAATTTTTAGTGGTGATTGCCCAACCTAATGAATTTCACTAAAATCTTCTCCTATCAAAGAAAACCTCTAAGGGTGTGTAATGTGTATGAGTCACAGTTGCATAATTGAATCTAAAGTAAGTACAGGAAAGGATTGATTAAGGGATGGAAAAAATACTTTTCGCTATCCGGGTTAGCCTTAATTTAAAAAAGGTAAATTTGACCAAAACTGGAATTGAATTGTCATATTTGATTCAACACACAAGAGCAGTGCTGCATGAGCTCGATATAATACAAAATTTCCCAATGAAAGTCATAGGAGCCACAGACGGTTCATGTACAATTTTGTCATTACAACATAGTCGGCCTGCTTGTCCCCATGGTTTACAAATATATTTTTATCGCTAGCTTAGAATTTATATTCCTCCTCCCCAAGTACTCATCCTCGGCAGCAGTCAATCACAGTATGACAAACATTGGCAGACAGCTAAATACTAGGAATACTTATTCAGTCAAATTATATTAGTGTGACGCTCAAGTGGGACATGTGTAGCTACAGTCTATGGGCTTTTAAGATAAATCCTCTCCTTCGTCTTCCACCATACTGTCCATTCACATTTATCAAAAAATTAGCAAACTATTAGTTTGTAAATGAGGATTTCATCAATTGTGTATTCACGACATTCTGAGAATAAGCGTATAAGGCGGTATTATACTATGGTACCTCTACACTACGCAAACGTGGCAACAGATAATTACACAGTGGATCGATAATTAGACAAAACAATGAAGAGCTCACGTTAAGTTGCCTTCATTTAGTTATTGCATTTGTGTAATTAGTTACCACATCCAATACACATGTCGTCATATACCGATGTTGCCAATATTATAGTTTTTGCACCACGTTGGGGGTTTTGTCTCATCAAATACATTGTCAGTGTAAGACAGTTCACAGTAAACTACTCGCCTGTTGTGCCGTGAAAAAATTACGTCTCATTCATTACGAATAATTACCCCCGACAATTATATATCTATTCATCACACAGAGAATGCAAATTCCGCCTTCCAAATGTTTATTTTTATTCCCAACTTGGCTCCGGTTACATAATATCGCATGATCTACATGAACAATGTTGTCGTCACAACAATTTATGACACAACGTCCGCACCATCATGCTGTGATATAGCGCAAGTATTTTCTCAAAAATGTTGCTCATCAACGGCACCCGGTAGCGAATGCTCCTGAATAGATGACGAATCTTCAGAATCATATCCTGTCCAACAGATATCCTCTCATAGCGAGATGAGAAAAGATATGAATACAATACATGCGCCCCATAATACAATCCAACTACGCGGGGAGGATATACAGAGTCAATTAATGAAGCATGAGTTCTAACTGTGTTCCGTGAAGAGAATTTGGGTGTGGGAGAAGAATTCTATTCAACTCCCAATGGGTTGGAATAGTATTGTGATAATCAATTCACTTTGCAGATAAAATCGATACTCGCTGTTGGAGCTTTATAATAGATTAACTCGGAAGCGAGTGTTTCGCATTCAGAGAGACCGTGTCCATTAGTTATTTTTAATCAACCTGAATATTTGGTGTGAAAGTATTCAATTCAGATCAATGTTGTGGCTCAACAAACCTTGAACTTAAAAATAAAGTTGAACATAAAACATCGTTGCTTCAGTGCCAGAAACATTAAGTGGCCTTTAGTCTATGGTTGTGGTTTTGTTTGTTCTATGTATCCTGTGAGTTCCGTCTGAAAAATAATCTTAAGAAATAGATGTGCTACAAATCAAATAGAACTACATTTTAGCGAACGGATTTTATTCAGTTTCGTTGCTTCAACCGGCGTAAATCTTTTAAGTTAATGTTAATTCTAGTTCTTCCTAGATTGATTTCTTGATTGATTTCTGACTTTAAGCTCAAAATTAAAAAATTGATTTGTTCACAATACGTAAATATATAATTAGTATATGTCGCTTGCCAATCCCCTGGCTGTGGTATAGCGTAACAATACTTGATTCAAATTTTAAAACTTCTAAACTAAACATTAATACAGGTTACAGTGTAGCTACCTATGGTCCTCTATTTTCTACATACTGCGTCCCTGTTTATCCCTTTCGTAATTTTGCAATATGTTCATTCAATGCGTTTCGCAATTTATTTTATAACAGTTATCTCATACAAAGCCACAAAAATCTCAATGAAATCTTGCTCCAACTCTCTCGGAGAATATATAGTTTTTTATCGCCCGGAGAAAATTTGTTTTATAAAATAGATAAATGTATATGTTAAAAGATTTAATTTCTTCAATGTTAGTACACCCACGCTGTACTCATACTCTTGATCCTTTTTTTACCATTACTACTTGTCTTTGGTCATCGTCGTGTGAGCAATGCTAATTACAAAATGTACTATGTATATTATTTACGATTTGCATTGTCCTACTGTTCATCATGCTATTATTAGGGTTCGCTTGAATGTAATATTCAAGACAAAATCTGTGGACAACGCAATGTAACGTCAATTTAGTTATTTCCTCTATTCCTTACTAATACGAGGAACTGTATTTCCTTGTTAAAACTTCAAATTGGTCAAGGTATTTGAATAGTTTTAACGACATACTCGTATAATAACGAAGAACAACATTCTGCAAGATTGCGTGCTTTGTTTGCAGTAAGCGTATGAATTTTAAAGAGCATAATGTGTGTCACATTACAGCACACGTCGCACGTTTCGCGTACCTTTCTATATCATAATTTGTCTCCCACAAATGAAAGTGCGTGATATAATATCATGACCATTTGACAAAAAGGTTGAGATGACCCCTATAAAACATTAATATTCTACTGCTCCATTAGCTTTGGTTTACAAGAAAAGCTGATTGGGTTGAATACTTATTATTGACGTCAGAAAATAATGAAAAATTCCAGACAACCGCCGACCCATAAATTGGAAGGAGTATATGTGATTCATTCCGCTGTTTAAAATTACCTTAATTGCTTTTATTATTCAATATTTCGCTGTGATTTACTAAAAATAAAGTATACTAAGTAATAAAACGATGCGGCCTTCTTCTTCATTCAGTTATAGGCTACTCAACTCTTTACGTGGCACCATTCTGTAAAAGAAACTACATTAACGGTTCTCTATAAAATTCTAATTGGAACTACTTCATTTATAATCTCAACTTGAGTCTATTCTACGTCAACGGCTTTCATAAAAAAATTATTTCTAAAACTTTAGAATCCAATAATTATGGTTGAAGTTCATTCCCTTATTCGGGAAGAGTCCTTCCTAATATCCACACAATTTTTCAAATACAGCACGCTGGATCGGTTTTGTTTCAATAGGAATCATGGTCTAAACGCCGGCGAGATGGCACATGCGCTTCTGTCTCGATATCTGTACCGACAGATTTCAATTGTCCAATCTGTTTTGGATATCTAAAGTAAACCCTATCGCTTCGTGCAACAAATCTTCTGTGGCATCCAAACTTTTGTTTTTTTTTTATTTTAGCTGAACTTGTAACGCCCTGAGATGCTATATATTTTTTTTTATCGGCCAGGCCTGTGGGTAAGGTTTTAAGTAGGTGCCTAGTATGACACGGATTCACTTAACCTTCCACCGTCTGCTACATAAAGTGATTGACCACCAAAAGACCAAACGAATATAAGCACACCGGTAGTTCAATTTAAATTGTTCGCCGAGGAGGAATAAACCAGTAAAGACGCCGGAGTTTAAACAAAAACACTGATCACCTGTGAAAGTCAATTAATAAAACTAGTCGATTGGTTTTAGTTACATAATATTCTTTTAATTCAATTTCACATTACATCGTGTCTTTTACAATTAATAATTAATTCTGGTGAACTACACTATAGGTTGATTTTACATTAACACCGTGTCTCTTTCAATCGATGGCAAATATATGGACTCGCGCAAAATAGGACGTTACTCGACACTAGCTCGACATTGCTTAGTACACGTACAAGACAAAAACGTCACATAACTCCGATTCAATTCCGTATATCGGTGGAAAACAAAACTGGCTACTTATGGTAAAAAGGGGAACTCTAAGCGGGTGCGACTGTCCGCTGTGGTGATAGAAATCTGACTCCTCGATGTTCGTCGAGATCAACTTCCACCAGCCGCCATAAAGATGGATTCTTCCTATATTCCTTCAGGTCAATGTACTGGCGCACAAGGCGGAAAATCATTCATGACGGTGAGGGATTGACCTGCATATGTGCAGGTTAACGTCTCCTCCAGGGAAACTGTGGGGAAGAAGTATGTACCTAACAAGGGCACGAGATTCCCTTCTTCCTCCATCATAGTTGTTCCGCTGATACAATTTCACGATTGTTAGGAAGTCCGCCGAAAATACAATCACAGTCACCAAACACACTGACAACAATCGACGCCCAGAAACGAAAAGTACGATGCAGCAAAATGTCACTGAGGTTCCGCGGGAAAGAAAGTCAAATGCACTGTCCACCAAAAGAAACAAAACAAGTACATCGTCTCAGCATACCGTCCACCAGATGTAAAACCAAATGAAAACGCTTGCGGCTTGTGGTTTGTAATTTATAACTTTTATTTTATCGATCCGAAGGTTTTTAATTTAACTTCGCGCAGGCGACTTGCTCGATTTAAAAATACACTCGAGGGTGTGTTACTTTCGCGACTTTCGAGTCTCGCACCGTACCGGTGCACGCGGTTCGGCGGATAGTGACGCGACCGACTTGATCGGGGGTTGGAAAACTCAACCGATATCCTCTCCGATAGGGATATCGTTTTTACCTAACACCAGATACACGTAAAGTCTCTCTTGGTGGTATAGGAAACCAGATCTTGTGATAAAGGTCATGGTAGTATGTGTGGTGATCGCTTAGATCGATGCTATTCACACGTGCAGTGGAACAACGAAACAGGCAGGCGGCAAAGACAAAAGGAAGAAAATGACCAAATGCGCCGTTGGTAATGCGGGTCATTCTTTACGCGATGCCTCGTCGCTATTATCGACGTTGGGAGAAAAAAGGTGCTAAAAGCAAATTGGATGTTTATGGCATCTCTGGCTGCAGTAGAAACCGGGTTCATATTGGCATTAGGAAATGCTGGAGAATTTGGTTTCGGCGTCTATTGCGCTAATTATATGCAGCTGCTTGGGTTGTTTATTGATAAGACAAACAAAAAAGGTTGCCAGGCAATGTGTATGAAAAGGTACATGACGCGGCTGGGAAAATAGACGGCGCAATATTTATGGTCCCTGTCATGGCGGTTACATTGAATGCAATCCGAATTATTTTGTTTACAGGAATTCATCTAAGGAAATTTGACTGGCGACGTAGATGCCGAAATTGATTGGAAATTCCTGGTAAGCTAATAAAGAAATCTTAAGGAGCAGTGGTATGCGAAGAGAATGCATGAAGGTAAGTTTTCTTAACAGGGACTTAAAGATTAGATTTGATCTCTTAAATGCGTGCAGCATTTACAGGTACTAATACTGTTGCATTAGCAAACTTAAGGGAGTAGGGTAGTAGTTATGGGGGTTTTTCAGGTAAGTAGACCGTAGTGTTTGCCGGAACCGCTACAAAACCATGGACCAGTGATTAGTAAACAAAACAAACACAGTGAGGTACTGTGTGTTTGCTTTGATTTACTGGTTGGTCATCATAGGGGATGTCATGGGTAAGATTGTCTAAACAATGATCACATCCATGCCCAAATTCCATGGTCGATTGATAACCGATGAAAGCGAATTGGTACTAGGAGCTGCAGGCATCGTTGAGATAAGCGATGGCGAAAAATCGCTGAAGGAGGAAATAGGTTTTGTGTGTTCTGAAAATAGAAACGCTACTTCGGAGGGTCATAAACCTTTGATGACCTGCGCCTGAGAACGGAATAGGTTTTTGCTTGAAGATACACAAAAATGCCATTTCAAGGGTCACAATGATATGCACATCGTGTTTACTCAGGTGTTCATGCTAATGGCATTGTGGGCTATGGACCAGCGGTGGATTAATAGGATAAACACAGTGATGCTACTGTGTGTTTGTTTGTTTAACAGGCCGGAGCATCGTTAGGGATGATCTGGGGTATGATTGTCTAACGTCAATCATATTAGTGCCCAAATCCCATGATCGGTAGATAACCGATAAAGGAAATTGGACGCAAGTGTTGCGAACCTCGGGACTGGGGCAATAAATGGTTATGAACCGTAGCAAAACCCATCGGCTACGACTGTAGCAACAATTACGCTGGCCAGCAAGTATTTATCTATTATAATTGGTAACAAGCCGAGCCGATGAAGATATGGTACGGTTCATAAACGGAAAAATTCAATGTGATGCATGCCTTGATGAGGTTTGACTGTCAGGTGTGATGCTGCAGGGGAGCTTACGCTGCTCATAATTGCAGATAAGTACTATGGGTTTGGAAGGTGGTTTATTTAAGAGGATGGGCGGTTCTTTGGGAATGTCTTAAAGAACCGCCACAGGTCCATGAACCAAGCCCCGAAAGGTGGCCTATAAAAAGCCTGTACCTTAATGGGGTGGTATGTCATCGGGCGCTGGGCTTTGAAACCCTACCTACCACCCAGTAATTGTGCCCAACTGTAGAATAGCAAGAGTCGTCAGTTGAACTTAGGTTTGGATAATCAAGCGCAAAACACAAGCTCCTTACTAACTCGTTTTGCGTGCGAGTGCAGTGAAAAGTTTGCAAATATACACGCGAGTGAAGTGCAGTCGTACGCCTTCCTTTACTTGCGTCTGTTTTTTAACGGGCAATGCGCATATTCAATGTATAAAGTTCTTACATGAGCAGAGAGTGCTTTCTCGAGACCCCAGTGACTCTACATTCATGTAACGCATCATAAATGCTGACGAGACATAGGACAAGGAAACAAGTCAACAAGCATCCGAATGACGCTATCAAAACGAGCCGAAACCGAAAAAACAATGACAAAGTCGCTGAAAAACCCCACGGTACGCATTCCTTAAAAACTCCCATAACACCCATCTTCCCATATAAGTGCACACCCTCGAGTGCGTCCCTTCCCGGAGTCGAGTGCGCTAATTTCCCCTTTACTTGTGAAAAGTGTATAATATAGAACTATTAATGAACGATAACACTAGTGTCGCCATACACCAATAAACCTAATGAACTCCTTTTGCCAGTGAATTGATGTAAACCTGTGTTAATTAAACGGGTGTGATTGAGATAAAAACAGAACCACTACCAGTGATTGTTACGCTGAATGTTCGTGCCGTACACTTTTCCGTACTTTCCCCAGATAAAACGTTGCTACTAACAGTCAAAATTAGTGTTTTATTTTTGTTGATCAATAAGATCGTTGAGTGTTGAACAATAAGGTAAGAACCATCAACCACGGTGCGTTGTACCTTTCCTTGGAGATCGTTCTGTCGTTTAGCAGTGGAATACCCAGTGAACGAAGGATGGAGGAGGAAGTGAACGGAGTGCCCGTGTATTGGCACAATACTTCCTCCCCACAGTATGATCGTGAATAACGACTCACTCTCCGGGAGTGTTCGTAATTGACTGCTCTCAATTAGGGATGGAACTTGGGTTTTGCATTTGCACAACGGACAACCAATCGAGATCGTCTTTACGTTTTTGCTCTCCCATGTTCCCCGCCGTCGAGGTGTGGTGAACACTTCGGTTAATTGGATAGTCGACGAACAAGGGAGAATGAGAGAACAGAAACACAATGTGCAATGATCTCGGGGTGGCTTTGGTTGTGTGTGCATGAATCAACGCAGCTCTGATGATAACCCACTGACCTAATTCGGTGCATATGGTGATCTCAGAGTGCATTGAACTGTAGGAAGACAGAACTGTGAAGGAGAGGAAAATTTAGCTGGTGCTATTCGCCTGTGAAAAGAGATCATTGATCCCCAGCGAATAGAGTGTCTGGGGAAAGTCGATAAGACGCTACATCGGGTAGGGAAATATTACCGTGGGGAAAACCCTAAGGAATGCGGTAATTACCCAAGCCATTGGATGATGATGCAACCGCGTCGTTTCATTCGACTTGGTTGTTGATAACCAATATGAATGCGATTTCCGCTGAAAATCTCATGGTTAGGGTAATGGAGTTGCCGTGTGGCAGAAAGGTAGCTGAATCCAAGTATGCATTATCTGCATAGAATAATGAATTCAGCTATGCGTCCATTAGGGAAATATAATATTTCAGGTGAATAGCTTGAACGGTGGGATATGGGGTTGATGTGACGCGCTGTTAGTGGTCGAAATTAGGGTAGGATTGTGGGTTCGTTCTCCATGTAATATAGAGTACCCACACAAGCTTTCTTGGCGGTATCAATCGCCTGGTTTCACGCATTTCTGGTTCTAACAAAATTCGTTCTGTTAACATCGATGGGATTGGAGCGTCATTGCTTAAAAGCTCAATTTTTTGCCGCTGTAATCTTCTCGCATTTTTTTGTCAAACCACGGTTCATCAGATGAACTCCGTTTGATGGAATGCGGAGCATACATCTCCATCCCGAGCAGAATAATCCTTGTTACCGACTCCGCGCATGTGTTAACATCGGAGTCTCCGAAGCACACCTCCGACCATAGAAAGGATGCGAAGAAATCTCGCACATCGTCCCAGTTAGCAGCCCCATACTTCCATACATGACGAAGCTGCCTAGGCCGGTTAAGTGTTTGCGCGACAGATACCAAGCAGAGATCTGAGTTTTCCAGTGGCGCAGAAACCTCTATGGTATAAATACTCGTTTCAGATGTCAAAATCAGATCCAGGGTGTTCGCATAATCGCCTCGGGCATCCGGCACTTGCGTTGGTTTCTCCACGAGTGGAGTCAAGTTGTACCTAACAAACAAACATCTCCGCCAGCCTCCCAGCCTCGTCGGCCTGTTAAAATGTAACAACCAGCGGGAATTGTACACATTAAAATCGCCAAGGACGACAATTTCAGAAGCGGGGCGGTTGATTTGCATCCCGTCGACGGTATGTGAAAGATGTTCAAAAAATGTCGCCTGTCGATCGTCATTCGAGGACCGGTAAAGACAACAAAGAAATTTAATAGAATTTCTCAGCACGACCCCCAACCATATGATGTCCATGTTATTGGGTTTCAAAGGCTCCATCCTCTGGCAAGCCAGATCGGACCCTGCGAAGATAGAGACTCCACTCTTAAAACAGAATCTTGAATGTAAGTCGTATCCTGAGCAACGAAGATATGTCGAATCAGTTGACGAATCGACCTGGGTCTCAGTCAGGGGAAGGATGTCAGGTTTCCCTATTTGCAAATGTTGGTGGATGGCGTTTACATTCGTATTGCTGAAACCGATGCCCCTGAGGTTACAAGTGTCGTCACCAGTCGAGCGTGGGCTGAGCCTCGAGAGCGAGCCCGATTATGCGATGACGTATCTCTCAAAGTTCGGTTATTTATCATGATATCTGAATGATGTTCCCCCTGACATAGTCCCCCCGGAGATCCGAATGGGAGACTAGTTTACCTCCAGAATTCTTTATATCAATGGCCATCAGCCACCTATCTGAAACACCGTCGAAGATTGCTCTCGACGATATCGCCGTATATACAACGTGACGGGGTGGTATCTCACCTTGGGACCGACTACCACCTAAACCAACCTTTTCTCAAATCGGTCTATGGCGTTTGGAATGATAGTGAAGAACGTGTAATTCGAACTGACGCCATGACAGTTAGAATCACCAACAATTGAACCAATGCGTAACACATCATGGCCGTGCTTACAATTCGATTTTTAAACTGAAATATATTCCATTGATGTGAATTGTTATGTTATCGCTATGATATACGGCTCTGATGCATTTTCTTATTCGATTTTCGTTTGCTGTTCTTCACTATTTGCTTGTGTATTGTGTGTATCTGTTAGAGACGGCAGAGGTCCGTTAACCAAGCTCCGAAAGATGGCCAGGGATTTCACCCGACCATCTCACGGAGCCTAAAGCTTGATGGGGTGGTATTTCACCGGGCGACAGGGCGTTGGGGCCCCACCTACCACTCGGCCTTTAGTCGCCTCTTACGACAAGCCGCCCTAGGCGTGAGTATATTCTAACGCCCTACTCACAGGGCATAACGTTTTTTTTTTTTTCTAGCAGTAGGTGTCTTTGTGTCTTTCGTCCTTTATAAGTTTATATTGAAAAAAAAAATTAAAAAAAAGGCGATCCTCTTCTTTTGTTTGCTGGTCTCTCTCAAGGCCGCCTTTATTTAAGCCATTATATGGAGTGGATGTCTGGTAATACTATAACTTTTTGTATTCTGAATGGCTTATAACTGTCCACATTTCAAGGGCCCGCTAAATTGAATTTGTACAATCGAATAGTAAAAGCGTGCTATTAAAAGGCTGCTTTACTTTAAAAACATATTGTTAATTGGGAAATTGCTTACTTAGAATGGGACTCAAGGTCTCTTCTCTACCAATCTCACTATTTGGGGTGAGGGAATCATTGAACTTTCGAAGACAATTGTGAAATAACCGTATTCGTTAATGAAGAGCGTTATCGTCCGATCCATTATTAAGACGTTTTTTATGCCAATTCTGGCTGATAAGAACATCGACCACTCTGCTCCTAAAAGGGCGGCATCGCAACCCCCTGTGGAATTGGTTAAAGTCCAAAGTTGATATTAACAAGCTACCAGTCCTTTCTTCGAAAACAATATTTGACAGGAAATTGCCGTTATTTATCCGGAAACAATCTGAAAAATGGTGGCTAATACTAAGAACCGACCCCATTGCTCGCGATATCATATTTAAAAAATGATTCCAATATATTTCTAAAGTTCAAAATAAACGAACAATAATTTCACTTAACCATTTAGTGTTATAAACCATGCGAAATATGCCCTCACTTCTCATGTGAAAAATAAATATCCAGAACGTATAATTTCCTTCTTGCAAATATACAAAAATGTACAAGAGAAAAAAAGGAAAATTACAGGAGAAAATGTTCTAATTGTGTAGACAGAAAAATCTAGAAAATACCTTATTGTAAGGAAAAACTTGGAATATGTTAAATACTGTTTTATTTTTCCATCTGTTCTATTTGCTTACTTACGGAATTCGCCCCATAGTATCCGATTTTTTGTTTGACTAATATAAACGATTTTAAGAAAACATTTTCAGCAACATCTCCTTAGGGAACACTTTCTCATAATAACATTGACATCAAAAACACATTCCAAAGGCTTAATGAACCATTGAACCGCAACCTGAATCTATTGACCATGATGACGATACTGTAAAATAAGTTGGTGGCATAAGCCCAAGTTTTACCTTAATAGAAAAAATGAGAAGAAACTCATAAAGTATTTAGATTGAATATGCCAATGAATCTAAATCACTTTCTCTGAAAAAGTAAAACTACCAATAATAATAACTACCCAAACCCACGTATTCCTATTTTCACCAGTCTTAAAACTTCTTTGGATTTCATTAGAGATTTACATCAATATGTTGCAGAAATCAGAAAGCAATTCAAATGTTAGGCAATGACTCCAACAACGAACAGTCAATTTTGAATACCATTGAGTTACCACAACACTATTGATTTCATAAAATTATTATGTTTTGAAAACACTGGATCCAGAGTCCACCGAATTGCGGTTAAATTTGTGCAGTCTCCAAAAAAATAAACAACGACAAATATGCCATGACCCATCACCCGGAGTATGACAAAATGTGCAAACGTGTTGAATTGGATAAAATGTTTCTTTGGTGGGAATTTCAAACGACCATTGCGGCCGGAAGTACAACTTTATCCGCACATCATTTATTTTAGGAACATCCGAGCAATTGGATGCATTCAGAGTATGTGTAGTGGTCATGTCGGTGATTACCTATTTGTAATTTGCACAGTAAGCGAATTCCAATGGAAATTAATTTAACGTGTTGCTTCTCTAAACGCTGACATAAAATGGTGAGCTGGGTTTGGCTAAGCTGGTGAAATGATGGGAGGGAGTATTTATTTTAAGACATATTATTAAAGTGATGTTTTTAATAATAAATTTAGACATGAGATACAGCAGTTTGCTATCCTCACTCAGGGACACCATTAAAAATAAATTGATGTCTTTCCGCTAATGTATGGAATTAGCCATTCCGCAACCGATCAGTAGTCAAGCGTGGTATGTTTATGCAATTTAGTCTATATTGCTGGATGGAGATTGTTTAGTGCATTCAACGCTTAAGAGTGCTGGTAGAAGAGTAGTGTAATAATGACTTGTATCCAAGTGAAGAATAAAGTTTCACACAATCAATAAACTCACATACTTTACTGCGGAACTTGACTTGAAGGAATTGTCAAACTCCGAAAGATACATAGGGAAGTGAAAGAATAACAAGATGACAGCTTACAAAAGCTGATTCAAAGATAACTGGTTAAAAATCCGAAAAATATGTAATAAACATTCACACAAACGTGTACAATTTTTCTTTGTTCTTTTATTTAATTTATTTTTTCCTTAATGGGTTTCATATATTTTCTTTATAGTTAATGCCTTATAATGAAATCGAATTTGATAAGCACTTTAAATGTATATACATTAAATTAACAAACAGTCGAAATATATTCACAACAACTTATAATTAATTTATGCACAGATGGTCAAGATATTTCCACAGTAATTGCAGATTAATCTGGGGTTAGAAAATAGGCAAAATACGTTCACAATAAATTAAATTTAACTTTTAATTAGCACATTTTACAACAAGTTATAAAAATATCGTGATAAACAAGCCCCACCTGAAAACATTCTTCGTCGTTTGGTGTCGAGTTTTGTTGGCCACGCTACAATGGGACATGCTGCTCATTAACGCCCAAGAGTTTCCGATGAACCTATTAAATAGGTAAAGGGTTGCTGAGAACCCACACGCGTTGCATTGTCCCCGCGCTCAGAGTTTTGACGTCAGTGGGACACCTAGCGGTGCATTTTGAAGACTGATTTGCATTTGTTTCCGTGTAAAGTGCAATTGATTCAAAAATGTTGTCAACAGACCGCCCAAGCCGCTGCTTGGAATATGGCCAAACAGACGCTTGGATGGTTGACACTGTGCCTGATTTTTGCAAGCAAATTTTGATGACCGACGAGGCCCATTTCACACTCTCTAGCGCAGTTACCAAGCAAAATTGACATGTGGCGGTTCCTCCAAACCCAACTGCCTACTTACCAGAAGAACCCTCGTAACTACAACCCAACCTTTATAGTTTTCCGCAAATGCAATCGCATTAGCACCTGTAAATACTTCACGCATCAAGTATGTAATGTATTTAGCTAAAAGCTCCTGGAAGAGAATTCTTACCTTCATTCATTAATTCGAATTCAAAATTCCCTATAAGAATTCTGTCCAAACTTATCATAAATCCCAAGCCCAATTCGGCACCTTCGGTTGCCAGGCAAATCCCAATCTTATTATACGCATTTTCCCTAGACGAATTCCTGAAAACGAAACAATTTGGTTTACATATAATGTAACCATCATAACAGGGATAATAAACATCGCGTCGCCTATTCCCAGCCTCATCATGTGTACAATAAATCCGTTTACATACACATTGGTTGGCGACCTTTCTCTCCCTACTATAAACAACCCAACGCAGCTGCACACAATTGGCGCAAACTACGCTAAAACCAAAACCTATAGCATAGGCAAATGCAAACAGGAATTGTATACTTACCCTTGGCAGCGATGTCATTAACACCAATTTCCTGTGAATATGCTAAAACCAATTAGCACCATGTCCACCAGCATTGCGGTATATCAATATAGCTGCAAGGCATATCATAGACAATGATCTCCACGATCCCTTTGTCCTACAATATTTCTGGATCTGCTTCTCATGAGCTCGCGGCATGAGTAAACAGAAATCCATTACTAACCAATGAGATACTGTTTGTTTACTTAGCCGTACTCACATCTCGTTGATGCACATTATAACCTTTATTTGTTTTCAGATTCGTTCTCATGGCCTTGTCCCATGAAAGAACCAATGTTCACACAAACATGTGTACCACTTCGATCTTCTCTATGAGATCTGGTTACCTACCCCCAAAGAGAGACTTTACGTTTCTCTTGGAATAGAAAATGCATCCCTAAATTAAGAGAGCCAACACCACTGGCCGAATTTCTTTTGCCAGCGATTTCATATCGCTGATTCCTTTTGCACCCACCGACCGAGCCGGTCGTATCACTCTCGCTCCCCGGTGCGCACGGGGACGCGAATACAACGCGAGTCGAGTAAGCCCATTACCGAGTGACAAGTAATTTTTCTTTTGCCGCCCGAATAATGCCTTTCAAGTAGAGTACATTGTCTTACATTCTTTTGTGCATTCGTTACACCATCAGTGTAATTAAAATCAGTATGCTGTAATCTAAATAAATACCGAAAAATATGTCGCGAATAAAAGTAACCATTTAATTAATAAACTAACTCGAGTGTTTTTCATTTAACTATCTCGTGGCGAAGTTTTACTCATTGTGTTGGTGAACAGTTGCTGAAGGATCGATGGTGTCCGTTGTTCCCCATTCTTCGATTCGCGGATGAACTCGGTTTCTTTTGGTGCTCGGAGAACTCTAGTTTATGATGGAGGACAGAAGAGAATCAGCGCCATATGCCGGTGCACAATGCTTCTTCCCTACAGACACATTTGGGGAACAGAGAATCCTTACGAGATCCACGGAACACCATTGTATGACTAAAAAAGTGGCTGTTTGGGTCGACGTTTGCCCCAAAACCACCATTGACCCACTTTTCTCCGGAGAAAGCAAGGCAGTCGATGGGAATCGATATCGGTGGATGTTAGCTCATTAAGTCTGCCCACAAATGTGTGAAAAAACTCTGGATGGGTACTTGTTTCAACAAGCCTCGTGCTACAATGCAAAAAAAAAAAACAATGCAATTTCTACACGAAAATTCCCTGGGCGTGTGCTGTCAAAAGAGATGCCAGATTTGACCCGTCCGGAGCTCTTTTTGTGGCCCTATTTGAAAAGCAAAGTGTATGCCAGCAAGCCTCAGATCATTGGCGAACCCAAGGCAAACATTCGTGCAGAAATCATAGCTATAGCGCTCGAGATTCTCAAAAAAGTGATTTTAATGCAGCAAAAAGGGCACATTTTGCTATGGCCAATAAAGGCTGCCCCTTGATTGATGCTGTATTCAAAAACTAGTCCAAATAAATTGTAAAGGACCAAATCGTTTACCGCCACATGCTCAAATGCGTCATTAATGTTTTTCGTTGCCAATACGCATTATGTCATTTTAAGTTCATTAAGGTTCGGATTCTAATTGCCGACAGCATGGTAAACAATTCGTAGAAAAAAATAACTGTACTTGTAACGAACCCTAAAATTTTCGTATGCCAAGCACACGTACCACTTTACTTTATAAAAAGAAAAAATTTAACCTCCTGGCGCAGATGTTCACTCGAGAACTTCTGAGCGAAAATCGGACATTTCATGTAGTAGAACACAATACGATGCGCAATATAACATTATAGCGTTCGAAATAATAGTGAAGAAGAACGTGTGATTCGAACTGACGCTATGACAGTTTGAATCACCAAAAATTGAACCTAAGCGTTACCCATCAGGCTACTGGCCGATTTAAAATTTGATTTTTAAACTCGACTATACTCCACTGATGTGAATTGTTATGTTATCGCTGTGGTATACGGCTCTGATATATTTTCTTATTCGATTTTCGTTCGGTGTTCTTCACTATTTTGCTTGTGAATTGTGTGTGTATCTGTTAGAGACGCCACAACATTTCTTACACAATCCTTTTTTTTTCGTCAGACTTCGATGTTGACAGCCTGCCACTGCGATTGTCGTACTCGACGAACTCACGGTCACTTCTGAAAAGTGGTAAACGACTGAATTCTTCAAAGTTTCGTTGCCGAAACACTTCTCCAACATTTCCAAGATGCAAAATTTAATGCAAACTTCTCGTTGCAAATTAATTTCTATTTTTTTGAATTGTAAAAACTCAAAGAGTCGCACACACACAGAGTCCTCAAGATGGCGTAACTTCTACCAATGTGTAGCTATAAAGTTGGAATGTGATGGGATTGATATGCCACCTAACAAAACAAACGGAACCCAATTTAATATGCAGCAACAGTTCTGAGAATCTTTTGATCAAGGTGTTACATGGCTATGTATGCTCTCAGTGTACACGGCATCTGGAGCCCGGACGCCTTCGCAAATTGCAACGGCTCTCAAACGACTTAAATGTTAAGAGTTCATGGCGCTGTCACACGCTATGAATTTGATGTAGCACCGAATTTTACCTGAAGAAATATCCGACAGGATAGTAATGTTTGGTTTAGTAATTTTAATTTAATTTATCTACTTAGTGGATGGTCCTATTTTAATGCATAGGATTCAATTTTGTTCGGACTTTGCACACCCTTCACTTAGTTTCCTCGACGGTGATTGGATAATTATTAAATCATTTCTTGACTTCGTATATCAAACAGAAATTTTCATGGCTCTTAGCATTAAAAATCTTATTTTTAACCTGGCAAAGAATGCGGGATTTATGCCAACCTTTCCGTCAATAAGACATTGTATAGTAAATTTTATATATCAGTTACAGCCAAGGCATACTTAAGAAAATCATGAAAACAAGCGATTCCAAAAAATCCTCTTCCAACAATTAAAGGTGCACATGATTATGGTCCACGCTGTGAGAATGTTGCAATTGGTATGATAGGGCATTCATGTTTAAATACAATTATTGGTAACAATTTTTCAACAAAAATACTGTTTACTCTTGACGAGTGGTAAAAAATCTGCTTTTGAATTAATCCCAAAAACTAGCTTTTTCGATCGGTAATTTTATTCTGTCCGGATTGAATTTAGTTCATAAAGTAATTGAATTGTGTTCCCATCTTTTTAGAGGCAAGAAATAATTTACTCCGGCCCAACCATTTCTCCTGTATAGACCTCAAATTAGAACCCCTTTCGAATATTGCCCATGTTTGGAGCTCTTCTCCTAAACACACCCTCAACCTAATTGAGAGCATGCAGAGACGGCCGATCCGCCTGATCGGGGACAAGGCGCTGACGTCGGAACTACAGCCGCCATCATATCGAAGGCGAGTAGCTGACCTTTGTCTGTTTAACAGATAATATTACAAGCACTGGTCTTCGAAGATTCGTCGTATCGTTCCGCGCGATTCGGTTTATAAGTGGTCCACCAGATAATCCGATGGTTCCGGTTCAATTTGCGGTTCATCTCCCGACAGCGCGAACATCTCTGTTTGTTTGTTTGCAGACGCATTTATTCACAGTCTTTTTTATGTTTTACAATTTTAGTCTAAATGCTAAACCTATCTTTATAATTTTTACTACATAATGTAATTTACTGGCTCTTCACAAGCACTCTAAATTATGCAATATTGTATGCTTAATTTATGCCTTTCAGCTTACAGTTTCTTTTATTTATTCTTAATATAATACACATACTTTATAAAAAAAATAGACTATTATCTTAGAGGTCTACCTCTTCTTCTTTTAGAGGCATTATGACAAAAAAATAGATTTTTTTTTTTTTTTTGAGGATGCAAAAATTTTAAAAACAAAATAATAAGTGCGCGCGAACATCTCTGCATCAGAACACGTTCCGTTACAGAGCGGGGAAGCTGCGGAATTCCTTCCCCATGCGAGTGTTTCCGGAACGTTACAACCTGCATCTGTTCAAAAAGAACTGCAACAGTTTTGGGTGTCACCTCGGCGCTATAGGTTCACCTCTCCCGATAAAAGTATAATAAAAAAAAACCACTAAGAGGAAGATGTGGGACTACTAGTACATTTAAGTGAAAGTCTTTTGCAATAAACCGACATTTAGAAATTTAATTACGGTATTATTGTTTGAGGCACTGACCATCGCAATACTGCAATGACAACGAATCAACCAATCAGTCGACATCATTACTCCGACTCGATTGATTGATTACTGTTCCGTCAAATATCAGGTATTAGCGTCAAGTTAATTTATGCTCAGGAAGAGTAATCAATTCCAGATCTAGCTATTTAATTGCGTACTAAATTGAAATGACTTAAACTGTTTGGCTTGAAACTTTCCATTCCTTGTTTTGCCAATAGCTCAGATTATCATGTCATGTTATCGTTATAGGGGTTTAGGATAGCATCAGCTGTTATCCGAAAAAGGAACACGTCATGAATATGTTTTAATTCGTTATGATGATTTAACGCTCATCTGATCTGATGCAAAGAGCGTGAATTGTCACGCAATGCGCACTTCGTCAAGTATTCAATTGCGCCATTAATTCAATTATTCCAGAGGAAGAGTGCTAATGCGTGAATATTATGAAGAACAATGTACTGCAATTGAATCCAATTTGCTAACGTAACAAAACGTAAGACTCAAGTAGGCACAAATTGAGCGACTACAGCGACCGAATAAGATGGTTGTCACACTATGGATAGATAATTATATCTGCAAAGGGTGTGACAAGGTCTGTGACGAATTATGAGTAACTTCTTTCCATTCTGTTGAAGTTGCAGAAACTAATTACATGGATTGCACTTTTTCTCATGGAAATAATAATTTAACTTATTTGTGAATACTAACACTAAGTGTATAATTAAATAGTATATATATGTATATACATATTTTTTTCAATTGTGATACTATATAATATAATAAAATATGAACAAATAGAAAATAATAGCCCCTAGTTACAATTTAAATTTGTGTGACTCATTAGATAATAAATTAAAATATGTTGGATTGAAAACAGAAAAAATAAATGAATATCGCAAATTGTATGGTATTTCTAAGTCCGTTTTAGATATTGCATACAATGCGCGTTATCGTGGCATTCAAATATGTGGCCAATGTCAAGAGATTGCGCCATTAAATGCCAGGCTAGATTCGTTGTTCAGTGTTGCATTATAAATTTGTATTTCCCATGTAATTTATATTCAAGCCACAATAACCTCGAGTTAGAAGTGGCTCTACGGCGTGCGCATCGTGTTCATGATAACTCGTAGGAACTCACTGAACGACAACCCGCTCTGCTGTATAACGAACTTGAACCCTGTTGCACTGCGTCCCACTTTCAAAATAATCACGAATTGTTTTGACATGTTTTTTTGATAAATATAAAGCTTTCTCCGATATTATTATCCATGGCCAAGGTTAGATACAATTTCGCAAAAGTGAAAAATTTCCTATCGAAACGAGCTCCTGGTGCTGATGATTGCCGGTCCGCTTCGCCGAATGTGTGTGAAAAGGTATTGAGTTTCCAAATTAAAACAATTATTGAAGGCTGGATTACTGGGGAGCACACATAAAGTACGAACTCAAGATTGATTGGTAAAGAAAATTGCGAAATTCAAGTTGCTAGTTGGTGGAACACAAGCGATGCCGAGTTTCTTCAGTTGCTTTCTGAACTACAGTCGACTGCAATTGACTTTTGCGGTTTCGAACAATCAGTGATTAAGTACATTTGAAAATAAAGGCGTGACGGAGATGTGAAAGTTCCTTTAAAAGATTTGAATCGAATTCAGTTTGGAATAGGCACCTTTCTATTTTTTTCTGGGACAAGTTTCTCCAATGTTAAGCTGGTACTTGCCAACGTCACCTTCTAACCAGGTTCTAAAAGAAAAATTGACCACAAATTTGTTTGTTTCAACTATTTGTAAACGTACATAAATTAAGGAAGATTTGCAGGTACTACAAGTTCTACTAAAAGTTGGGATTTTGATAGTTCGTTTTCTTCTTAAAAACATTTTCTCCGGACGACAAATTATTTATTGTATTCCGACCAGAGATCATTTTGGCATTTATAGACTCGTGATGAGATCCGTCATATGTCAAGCTGATAAAGAATTTTTAATAGCATACAACACACTTTGTATCAACGAACTCTGAAATACAAAATAAGTTAAAATATACACGCTTTTAATAGCCGACTACCAGGCATATGGATATAATATTTTCATACACAGGTGTTGGATACTAGCATTGCTTATGAGAACCCGCACAGTAATCGTGGTGTTTGTTCCAATTTAACTTTGTGTGACTTGCAGGGTGATTAAATTTTAAGGGCCGATGTTGAATGTGAACCACACGTAAACGTTAGGTTTTCTTCTGCATTTCATTTGACATTTCTCAATTTCAGACTAACTCAATTTGAACCATGGAAAGATGCACAATCGAGCGATGCGTTAAAGTTATTCAGGCTTATTATGAAAATGGGCGTTCAAATCAAAATGCATATCGTGCACTTCGTGATTTTTCGGTCAATTTAATCGTCCAAATGTGCGTACAATCGGAAAAATCGTGCAAAAATTTAAGCAAACCGGGTCTGTAGGAGATGTGAAAACACCAGTGCAAGCTCGTACAGCTCGTACTGCAGAAAATATTGCTGCTGTTCGCGGTAGTGTGGCTGAAGAGCCGTCCACCTCAACTCGTCGCCGTGCCCAACAATTGTACCTCTCACGCTCGTCGTTGATGAACATTATGCATAAAGACTTGCATTTACAGGCTTACAAGGTGCAATTGACTTAAGAACTAAAGCCTCTCGACCATTTCAAGCATCGTCAATGGTCAGAATGGTGGCAAGAAATGGCAACAACGGATGATTAATTTTCGAAGAAAATCATCTTCAGTGATGAGGCACATTTTCACATCAGTGGATTCGTCAATAAGCAGAATTGCCGCATTTGGGCGAATGGTAATCCAAGAGTGATCGTCGAAAAACCAATGCACCCACAAAGTGACTGTTTGGTGGCGGTTTATGGGCTGGCGGCATCATTGGGCCGTATTTTTTCCAAAATGAGGCCGGTCAGGCAGTTACTGTGAATGGTGTTCGCTATCGTGAGATGATAACGAACTTTTTATGGCCCGAATTGGAAGATATGGACGCGGACGATATGTGGTTTCAACAGGGCGGTGCCACTTGCCACACAGCTAACAAAACAATGGCTCTTTTGGGCGACAAATTCAATGGCCGTGTTATCTCACGTGGTGGCGATGTCAATTGGCCGCCAAGATCATGTGATTTGACACCGTTGGACTTCTTTCTTTGGGGTTATTAGAAAGAAAAGGTAAGGATATGGATAATTCGGCACATTAACGGCATAGAACCTCAATTATGCCTCAGCGTCATCGAAAATTTGGACCATCGGATTGTTGAAGTCCGGCGCCGTGCTTCCTCGGTTGAGGGAAGAGCGGGGACCTTTTATTTTTATTCCTTTTCTCTCTGTTTCGTTTTCATACGTATGTTTTTTCGATGGTTGCAACCAGAAATTTACTAACTGGAAAACCCATTTATTTTCACAGGTCAAGACGAAGTATACTTTATATATATGTATATTGATTTCTTATACATTTCTAAGATTTGTTTAAAACGTTCAACTTAATCCGAACGAACTTTATGAACTGAACTTTTTTTCTATTTCTATTTTTTCTTGTGTGACTTTTCACATCAATCAATTTGGACGAAAATCCAAGTTGCTATGTTTTGAATAAATAAAAAGGTGCATGTTATTAAGTGTGCTGTAACTGGCAATATTGTGAATGTTTATGAATGGTATGTATTAAGTGAGAATGTAATATATGTTAAGTGAAGTTTTTAAGGATGTGTAAGGAGATTCAGTGTTAAATTTAATAAAGGGTAGTATTCTGGAATACAACATCCCACCCTTCTTCGAGAAAGAAAATTATCCTTGAAGAGAATAATTTTCTAGTAACTATAGGTTAGATTAAGATTAATTAAAGGCTTGGATTTTCGTTCAATTACATTACAATGGTTTTCAAAATTAATCTTTCATCAAAGGTTACAATAATCAAAAAGTTCTTAATACTAGAAAATTAATCTATTTACATTATATATTAACTAAATTTTTCCAATAATCAAAAAGTTCTTAACACTAGAAAAATAGTCCAAAATAGTCTATTTACATTATATATTAACTAAATTTAAATATTTCTCCTTGGAACCTTTTCTTTTCTTATCCAAAAATCATTATTACTTATTTAATTATATAATATTAATATTATTGTTTCAAAATGCTCATTTCCGTATATATATTAATTCCAAAATTTCTAATATATATATTACCAATAAAAAAATTCTTTCTTTCCTTTTCCGTTCGAATATATATTAATTCCAAATTTTTTTTCTTTCTTCCCCCTCATTAACTTTTTTTTTTTTTTTCCGTCATTTCCTACAATTGTTAGATTATTTCATATATATTGAATAATAAAACAAAGGCCATTTGTTATGTGTTTATCTTTTCCTTAAATTTATGGAAAATTTTCCAAAACCTTTTTGGGCCTATTACTATGATGATTGTATAGAAATGCATAATACCAAAAATCTTCTTAAGAAATGATTTCAACTGTCCTAAATGACTGTGTAACTTTTTATTTTTTTGTATTTTGTGTTTGAATAAATGTTTATTGTTGAAAACAAAAATTTGTAATGTCCTTATATGGTTTTCCTTTTCCGTACCTATTTTAGATAAATTATTATTTTCATTATTTATTATATCGTGTTTGAGTAAGTGTTTGTGTTTGTTTTCGTTGTTTAAAATATTTATTGTTTTCGGCTTAGTGTTGCCATTGTCCATAGCTTTAACTGCTGTCGGAACGTCTACCTTTTCAGTCTTACTCACTGCTGATGAATCGTTTAGTTTCTCAGTATCATTTACTGATTCGAATAGTTCTTCAGACTTATTAGCTGTTAGAACAGGATGGAGGTGTGCCACCGAGGTCGCGGCGGCCATTTGGCCGATATTTTCTTCCATACATAATTGAACCATACCAATATTATCATAATAAAAAGAAATGACAATATTTTCCTAAATAATTTGTGTTTTATTCAAAATCAATATCGGCCCTTAAAATTTAGCCACCCTTTACATTGCTGAGCAGAGTGGGGCAATTAAATATAGAGAAGATATGTTTAGTGCAGTTCAGTTTATGATTTATTTTCACTATCGTTCTTTTTCAAGTATCCTCTAACGTCGTTGCCCCGCCTTTCCTGTCACTCACTTTGGGTGTACGCCTAAATTTTAAGTCGCAGCCATAAAGAGTCTTCTTGTTAAGCATCCATACCAATTTCAATTGCAAGACAGTGTTTTTATTAGTTGCAATGTCAAGTGATTTCATTTAGCCAATATTATTTATGGCACCTTCAAATAACGTCTTAAATATGGCAATCTGTGCGCCAAGTTTACTCATCTTATGTGCAACTTATATTCGGCAGCATCTGGCACAAGTGGCAAGGGTACCCCACAATGGTGGTATCAATACTAGTTATCAAATTTCTGCCATGGGACCGCGATCTTCTGATATTGATAGGAGTCTTACTAATTTGTTGCATACTCTTGTCGTTTTTCGCCCAACTTCCACAAGGTTTCCATCAACCTGCTGTCGGAATAGATATGGTATATCATCATCATCATCATCAGCACCACAACCGGGATCCGGTCTAGGCCTTATTTAACAAGTCTGAGGCTTGTTAAATTTTCCATAATAATTTGTTTTTCCGGGCAAGGTATGGTATATCATATTTTTCGTATATTGGGATGTTGCATTTTCTACCAACTGCTTATAAAAACTGCTTGGTGCCTTTGTGGGGGTTTCCTGTGGTGTGCCGGCGACACTCTCACCCGCCGACAGAAATCCGGGGAACGGCGAATTGTTGCGGGCAATGGTACGCCAAGGAAGAGTCACCGCAGGGCCTGTTTAGATTGTTGGCAATTAACCCAAAAGTTCGATTAATCGAAGTTATTCACCGGCGGCCATCCACTAGAGGACCGCACTTCCGGCACGTTGCGAGCACTTGAAAACCTGATGCAAAACCGTTATCCGCAAGGAGGAAGGACCACAAATGAAACACCCGGGGTTTATTGAACTCGGTATTTTATTTTTTCGTTTTCTCAAGTATTTGGTTAACAATATCTCTACACACATATTCCTGTACATATATACAATTGTCCTAGGTACACGCAATAGCCGTCCGAAATATTACTTGTGCGAAATTTGTACACTATAAGTTAAATACATCCAGTTAACTATATTGGCTCTTTACACACATATTCCCATACATATATGCAATTGTGCTAGGTACACGCAATAGCTGTCCGAAGTATTACTTGTGTGAAATTTGTACACTATAGGTTAAATACGTGCAGTTAACAATATTGGCTCTTTACTCACATATTCCTGTACATATGTACAATTATCCTAGGTACACGCAATCGCTGTCCGAAATATTACTTGTGCGAAATTGCACTTCACGCACTGACGACAGACTCTCGAGATACCACTGCGGCACCGACCGAGTGGACCGAACGGAACTGGTGGCTGGTGGATCTCGACTTGACTCCTCGATGAGTTGATATTCCACTGACTGTGTATGGCTTGGCGGATGGATAGCCACTGACTAATGGACGCCAAAATTCATCGCGTTGTGGCAGTGGGGTTATAGCTAAAGTGAACTCGCTGCCACTTACTAGGAATTTGTGGGAGAGTTGCTATGGCTGCATAGGAATTTAGTTCCAGCGAATCCTTGCCGTACAAGCTAAGTTGGATTCGTTGGTTGGGTGTACCGGGAAATTGAAATTGCTTGGGTGGAAGCAAGGAATATCGTTTAGATAGGATATTAACCGAAGTCATTTCGGGGAAATGTATGCGGTTTGGTATAGTTGTTAATGTTCCGTTGTGGATTTGGGTATGGGTTTGTTACGGCATATGAATTTCGAAGAAATTAAGATTGCTTGGTCACAAAGAGGAAATATGAATTAAGTGGAGAATTGACCGAAGCAATTTCGGGAAAAAATATATGTGGGGCGATGTAATTGAGGGGGATGGTTAATGTTTGTTGTAGGTTGGAATATATGTGTTATTAAGGCATATCAATTTCGGGGAAATTGTGATTGCTTGGTCGCAAAGAGCGAATGAGAATTCAGTAAAGGATTGACCGAAGCAATTTTGGGAAAAAGAATGCGGGGATGATTAGAATATATTCTGTTGAATTATATTCTGTTGGGAGTTTGGAAAATGTTTTTTTATTGCAGGTTGGGAGATGTATGTGTGGGGTAGATGAAGTATAGTGCCAGACACGGGCACACGGTTCACTTCCTCCTCCATCCAATTGTCACTAATTGAGACGGCGCGGGTATCGCAGCAGGTACAGGAAACACGCTTTAGCAATGAAATGTGTCTAGTTTTGAATTTAATTTACTTTTAAATTTTGAAAATCAAACAGTTAATGAAATTTATGACTTGTTTATTGTTTGTCTTTTACATTTTTGTATAATTTATACGTTTTCACAAAAGCTATTTAACACTTCGTATAAACTTATGGATATTGTTTTATCAAAGAGACTATTGTATACCGATTTTTTTTTTTTTTTGCCGCACTATATGTTTTCAATAATAAACAATTTGGGATCAATAAATTTACGTTATTTCATAGATTCACGGATAAATTTACGTGGAAAAATAAACTAAAACTTCCTAGAGTTGAAAAATAAAACACACACGACTCCGGGTATATATTCGCGTGTTACTGTTTACGCTTCTCCGCTGGTGGCGCGGAGAGCGGGAGTGACCCGTGCGACCAGCGTGGTCGGAGGATGGAATAAGACTCAGCGATCGTCATCTCATGCAGAGATGATTTCGCTAAGGAAGAAAAAGGAAGAGAGAGAAAAACGTTTCTCTTAAGGGTGTAACTAGTGGCGCAGTGGTATATGTGCGCGATCGAACAGATTCAATGTTGTTGCATGTGTTCGAAAACAAGGACAATAGGGAAAAATGACCACATGCGCCGCTGGTAATGCGGGTCATTGTTTACACGATGCCTCGTCGCTATTTTCGACGTTAGGAGAAAAAGGTGCTAAAAGCAAATTGGATGTTTATGGCATCTCTGGCTGCAATCGAAACCGGGTTCATATTTGCATTAGGAAATGCTGGAGAATTTGGTTTCAGCGTCTATTGCGCTAATTATATGCAGCTGCTTGGGTTGTTTGTTGGTAAGACAAACAAAAAAGGTTGCCAGGCAATGTATATGAAAAGGTATATGGCGCGGCTAGGAAAATAGACGGCGCGATATTTATGGAATTTGTCTGGTACCGAATTGGTTCAGAATACCAAATAAGCAAACAAAGAAATCTTATGAAAAATTGTATGCGAAGGGATGCATGAAGGTAAGTTTTCTTTATAGGGATTTTAGGGTTATAATAATTGGGTCTGTTTGATGCGTGAAGCATCTAAGATGCTAATGCGAATTGCATTAGCGAAAGCTGGTGCAGACCCGGGTTATGGTTATGGGGGTTTTTTCAGGAAGGCGAGCCGTGGGATCTGGCGGAATCGCCACATATGCTATTGTGGATTTTTGGCGTAAGTTGTGGTGTTACTTTGGTGGTTTATTTACCTTTTGGTTGTATGTTGATACTAAGTTCCGCCAATCACTGTCCGCAGCAAAAGAAAATCAAAGAAACCAGAGCGGACGCCGCCACTAATTAAAACACATTTTCTTTGAAACTTAAGTTTCCTTTATTAACCCAATCGTTCGTATGTTCACAATATTATGGTTGTATAACTTAACACTATCGATCGACAATATAAAGTTTCCTTGCTAGGTGTTCGTGGCCAGAGAAATCACAAGGCACAATTCCGATCGCTCGATTATACACTTGACGTTACTTTTCTTTTTATAAATTCAATTCGCGGACCGACCTCCTCGTTGGGTTCTCGGTGGTGAGCTATCAACCTCCTCGGTGGGGTTCTCGCTGTTCGGCTATTCAATCAAGAAACTTGTCGCGTTGACGATCCAAATTAGATTGTCCCTGCATTACTAATAAATATCCTGATACAGATCGTATCTGTACCTGTACAGAAAAATTTTCCTATTCAATCTGCTAACAGAATTCCCGAATCTCTGTTAGCAGCATGTTATTTCGTCCCAGGGGTAATTTCTATATCTCTGAAAGGAGAAACTCGCCCATTATTAAACATCATTATCACCATCCATGGTGGTGATCGAAATTCATTTCCACGGCCTTCTGTTTGCACAGAACATCTGGCACCCAGACCGGAGATATTCGGTGATTGTTTGGACGTACAGTCCTCGGGTCTTGTTTGACTTGTAGTTACAAATCGAAATCCATTAGATCTTTGTAATGGTGTGAAATTTAAAAAGGAACCGTGGAATTGAAGTAGTTCCTTTTGTTGGTTTTATCCTCATAAATATTCCCGAATTAACTCGTTGAGATAATTACGGTTGCCTAGAATTTGGCAGCGGATAAGCGATATGATTTATTGTATGAGGTTGCCGTTTCCTTTGTTTGCACGACGGATTTGGGTGGTCTTTATGGTAGACTACCCGCACGTGCATCCGTTGGTCGACTAATTTACTGGTGCTAGCAATTCTTTTGTATCGATATTCGGAATTGCCGGTTCGATGAAATGTTCCTGAGCGCAGGCAGAATGTATGGCGTTTTTGGGAATTGCTTTTAGGACTAGGATGCATGGATGGTTTTAACCTTTGTTTCAGGTATGATGAACTATGGGTGTTGGGCTTGACATTAAAAGCTTTGGGGAGTTCAGTTCCTTGCTTTTTGGTGTCGGGCTCAACGTTGGCTGTGCGTTGCAGGCCCTATGGTGGGACTTTGGGACACGCCGCTGTGGGCGCGTGCAACGTTCTCAGGTAAGTAAGTTCCTTGAAGGTAGGAACCTTACCTGCGTGGGCTTGTGCGTTCGTAGAATCCTACAGATTTGTTTTTGCATGTTTACATGCATCCACTAACTTTCATTCCTTGAGGGTGAACTTTATATGTAAGTAATTATGTTCCTTGAATTAAGCCAATAAATGGGGTAGTAGCCTCACTAAACTAACTCTGAGCGCATCATCATACATAATATCCCATAACAACAACGGGCTCAATACAAGTCTTTGTATCATGCTCTTTAAATATTTTCCTGATCCCTCATTGTTACCATCTAGCAAAGTCCTATCAAATAGATAGCTAATCATAGATTTTACACGGTGGATTGAAATTCGAAAGCCATCAAACGCTCTTAGGATATTAGAATAATTTTACCGCAGGCTCTTTGAATAGTATATCGAAGAAGCTCTCGTGCTGCGAATTTGGCTACCGCAGGGCGCCCGTAGGTATTAAGATCTTAGGTTTTTTTCTAGGTAGGCTTTATCTTTATGGTTGCGAAAAAGAATGTGTACCACGGGTCCGTCCCTTTGGCATACGCGAATGTTGGAGATCGTCCTGAAATCGCATATATTCCTAAATGCAAAGAGCCTGTGTGTTGCTGTAAATTTTATTTTCAGTTCTTTTGTTTGTAGAGTTCCTACTCACATTGGCGCAGTATACGCTAATGTTGATGTGACTGTGGGTTATTCCTCTATTGTACCAAGCATGGGCGCAGGTTCAGCAGGAACACCACCAAAACCACTGTAAATTATTCCTATCAGCAGGAGTAGAGCACACAGCGAATACAACAACTCTCCAAAGAAAAACACACTGGAGTAATTTATTCTGTTATTTTTATTTCACTTTATTCTCTTGCATAGCTTTTATTTTAAATACAGACACTGGAACCGTCTTTTTAATTATGGGTCGTGTTGTTTGTTCAATAGTCTCGATTTTAATTTTCAGTGCGCACTTGTTATTTACTGTGTGGTACACGAACTCTATGAATCAACGTCACACTCGTATTTGGCAATCACTATTTAAGTAAATTTATTCCTCTAAAATATTAAATCCATTCCCATAGAACTTATGTTCCTCGAAAAACAACTCGACACGAAAACAACCGTGTGCACGCTTAAGGAATTTAAATTTGACAACGGAAGGCGCGACAGCAGAGACTCGAGGTCTCTCCTCGAAGGGTGATAAAATGTGACTCTTCGATGCAATCCACATCCGTCAGATTCAACGGTCGTGGATCACATCGATATGGGAGGAGCGAACAGGCTCAACTTGGCGACGGTCAATGAGCGATCACAAAGGAGTTAAATGGGAGGATTCCCCATGTGTCCGTATAGGACAAGTACGATGCCCCTTAGCCTGCATATCGACAACGAACGATACCGCACCTGTTCAAACAAGTGGACGAGCAACAAGGGGCTGCAGGCATTGTGTTTATGTAATGCCGTTGTAGGCGATACATTCTTCGGTGATGATAGGTCGATCGAAGATTTGGGGTCTCTTTAATTTTGCCATATGGCTCTGGTGCTCTAAAAAGGAAGATATTTTGTTGACATTAGGTCAACAGAAATCTTGCCGATGGTGGCTGGTACATGGATATGGTGATGAGGAATTTGCCACCCATGTGAACCATGGACCAGCGTTGGTAAGCAAAACAAACACAGTGCGGTACTGTGTGTTTACTTTGATTTCCAGAAGGGTCATCATATATGAACGTGGGTATGATTGCCTAAACAACGATCCTATTCATGCCCAAATCTCATGATCGGTTGATAGCCGATAATGGGAAATTGGTTGCAGCTATTGCGAACCTAAAGATATGGTCCAGCCGATAAGGCGAGGATGGACATGTCAAGCACGTGTGTGAGAAAGTGCTTCTCAGCAATGCGTATTGACATGTTCGGGAATTAATGTCGGTTACATGAAGAGGTAACCGAATTAGATTTCGGAAACATGATGCGTGGAATTGGAAAGGAAGATATCTTCCAACCAACTATAGGTAAAGAAAGTCTACACAACATTTCAAATGATAATGGAATTCGAATTATCACGTTCGCAGCGTCAAAAGATCTGTTAGTAAAAAGCACGATGTTCAAGCACAAGGAAATTCATAAAGCCACATGGATATCACCCGACGGCGTAACGCATAACCAAATAGACCACTTCCTCATAGACAAAAGACACCACTCGAATATCCTTGACGTAAGATCATATAGAGGAGCAGATTGCGACTCCGATCATCTTCTAGTGATTGGCAAAATCAGGAGTCGCCTCGCAGCAATCCCATATGGGCAATCACGGGAGACAAGCAAAAAGTTCGACACTGATAAACTGAAAGACGGAAGAGCCAAAATAATTCGAGACGCAAACGGCTGTCTGGTCACAGAAACAAACAATGTCGTGACAAGTTGGAAGCAGTATTTTGAAAATCTGCTCAATGTACGCACCCATCAACCACAAATAAATGCACCAAGCGTACATACAGCCGAGCCTCAGATCCCAGAGCCGTCTCTCAACCAAGTTGTAGACGCAATAAAGCGATTGAAAAACAACAAGGCTCCCGGAGTCGACTGCATACCGGCAGAGCTTGTGAAGCATGGAGGAGAGGCAACCGCTCGAAAGATCCACCAGCTCATCCAAACAATATGGGATAAGGAAGAGATACTGGGAGACTACGAATGTGGGTTCCGTAGGACCAAATGTTCACAATAAGACAACTGCTGGAAAAGAAGTGGGAATACGGAGAGACGGCTCACCAACTGTTCGTTGACTTCAAAAAAGCCTACGACTCAGTCGCAAGGCAGAGACTCTACCATATTCTAGTTGAGCTGGGAGTCCCAAAAAAATATGCCGCCTTCATTCAAATTTGCATGAACGAAAACAAAGGGCGAGTTAGAATAGAAAACCACCTCTCAGAACCATTTGAAATCCGGGACGGACTAAAGCAGGGAGATGGTCTATCACCGTGTCTCTTTAACCTTGTGCTCGAGTATGTCATCAGAAAGGTATAAGACGACAACATGGTCGGATCATCCCTGAACGGGGTCACACAAGTGCTCGCATATGCGGATGACATCGCCGTTCTGGGCGATGATCTAGAGACTGTTAGTAAAAACTGTGAAATCATCATGCAAGCGGCAGAAGAGGTGGGCCTAGAAATAAATGAAGACAAAACAAAATACATGATTACGGCGAGAGCAGGTGGACCTCAGATAACACATATAAACGTCAGAGGCAAGATATTTGAAAACGTTGAAGAATTTAAATATCTGGGAACGATACTGGCGGCCAGTAACGTAATGTCGAAGGAAATTAACAAGAGACTGCATTCCGGCAACGCGAGTTGGCACGCAGTCAGTAAACTGCTGAAATCCAGACTGTATCACGTAACGTAAAGCTCCGTGTCTATAGAACCATAATCATGCCGATTGTTCTATATGGATGCGAAACATGGGCTCTCATAAAACGGGAAGAAAACAAATTCCGCGTATTCGAGAATAAAGTTTTGAGGGGCATCTTTGGAGGTAATTATGACGAGGAGGCAGGACAATGGAGGAGACTCCATAACCACGAATTGGAAGAGCTATATCGCCAACCTACAATAGTGAGAGTAATCAAGTCGCGAAGATTAAGATGGGCCGGACACGTGGTGCGAATGGGGAACGATAGGACCGTTCATAGAATTCTTGACGGTAGACCAACGGGAAGGAGACCGGTAGGACGGCCGCGACGGAGATGGGAGGACAATGTTGGGTTTGACCTTGAGGAGATCGGATCGAGTGGTCAAGCGTGGAAGGAGAGTGCCCAGGACAGGGAACAATGGCGAAGCCGAGTCGGTGAGGTCATGAACTTCCGGGTTCTTACAGGCCAATAAATAATATAATAAACATGATCCGTTGGATGCAAGCATGCCCCGGGGTGAAATTTTGATGCCACGGTAAGATGGTAATCTTGCCGTGGACTTATGTTTTCAGGTGGAAGGTGATGCAGAGTAGCTTACGATGCTCATTTGCAGGCTAGTAGAAGGCAAGTAATTTATGGAAATGGGTGGTTCTTTGGAAGTGGGTTAAAGAACCCCCACATGATTACCCTTGACTCGAATATCCAACGTGAGACTTAAATCGTACTCTATCGTCGAGCATGAGTCCCAAGCACTTAACCGTTTCCTTTGATCATATGTTCTGATTTCCGATCTAGAAGTTAGCATATTCCACACGCTTTCGAATAGTTGTAAGGACTGTCTCCGTTTTTTGGTTGGCTAGTTCTAGTACGGCGGAATGTAGTTAATCTTTAATTATTCGAACTGCCTCTCTGGAGGCCGCTTTTACCTCGTTTACATATTTATAAAGAAACCAATAATTTCCAGTCCTTGCGGTAGTTTTGTTTGTAAAATTGTATTGTACATACAATTCTATAGAAATGGATCAAGTACTGACCCTTCTCGAACTCCTGCCTCGTCCATAACGTACATCAGCTTTCTATTCGAAAAGTAGCTTTTGACGATTTGTAGGAGATAGGACGGAGTGCTAATTTGACTAAGAGCTCTTTTGATGAGCAGCCAGTGGGCCGAGTTAAAGGCCATTTTGATCTCAAATGGTACTTTGGCGGTATTGTGTTGGTCGTAGTTCGATGACCGAGTGTTCCGCCGAACACTGTTAATGCGGAGAACGACACGGAACGGACAACAAAAATAAAACGCTGGGAAAAGCTGGTTTAATTGTACTTCACTTTGCTTCTTTATTATTTACTTTTAGGGTTTCTATTATTTCGATCACAATATATCTCAGAATAAATAGTACACACGACAAAGCTTTCCCTATCGACCGAATTTTTCGTATATTTCTCCGGAATCTGATCCACCTCATCGGTAGGTTTTTCTCTGACCGCTCTCACCGTCGCGTTGACGATCAAAATCTGACTAACTATCTGCCCCCACAGATATCCAGATTCAAAACTGGTATCTGTATCAACACGGAAAAATTTCCCTAATTGCTCTGCTAACAGAACTTCCGAATTTCTGTTAGCAGCATGTTATCACGTCCCAGGGGTGATTTTTCATTCCTGAAAGAAGAAACTCGCTCATCATCGAACATCATTATCACCATCCGTGGTGGTGGTCGAAATTCAGTTCGACGGTTGTCGATTGTATGCCGCCTTATTTACATAACACATCTGGCGCGAAGGCCGAAAGGTATCCTGCAATTTGAATGGACGTATGGCTCATGGGTTTTGTTTGACTTTTGTCAATACACCCGCAATCCATTAGATCTTTCTAATCGGTGTGAAATACACAAAAAGGCACCGTGGGATAGGAGTAGTTCCTTTTGTTATTTTTACCTTCGCACAAATTCACGTCGTATCTCGTTGAGATGTTTACGTTTTCCAGGAATCTGGTAGCGGATGAACAACATACATTATTGTATCGACGGGCTTGGGTGGTCTTTGTGGTAGACTACCCGCACGTGCACCGTTGATCGGCTCATTTTCATTGCATAGACGTTTGAAATTGCCGATTCAATGGAATGTTCCTGGGCGCAGGCAGATTGAATGTTTCTTTTTTGTTTCAGGTATGGTGACTTAGCTCCTCAGTAGTATACTGGTTAGTATACCCGCCTGTCACGCGGGAGACCGGGGTTCGATTCCTCGTCGGAGAGCCTCTGGCGGAAGACTAATGACTGTTCTTTTTGTCTTTGATGGCCAATCTGCCACATATATTCTTCTCCAGCTGTTTCCCCATTGCATCTAGGAGGCGCTTGAAGCTATCTGGTGGTTTATCCCTTCCTTTGGGAAGAATACTAGATATTCTATGTTCCACGTTTCGGGGAGATGGTCCTTCTTCTAAGCATTTCTACATCGCTTCTTGGAATACCTCTGGACTTCTTCCTCGACTGTTTGTTAAAGGAAGGCCTCGCAGTTAATTAAGTTAAGTTGTGTGCAATTGTGGCTTTGCTTATATTTTTTTCGTCAGTTTTCAGATAGACCTCAGACCAATTTATATTATCGTGCTACTTGCTTTTTTTTATACCAGCAGGGTGTGTGTATAAAAGGTAGGTTATTAAATAACGAGATTGCACATAATATGTACGTGGTGAAATAGTTGGGTATACAGTTAGACCAATATGTATCTATGAACCCCAAAAAGCGACGTACGAAAAGGAGTCTTCATGATACAAGGCTGTTGGCCGAACAGATTTGGAATCTCGCAAAATGTAACATTTTAGCTTCTTCTCTGGATACCTTGATGATAACTGCTTCTGTGCCCCAGAACTTCTTTCTTAAACACCTTATCACCTCCTTTGGTTTGATGTTTCTTAATCGTAAAAACTAATGCTTTCGATAAGGTCCGATACTAGATCCGAGATGGGAGCTGTAATGAACTCTTTGAACTTTAGGAAGTACTAACCTTCAATCAATATGTGTCAATAGCATCACTTAAACTACTATAACTCAGTGTGTTATAATCCGATTTTCATGAAATTTTGATACCTATCGCTTGAAAGTTAGTATTTACTAAAAGTCAAAGATCTGTCATTACAGGCGTCATCTCTGAGTTGGTATGGGGACTTGTTGAACGATCTTCATACTCAATTAAATCAACGTTAGCGAATTGTCACACCAGTTTTTATTTTTGCTCATTATTTCAGTTGATGCATCATCGTTTAGATTCTATCAATTATTACATGGCTGAGAAACACCGTATCCGTTGTTTCCCCACGATGCTGTCTGATAAGTACACCAGCAGTCTGCGTCCACTGCAAGAACTTTACTTGCTGTAAGTTCATGTCTTGAAAAAAATATAGTTAGTGTTTGTGGTTTTGTTATCCTAACACTTCCTAGATTATCATTTGAAATATCTTTATTTTTTCACAACATCCCTTTTCACTTTAACTTTTAAGAATGCTGAAATCATCCTTTACTATACAAAATGTGCACATACGTTCTAAAAAGAACGCTACTCACCTCCATCGAGGACCACATTTTTGACTGTTTCCTCTGACCAAGTCGATGCGTTGTTTTTTTCAGTTTGGTATTGTTTCTCAACTTTCGTCTAGGTTCAACATTCATTTTTCGAGGTCCTGCATGAAAGTTAAGCCGGCATTCACAGACCTCTATAGGGATTACTGAAAATCTCGAAAAGTGAAACACACCAAAGTCGAGATTAATTCAAAATTCGGCACAAACCACAACCACAGTTTGAGCTACGCTTAAACTTGTTATGCTTCGTGAAGTTGGTGAATAAATTCTCAAAGAGCAGTATAAATTCTTTTCATTAAATAGCGAGAATTTATGGACCACCCGCCGCGTTGGCGGCACGAAAATGACACAAAACTCTGCTAGCGAATTATGTTTGCGGGATTTGCATCTATCTACATTTATCGCATGCGGGTGCAAGGAGGCGCTAGCATCTGGAATGTGATGCATATATTTCTCTTTTGTGGTAATTGTAATCTGCATTGTAATGTAAAATTTCCATAAAAGTTTTTCCTTGGTTTTTGTATACATCCTCGATTATTCACCCTTCTCTTTCCGTGGGCCACCCTCTTTCATTTCTCATGTATTATCCTGAACGCTTACGCCCTTTCTTACTGCGAACCTATAACATCCCTGACTTTAACTTCGAAGCGAATGGATTTATGCTCGGTCTCGAAGATTTTAATTGTATTACACTCCAAGGGAATAAAAACGTTTCAGCGGAAAAGTTTCCTTTGCACAAAAATATCCTTCCAGGACTAAAAAAGAATAGAATCATGTTAGCGGCTGTATTTTTACCGCTGATTTTCTTCAAACGTGTTTTTTTTGTTGTTGTTCTATTTGCCTTCCATTATTCCGCAGTTGTTTTTGTTATCTCGCGAGAATTTTTAAGCTAATTGTATTTACTCGAATGGGATGCAAAAATACTTACGTAGGATATACAAGTATTCTGACATCCATTTGCTTCCTTGTTCCTTGATGCGAGCCCTTGTATAGTACACGATATTCCCTGTGCACAATGTTGATAAATTAAAATTGCAAAAACGCGTTCGTAATTGAAAAGGAGTTGGAAGAGATTCTTAGGTATTCGTCTGGAAAGTGAGTAACTACTTAGTTGTTACTCTAGAGAGACTTACTAAACCATAAGAGAGAGAGAGAGAGAGAGAGAGAGAGAGACAGAGTGAAAGAGAGGGGGGGGGGGGCAAAACTTTTTCGGATTAAATATTTAGGCAAGTGGCTCCAATATCGTATCTAAATTTTGTAAAGAAGAAGCGGCTTAAGTGCACCTATTTATTTATGTATTTTCTTCATGAGCATACAGACCAGAGATGAAATTTTTCTTTAAATCATTATTTTAATTGGAGCGCTGAGAGATCGAAAATCCATCCCTACACTTTTTATTACATTGCACAACTCAACATCATTTTGTTTAAAGTCGCAAGATAATTTGTGAACCATTGTCTATATTTGTCTGTATCAGTTCACATACGTTAACATGGAGGTACATTTTTTTGCTCAGAATTACGTGGTACTGTTTACATAACCGGCGTCCGCCATATTCGGAATTGCATAAACCGGTCAATAGACTTCGCCGCACTAAAAAACACATTACAGCTCATTGGGAAACCACGGTTATTTATTCTATCTTCAAAAAGGCAGGAGTCAGCTAATTTCCGCCCCATCATCAGTAAGGTAATCGAGGAAATAATAAAGACAGCATTGATAAGCGCATAATGGCAACATTCCGAACAGCGAACTGATTGGTTGGCTTTAGATCACAGTACGCCATAGTTCATATTGAACAAATTTTGTGTCCAAGATAACATGGTAGAAGACGAAGGAACGATCCAAAGACGCGTGCTTAGTCGACTTTGAAAAGGCTCACCCCATCGTTAGAAGAACTTGTACATACATTCTCAAATCTACGTACTATTACTACTGTTATTTATTGGCCTATAGGAACCCGGAAGTGCATGGCCTCACCGACTAGGCTGGGTCCTCGTTCCCTCCCCTGTGCACTCTCCTTCCACGCTTTACCATCTGGTCCGATTTCCTCAAGGTTAAACCTATCATTGTCGTCGTATCTCCGTCGCGCCGGTCTCCTTCATGTTCGTCTACCGGGAGAGTCCTACGCACAGTCCTATCGTTGCCCATTCTCGCCACATGTCCGGCCCATCTTAATCTTCGCGACGTCATTACTCCCCTAATGTGGGTTTGCGGTATAGCTTTTCCAATTCGTAGTTAAGGAGTTTCCTCAATTGTCCTGCCTCTTCATCATATTTACGTCCAAAGATACTCCTTAAAACTTTATTTTAGAATACGCGGAATTTGATTTCTTCCCGTTTTGTGAGAGCCCATGTTTCGCATCCGTATAGAACAATCGGCATGATTATGGTTCTATAAACACGGAGTTTTATATTACATGATAACAGTTTGGATTTCAGCAGTTTACTGACTGCATGCCAACTAGTGTTGCCGGAATGCAGTCTTTTGTTAATTTCCTTCGACATTTCGTTACTGACCGTCAGTATTGTTCCCTGATATTTAAATTCTTTAAGTTTTTCAAATATCTTGCCTCTGACGTTTATATGTGTTCCCTGAGGTCCGCTTGCTCTCGCCGTAATCATATATTTCAATTTATATTCATTTATTTCTAGGACCATCTCTTCTGCCGCTTGCATGATGATTTCAGTGTTTTTTCTTACAGTTTCTAGATTATCGCCCAAAACGTCGATGTCATCCGCATATGCGAGCACTTATGCGATCCCGTACAGGTATGATCGGGCCATGTTGTCGTCTTATACCTTTCTGATGACATACTCGAGGACTAGGTTAAAAAGACATGGTGAGAGGCAATCCTCCTGTTTTAGTCCGTCCCGGATTCCAAATGGTTCTGAGATGTGGTTTTCTATTCTAACGTCCTTTGTTTTCGTTCATGCAAATTTGAATGAGGGCGACATATTTTTTCGGGATTCCCAGCTCAACTACAATATGGTAGAGTCTTTGTCTTGCGACTGAGTCGTAGGGTTTTTTGAAGTCAACGAATAGTTGGTGAAACGTCTCTCCGTATTCCCACTTCTTTTCCAGCAGTTTCCTTATTGGGAACATTTGGTCGGTTGTTGACCGGTTCCTACGGAATCCGCATTGGTAGTCTCCCAGTATTTCTTTTGCGTACGGTGTGATTCTGGCAGTATGATATTTGTTGTATTTTGTATGAGGTTGGGAGCAATTATATTCCTCTGTAGTTTTCGCAGTCAGATCTGTCACTTTTTTTGAAAATGGGGAAGACTATTGAATTTTTCCATTCTTCCGGAGTGACTTTATAGCGTTTGCGACGATAGTGAAGAGCGAGTGAATCGAACCGATGCTATCACGGTTAGAATCACTAAAATATGGAACCAAAGCTCAACCCATCTGTCCACTGCCACGTATGTGAATTCGATTCCTAAACTCAAATACATTCGACTAATGTGGAAATGGTATATTATTGCTATGGTATACGGCTTTAATGGTTTGCTTTTGGTGGTGTTGTTCTTTACTAGTCGTGTGTGTAGCTGCTAGAAACGCCAAAACTTCCTTATCCCATATTGTTTTGATGAGTTGGTGGATCTTTCGAACGGTCGCCTCTCCTCCATGCTTCATAAGCTCTGTCGGTATGCAGTCGACTCCGGGATCTTTGTTGTTTATGAATCGATTTATTGTGTCTACAACTTCGGTGTAAGAGGGCTCTGGGATGTGCGGCTCGGCTGTATGTACGTCTGGTGCGTTTATTTGTGGTTGATGGGTGCGCACATTGGGCAGGTTTTCAAAGTACTGCTTCCATATTGTCACGATATTGTTTGTTTCTGTGACCGGACAGCCCTTTGCGTCTCGAATTATTTTGGCTCTTCCTCGGTAGCCATTTCTAATTGAATTTATGCGGGCATACATACCTCTGATGTTCTTTGCTCTGACATTTTCTAGGACTTTTTCGATCTGAATCTTCTCCCATTCGTGTTTTTTTGCGTTTGAAAAGTCTCATTGTATCTTTCCGAATTGTCGCGTATCTTTATGCGTTAACTTTATCACGTCTTTATAAGTGCATCATGAGGCGTTTACGTTCTTTGATCGTCGCCCTGCACTTATCATCAAACCAAGGTTAGGACTTAATTGTTTGCTTTAATCCTACTACCTTTTGGGCCGTTTGTTTGCTTGTGTCTCTGATCGATGCCCATTTAGTGTCCACACTATTGGCTTCCTCTTCCTCGCTGCTCCCATTCTCTAGGATGCTAAATCTATTCGTTAGTTCCTCTTGATATTCAGGGCTTTTGTGTAGGTCTTTTAGTTTATCAATGTCGAACTTTTTGCTTGTCTCCCGTGATTGCCCATATGGGTTAGCTGCGACCCGACTCCTGGTTTTGCCCATCACTAGAAGATGATCGGAGTCGCAATCTTCTCCTCTATATGATCTTACGTCAAGGATATTCGAGTACTATCTTTTGCCTATGAGGAAGTGGTCTATTTGGTTACGCGTCACGCCGTCGGGTGATATCCATGTTTTTTTTTTTTTTTTTTTTTTTTTTTTGGTTTCGGTAGGAAGGTGGAAATCTTCAAAAGATACCTCTAGACCGATCCAGAGGCATGCCGGGGTTTTACCGACTAAAACCAGCTCCCGCCAGGCTCATAGTCCCGTTGATACCCGCGGAACTTGCTTTTAGATATTCCATTGCGGGGCGGGACGGAATTTACCTGTTACTCCGCTCTTCACGTCGCAACTGCTGCGCCATTTCACCGAAAATACCATTGGTTACTTATCATGCCTGTTTTGAACTCAGCATGTATTCTATTACTCCAGCCGGAGTAACTGTCCGTCTCGTATGTCTCTCCAAAATCGTTCGTGCGGTCTCAAATCTCACGCACTCTGTGAGTACGTGTTCCGCATTTACTATTTGCCTTCGCAATACAAGCAGTATGGGCGATTCACATGCCTATACTTGTGCAAGTATTGCCGAAAGCTTCCATGTCCTGATATTAGCGGAGTCAAGTGGCAATTCAGCTCGCCATGTTTTCTTGTCACCCATGTTTCTATATCAGGTATCATGGTGTGGGTCCTTCTATTTCCAAATCAAGGTGTTCAGCTTTCTTCCGGCTGCTTATTAAAACTGCCTCCGTCTTATGTCCAGCTAGTTTCAGTCCGGCTATATCTAGCCAGCATTTAATGCTCTGGATTGCTTGGGGGCAAATATTCTCCAGGTCATCTAGATGTTTAGCGACGGCTACTATTGCCAAATCATCTTGTTATGATTCTAATCCCTTCCGGTACATTGACTCTGAGCACACCATCATACATGATATTGTGGCGACTCTAACAGATACACACACAATTCACAAGCAAAATAGAGAAGAGCACCGAACGAAAAATCGAACAAGAAAATACATCAGAACCGTATACCACAGCGATAACAAAAATAATTCACATCAGTGGAGTATAGTCGAGTTTAAGAATCAAATTCTAAACACGGTCAGTAGCCTGATGGGTAACGCTTAGGTTCAATTTTTTTCGTGACTCAAACTGTCATAGCGTCAGTTCGAATCACACGATCTTCTTCACGATTATTTCAAACGCTATAATATTCCATAACAGCGGACCTAATACAGATCCCTGAGGTACTCCCGCTGTTATTTTATATTCCTGTGGTCCGTCATCTGTGTCATAGAGCAGTCTTCTATCCGAGAGATAGTTTGCTAATATAGCACCAAGTAGGGGCAGACTTGTAGATTGTCCAACGCTTCTGGAATCCGATTCCAATTCACCGAGTTAAAAGCATTTTTAACATCAAGTGTCACCACCGTGCAATATTTTTGGTACCACCTAGCCATCATGCTACAGCTATCGCATTGCGAGCGATATCGCACACCACAGATAGTGCTTTTCCGGTTGATCTACCTTTCCGGAACCCATACTGCGATTCAGAGAGCCCCGATGTTCCCTCAGTGAATTCTTCCAGGCGAGTGGCAAATACTCGCTCAAGCAGTTTTCCTGTTGTGTCCAG
The DNA here is from genome assembly GCA_963931805.1 of Microdon myrmicae. Lineage (NCBI taxonomy): Eukaryota > Metazoa > Arthropoda > Insecta > Diptera > Syrphidae > Microdon > Microdon myrmicae. The sequence goes on along the minus strand of OZ007499.1, from coordinate 51,732,276 downwards.
CATGCGCAACTGGCGATAAGACGACGGCTCTTCTAGATTCTTGACACCTTTTGGTATAAGCACAAGCCGCTGTTTTTTCCATCGTTTAGGAAATTGTCCTGTTTGAAAGCAGGTTGTGAAGAGACTGCTGAAGACTTCCGGCTTTTTGGTTAAAACAGTCTTCACTACAGCGTTAGGGATACCATCCAGTCCCGAGGTCTTGTTTTTTCTGATTACCCGTGCAGCCAAGAGTACCTCTTCGGTGGTCACGGGAGTTATCTCTCCTTCAGTGATCCTCCACTGCTGTTGCACTCTCAATACCTCATCACACTGTGGGAAGAGGACATGTGTTACGGTTTCTTGCTCTTTGTTGCAAGCGTCTTAACCTGTTGCACTCCAATCGCATCGGTTTGATAGCCCCTGATAGTTGTCTTTTTCGTGGCATAGAAGCATCACATCCGGTAGTTAGCCACTTCATGACTTTTCCAGCCTGCCTGTTCGCATCGGCCTCTGCGTCAAACTGTGCGATTTGGTCTTCCAGTATATAATCCAGCGGTTCCGCATCGAGGTCCTTCTCTTTCCACCAATTTTTTTGGGCTTTCTTCGCCAATTTTCCAGTGATGAATCCCTTGTGCGGTAATATTTCGTACACGACGGCTTGGTGGTCACTCTGGGTGTAGGTGTCCAAAACTCGGCACTCCATACTTCTTGCCAACATGCAGCTGGCAAATGTGATGTCGATTTTGGACCGGCCTCTCTCGTTTATGAAGGTGTCATCGAAACCATCATTAAGTAACACCACATTTAGGACTGCGAAGGCTTCAAGTAGTGCCTGGCCTCTACTGTTGGTCCTTGTGCTTCCCCATTCTACTGCCCAAGCGTTGAAATTTCCAGCAACGGCAAGAGGGCTCTTGTCTCTAGCTTCTTGTGTTATTCTGTCGAAAATGATATCCATGTGGCTTTACGGATTTGCTTGTGCTTGAACATCATGCTTTTCACTACCAGATCTTCTGACGCTGCGAACGTGATAATTCGAATTCCATTATCATTTGAAACGTCGTGTAGTCTTTCTTTACCTATAGTTGTTTGCAAGACATCTTCCTTTCCAATTTTCGCATTGAGGTCCCCGAGGAGCATTTTAACATCGAATGATGAGATCCCACCAAATACTTCCTTTATGGTCTCGTAGAATGTGTCTTTCGTTTCTTCGTCCGTAGATTCTGTTGGGGCGTGCACGTTTATAAGTACATAATTGTACCATGTGATCTGTATTTTTAGCATCGACGTCCAGTCGTTTCACATCTTTTACATGAGGCGTAATATTCTTGCTTATGATGAAGTCGATTCGGAAGTTGTGGGTGTCGGTTCCTCCACACGCCAGTGCGAACCCGATTACTTCGTGTGGGAGTCGGACTTCCTGAAGCGCCACGATGTCCATTTTATATTGTTTCGCGTTTTCTACGATCGTCTGTATCGCGCCTGGTTTATATAAGATTCGAACATTCCACGTGCCGAGGCGTATAACCCCCTATTTCCGTTTTTCCCTACGTCTTCTTTCTGCCGAGTGGGTGTTTTCTTGATGATTTATTCCCTTATGGTATGGTCGGCTCATCACACCTGCGCCTTCCAGGTTTTCGTGGGATTACTTTGCGTGTATTCGTTATTCACGTTTGTGCCCACGAGTCTTGGGGTTTCAAATAGTCTGTCATATCAGAGCCCCGGTTTGAGATGGAAAGGTCTGCTTACTGCTCTCATTCGACGCGGTGTCAGAGAGGCGTCGTTATAATACAGTCGGTATACCGCTGGCTGCGAACCACCCAATGGGCACGGTGACGCGTAACACCCTGGACTAGGGGTGGTAGATCTTTGTGTGTTACTCCTCGCCAGCCTGTCTGACATGGGTCGCCCTACTGGAAGCGTATGCTTCCGTCAGCATAGCCCGAGCGATTCATTTTAGTTTAAGCCCCCGCACCACGTCAAGTTTTCTACCAAGCGGGGGCTCAAGTCTAGGTATGACCAAATATTGGCTATACATTTCCTACAAAATAATATTGAACAAACAATTTGTAGTAAAGTGCGGTAATATGCTCTCCTTTAAAAATGGCTGGCGGCAGAACACTATGAATTCTTCAATTCCTCTTAGTATGTAGGTTCTCTGAACCAATAAGATGAATGTTATTAATAGATGTTTGCAAGACGACTTCAGTAAAATCAAATTAGTGTAATTATTTTGATTTATAATGCTCTTTTTTCTCTTAACGATCACTTGAAAAAATCATCTCGACTAAAAAGTGGAGTTGACTCATGAACATTTTCGGCAACTTATTTTTCATAAACTTCGAAGTGGGGTTCAATAAACTTAATTCTTTGTTACGTGATGAAGCACCAGCCTACGGTATTGTGACAAATTTATTTAACGGATTCAATCGAGGCCGACGTTCACCACAGGTCGAATTTCTCGAAGACCATCTAAAATCGATGGTTGTGCCAAAAATAATCAATCCTATGTGTGACCTGATAATCCAAGATCGCCATGTGCCGTGAGATTATTCATTCTATATTAGCATGACAAACATCAAAAAGCGATATTGCATAATCATTTGGCTATAAATAAGATTTGTTTGAGTTGAAAGCCGCATCATTTGATAAACGGTCATAAAAATGCTTTTTACTTACTTTAAAAACCGATTTATTTCTTTGTTTAGATTCGATTTTGTCTTATTATTTAGGATTAAATGCTTAATCCTATTTATAAAATTACGTATTTTTTTTTTGCCTTAAAGTGTTTGCCTTCCGCTTCTTTTTTTGTTTATTTGTGATTATGTTTATAATTAACTTAAATTATATAACACAGTTGTGTATAAGAGAAGGTCCTCTCACATTTTTACTTATTAGTATATCTATTACATAAGAGAAAATGATTTTTTGTTTTTTAATATGGAAGTCAACAAGCAAACGAATTAAAATCAAACGAAAAAACCAATAAATCAATACGGGGATTAAGAGAAAGGGGAAGGATAAGAACAAACAAAAGGGCAATGGTAAAGGGAAGCGCTGCATCTGATATCCATTCTATATTTGGGACGTTCAGAACTTCTGCGTTATTGAGCCACCACCAATTGGGTTGGGTTCTATCGTGGTAAATAATAGGGGCTCCAACGTATCTGACCTCAGTTTTTACTTGTAGTGGGAGATTACTGTTCCCTAAAATGAAAATGTCTTTTCAATTGCGGTTCATATCCCGCGATGCCCCAGGGAGGGGCGTTCAGAAAAGAATAGATTCGGTTCTCCGGAACTTAATCTTTAATTTCCAGTCGTCGCAATAATGCTTTATATGATTGAAGTCATCTTAAAGGAGTTTGACAATAAGACTTCTCCAGGATCAAATATCCCTACAAAATACGTTACTCTATCGACGCGATAACATTCACGTCACGAGAAATATCCTTGTCGGATACATCTGCGGAAAAGTCTCAAAGAAGTGAAAAGCATTTAGATAAATATTTAATTTAGAAAACTTTCATTGTAGTATTTTGAATAGAACTTTTAAATATATTATTTAACAAACTACCAGAGAAGGAAAAAGAAATAATTAAATAATGTTGTGGGATAAATACTATCCATACAAGGTACAGGTCTGTTAGAGAGAAATAATTAATTTGGATAACAGCATTTGTTGTAAAAGGAAAACCCCATTAATATATGGAAACGAGTCTTCAAAGTCGAGCAGACATATTAGAGAACATCTCTGATGTATTACAGAAAAAAATTTCTATTGCTAAAACTGTATGTTTAGCACTTTAACAACACACGTAACATTCCTAGAAATCCCAAACTCCAACATTTGATTAGCCTATACCTAATAGAAAGTGTACCACACATGGATAATAAACATTTTACAGTACTCCGCCTGACTCCACGTGGTTTATTACAATCGTAAACTTTTCTACTCTCGCAAAATTGAAATGAACAGGAAAGCACGTTTCAAATTCGATCAGAATATTTAATTTTATCTGAGTGCATTAGGACTCCCGCTCATTCACACACATTGAGTGCAACACAATATAGTCTGTAAGCAATTAAATAAAGTGAATACATCAGGGGTCTGTACCATAATAATGGAAATTCATTCCTGGAATCAATTTAGATCAAAATTTGTCACACGTTTATCTAATCGTTTTTACCTACTCCGGCTTTCGGCCTCAAAATGAACTTTTATACACATTCTTGGAATGTACAAGTGGTTCATTATACTTTGAATAGAATAGAACTTAAATTGAAAAAAGTGCAACACAAGTGCATCCAGCTCAGTAACATTTCTAACAATTCAACCTACCTTATACTGACTTGTAACATTATTTCGGTTATTTTTTTTCCAATTCTATTCCGAGCACCATTTTTGTTGCAATGGTTCTAACACTAATGGTTCGTAAATTATTATTATTGTTGATATTTGAGGGACGCAAGAGGGATGCCAAAAAAGACAGATGTGTGGGCCCATTTTCTCACACTGAACCACATTCGCGTGGAATTGTGACGCATAGTACCGGATTATTAGATGCGGGTATATGGGCATGGGTCTGCTTACGTACTACTCTACAGAACTTACCGTATGAGCCGATATCTACAATTAAGTGTTCTGTTAAAGATACCCTACGAGCACATATGTTAGCCTAGATAATGATTTCGAGAGGGAAAAGCGTATTTACTCTTTCGTTTATGGTTTGAGCGATACAACGTTGCGGGCAAATGGCCAAGACCAATGCATACTGACTACTAAGAGAAAGTAAAATAAGTACGCGATCATGGTCACTTTACGTGAGGTGTTTACAAGTTATAACAAACAACTTAATTCCCAGGATACCCTTTAGTTTGTTTATTGTCTTGCTATTTAAAATAAGTTCGGTATTATATACCGAATGTTAACACTTGTTTTATTTTTTAAATCAAATTTTCATAACTTAATATGTGGATAACAAGTGCACATGTTTCCAATCTGACATTCACAAGATGAGCTTAGTTTCAATGTACAATTAAAACACGAATTACGAAACTCACAAATGTTTCATTCCTATTTTTAAAAACTTCTGTAACAATAAATGTTGATTATATTTAATTTTTGTGCCGTCCTATTGACGCCCACTTATTGACTTGTCCAAGTCCGATGTACAAATTCGTAAAACCTCGTTGGATTGACGATATCTGGTACAATATTGCAGCGAGCTTAGGGTTCGCTGGATTAATTATTTTGAATAAATAAGAGCCGTTAAATTGATTTTGAATTAATGTAACACTTTGCGCCGTTTCTAGCAGATACACACACGACTAGTAAAGAACAACACCACCAAAAGCACATCCATTAAAGCCGTATCATCATCATCATCGGCACTACAACCGGGATCCGGTCTTGGCCTTATTTAACAAATCTCTCCACCGGTCCCGATTTCGAACCGATGTCATCCAGTTTAGCACTCCCAGGCTCTGGGCGTCCTGGTCTACGCCATCCCTCCATCGCAGACAAGGTCTGCCGCGCTGTCTCCTTCCATATATCCTGCCACAAAGGACTTTCCGGGCAGGCTCCCCTACGCTCATTCGAGCTAGGTGTCCCGCCCACCGGAGTCTACCGAGCTTGATTTTTCTTACAATATGAGCTTCAAGGTAGATTGCGTACAACTCATGGTTGTAGCGTCTCCGGAATCGTCCTCCCTCACATACGGGGCCAACAATTCTCCTTAAGACCTTTCTCTCGAACGCGGCCAAGAGTTCAGAGTGCTTTTTATTAAGCACCCAGGTCTCGGATCCATACATGAGTACTGGTAAGACCATGGTCTTGTACCGTAGTAGCTTGGATGTTCTGGATAAATTTCGGGGTTTAAAGAGCCTTGATAGACCATAGTAGGCTTTGTTGGATTTAATCAGCCGTTCGCGTATATCTTCTTCCATATTGTTATCGGCTGATACTATTGACCCAAGGTAGTTAAAGGATTGCACTACTTCAAATTCGTGCTCCACTACCCTGATAGTTTGACCAACGTTAGGTCTTCTCTTCGCAGAAGTTGCCACCATGTACTTGGTTTTTCCCTCATTAATGCGCAGTCCCAGTTTTTGTGCCGCCTGCTCGATCTGGGTGAAGGATTCTTGTACCGCCGATTCGGTTCTACCGATGATGTCGATGTCATCTGCGTAGGCAAGTATCTGGCTGGACTTGGTGACAATAGTCCCTCTTGTTGTAACGCCAGAGTCACGGATTGCTTTCTCCAACGCCAGGTTGAAGAGGAGGCAGGCCAGACCGTCCCCTTGTCGGAGTCCATTATAGATGTTTATTGGTTTGGACAGCAATCCCGCTACTTTTACTTGACTAGTTACGTTGGTCATGGTCAACCTACAAAGTCGTATCAATTTATTTGGAATGCCGAATTCTCTCATGACATTATATAGTTCTACCCTGGCTATGCTGTCGTAGGCGGCCTTGAAGTCTATAAATAGATGATATAGTGGAATCTTAAATTCCAGACATTTTTCCATCGCCTGCCTAAGGGTGAATATCTGATCTATTGCTGATTTGCCTGGGATGAAGCCACACTGATATTGACCAATGATGGCTTTAGCGTATGGGGATATGAGGTCTTGTAGGATAGTGGAGAGTATCTTATAGGCGGTACTCAGCAATGTTATACCCCTATAGTTGCTGCACAGTGTGATATCTCCCTTCTTATGTATGGGGCAAATTATACCACGACGCCAATCTTCCGGCATCTCCTCTTGCTCCCATACGTGCACCACGATCTCGTGAATTGCGTGATGTAACGCTGTCCCTCCTTGTTTGATCAGCTCAGCTGGTATGCCATCAGCTCCAGGGGCTTTATTTGATTTAAGCTGTCTAATGGCTTTTAGTGTTTCCACAATGCTTGGTGGCGGCAGCATTTTGTCCTGGTCTTGCATTGGTGGAGCCTCCAATTCTTCTGTGAGCTGACCATTTAGCAATTCATTAAAGTGCACTTCCCATCGCTCCAGAATGCCTTCAGGATCGGTGATCAGATTACCCTCTTTATCTTTGCAGTAAGTGCAGCGTGGTGTGTACCGCGTCATACTGCGGATTATTTGGTAGAACTTCCGCGCCTGGTGCGGACCTCGCTCTCTACTTTTCTCTATTTCACAGACAAGGTTTTTTTCCCAGGCACTTTTCTTTTGTCTGTGAAGTCTTTTTTCAGATCTCCTGAGCTCTTTGTATTTCTCCTCGCGTACCCGCGTCCTATGAGACTGCTGCATTGCCCGGTATGCAGCATTCTTACGTTCAGTCGCTAGTTTGCACTCATCATCAAACCAGTCGTTCCGATCTCTACGACTACTGCCTAAGATGGAGTTGGCAGTACTAATGACAGTATTCTTAAGGCGTGTCCATTTCTCTTCTACGCCCGGCATTCTGGCCCCAGGACTTACTCTCCCTCCGTCGAGCTCTTCGAGGGCGAGTCTTACCGCAGGACCAAAGGTGTTGCTGGTGTTCTCATTGCGTAAGGCAGCCGCGTTGATTCGAACCTGATCCGTGGATGCAATACGTCTCCGCAAGGCAATCCGCGCTCGGAAAACTGTACCAACAAGATAGTGATTCGAGTCGACGTTGGCACCTCGGTACGTTCGTACCGTCATCAGGCTCGAAGAGTGGCGGCGATCTATCAACACGTGGTCAATTTGGTTGCGAGTGGCTCCATCAGGTGATACCCAGGTGGCTTTGTGGATATCTTTACGCGGAAACCTGGTACTCGCAACGACCAAGTTTTTCGATGCTGCCAGTTCGATGACTCGTAGTCCATTGTCATTAGTGTTCTCATGCAAACTATGGGAACCTGCGTAGTGCGTGAAAACCGGCTCCCGACCTATTTTCGCATTCAAATCCCCAAGAACGATTTTCACATCGTATCTTGGGCAGGCATTGAGGGCCCGTTCGACGTTCTCATAGTATTCTTCTTTTTCGTCGTCAGGGGACTCCTCTGTAGGTCCGTGAACGTTTATGAGGCTTATGTTTTTAAATTTGCCTCGCACGCGAAGAGTGCATAGCCTTTCATTTATTGCATTAAAGCCGATGATGGCAGGCTTCAGTTTTTGGCTGACTAGAAAGCCTACCCCGAGCACATGGTGTTTTGCGTGACAGCTGTAATAAATGTCATGCTTTGGTTCTATCTTTTAGTGATTCTAACCGTGATAGCGTCGGTTCGAATCACTCGCTCTTCACTATCATCGCAAACGCTATAACTGGTAAGCTCGACGTAATCTGTACGACATAACACACACTCCCATCCACACACAGAACTTTACTTGCAATCACACGACTTCTACACAGAGCAACGGCCCACCGGCCTGCTCTGATATTCTCTCGATCGCTCTTCGTTCAGTCGTCTCAAAGTTGATCGTAACGAAAGTTACTGGGAAGGGAGTGGATGTGGCGTTTCTAGCAGATACACACACGACTAGTAAAGAACAACACCACCAAAAGCACATCCATTAAAGCCGTATACCATAGCAATAATATACCATTACCTCATTAGTCGGATGTATTTGAGTTTAAGAATCAAATTCACATAAGCGGCAGTGGCCTGATGGGTAAGAGCTTTGGTTATATCTTTTAGTGATTCTAACCGTGATAGCGTCGGTTCGAATCACTCGCTCTTCACTATCGTCGCAAACGCTATAACTTTATTAGTCCGTTAATAACAACCGTTACTTTCACCGTACAGTTACGATTTCTTGACATATCGCTTCTGTACTAATCGCGTCTTTGACTGCTTACTACTTCTTACTTCTTACTTACTTCCATGATCTGTGTGCGACGTATTTATACCGTTTGCTCATACTGATTCCGCGTTTCGTTGCCGCCCGTTCCATAGCCTTGAATGTTCTACTGTTCATAGTCTCCAGTTTTCCAGTACTTTCTACAATATTCTAGTACTTTGTTTCGGACTTTCTCGAATATTCTAGTACTGATTGTCATATGCGTCACAATATTTTACTGAAACTGGTCTATTGTTGTCGAATTACCTTCATAAACACTTGGTTTTCAGCATCTCCACAGAAAACTCTCTCCCTTGGAGAAAGATCGAACATGCTATTCGAACCGCCATTATGACGGTAAGAATCACTATAAATGGAACCACTGCTCAACACATCAAGCCACTGCCGCGTGTACGAATCCGATTTCTAAACTCAAGAACACTCAACTGATGTGAGACTGCTATGTTTGTGCTATAGTATACGGCTGATGCTTTTTCTTATTCGATTTTCTTTCGGTATTCTTCACTATTTGCTTGTGTATTCTTCTGCAGCAGTGTGGTAGATGGGACCATTTTGTTTAAATCAAATCGTGGAATTGTAACCTCTAAACCTTCGAAGAGCTGTTATCCAGAACTGTGGGGAAGAAGTATGTACCAGGCACGGGCACTAGATTCACTTCTTCCGCCATCATAAATTAATCAATGTTCTGCTGAAAAGTAAACGGCGTTCATCGACACAAGGAGTAAAACTCCGCCACAAGACACGCACCAATAAGCGGAAGTAAAACACGCTGTATACTGTTGAATGTAAAATTGTTCTTTATTATTTTAACTGCAATTTGTTTCGTTCTTACTTAGGGTTATTTTACACATTGGGTTAATAGAACGATTTTGCTAATAGATTAGTTAGTAAATTTTAACATAAGGTATTAACACGAAAGCTGTATCAAACTGGTGAATTCAAATCCTGCATATAATTCCGAACGCGCTTTCTTAAACCACACTCGACCCTATCCACTGATTATTTAACATCGACTTAGTGTGTACGCACTCGCGTACGCACTTACGTGCGCACGCCACGGGGGATGGAGACGACTCTTTTGCCTGGCAGATGAATTAAAGACTCAGCGATAATTATCTCGTGCAGAGATGATTCGCTTAGCAAGGGAAATTTTTGGGTGCAATTCCCCTTCACTACGTAAACGAATTTCCTACCACAAGAGAAAAGTAAAGTCTCTCTTGGTAGAACCGATAACCAGATCTCGTAATGGGGATCATGGCGCTATGTGTGAGATCATTCAGAACTGTGTTGTTTACACGTGCTCGATGGCAATGGGTAAACGAAGAAGACAGGCGGTAAAGACAAAAGGGAGAAATGACCAAATGCGCCGTTGGTAATGCGAGTCATTGTTTACGCGATGCGTCGTCGCTATTATCGACGTTGGGAAAAAAAGGTGCTAATGGGATTGGTGGCCGAACGAATCCTTTGCATACCTTTGTATATGCCGGGTAATTAGTTGCGGCAGGGAAAGAAATTGAAGATCGTTTGTTAGCGGGAAAACAAACGATGAGTTGAATCTTATGCATGTTTACATGCGTAGAAATATGGTTTATGGCATCTATAAAAACAAGTTGTCCGACATAGGATTTCAACACAGACAAAAGGAGCCGACTGGCTTGGGATTAATGATGCCATATGCACTTTAAAGAATTATTTCTAGGAATTTTATCTAATGCGTTGTATGCATTAAATGTCCTTGTAAAAGGAAATGTTTCAGGTATGGGGTGGAGATTGCGGTGCAGGTGTGGGAAATTGAAATTTGTCTGGGAACCGAAGGTACCGAATAGGTTTTGGGATTCCTGAAAAGGTAGAAAAGAAATCTTACAGGAAATTATATGCGACGAGATGCATGAAGGTAAGTTTTCTTTTACAGGGACTTTTTAGATTATAACTTAGATAATCCTAGATGCGTAAAGCATTTAAGATGCTAATGCGATTGTATTAGCGAAATTATATGATTGGATGGAAGTTATGGGGTTTTTTTGTTAGGTAAGTGAACCGTGGGGTTTGTCGGAACCGCCACAAACTTCGTTTAATCGAATGCAGAATGTATATATTCATCCCGAGAGGATTAATCTCTGTTGCCGACTTCGCGCATGTGTTAACATCGGAGCACCAAAGCACACAATCGATCAAGGCAAGGATGCGAGGGTATCTCGGAAATATCATCATTTGATAATTTGTTATGGAAGGTTCACACAACATAAATCAATCATCAGCCTGATTCAACAGTTCCATCTGCCTGACTTCAAGGGTTCCATCTGTAGAAAGCGATTCCGGTTTATTTAGCAACAGAGGTTGTGTAATAATATTATGGTGGTCAAGCTGTTATATTACTTGCTTAGAGTTTGCTGCAGTTCGAAACACAGGAAGTGTACCATGACAACCTACGTGATTGCTTTTCATCATCATCATCGGCACTACAACCCGGAACCGGTCTTGGCTTTATTTAGCAAGTCCTGAGGCTTGTTAAATTTTCCATTATGATTTGTTTTTTCCGGGCAAGGTCATTAGTCTTGCGCCAGGGGCTCCCCGACGGGGAAACGAACCCCGGTCTCCCGCGTGACAGGTGGGTATACTAACCACTATACTATCGAGGATTGATTTTAATTTGTTCCTTTTCAGGTTCTTTGAGGTTACCCAGTTTATGGATTTTCAAATTAGTCATTCATGGTTTTGTAAATCCGTTATATAAAAAAGGAATATATATATATATATATATAACAGCGTCACAACGCAAATATTTTATTTGTGTCTTTCCGACAGTTTTTTTTTTCGTATCGATGTTAAATATTTTATTTCTGAATTTCTGACCGTTTTATTTTTCCTGTAAATTTAAATATTTTATTTGGACTGCATATACCGAACTCGCTAGTGTTTTGGATTAGTTGATTAACTTGCGTAAAATTCTGATAAGTTTGGGAAGCTGTTATTAATTTTGATTAACAAGCATTTCATTCATTTGGTAATTGAAAATCATCATTCCTTGCCATTTTTCGCAGTCTAAAATGTAATTATAAACTCTGTGTGGATGATAGCCTGAACATGATACAATGTTAGTGCGTATTGCCCTGGGTTTTATAAATTGATTTGGAAAGTATTGTACCCACTCATTTCGTTCTACTAAGGACTTGGTTTATGGTTCAAAAATTCTCTGTGCATTCACGTTTAATATGACAATTAGGACTACAAGCAAAAGAGCATCTGCAACTTCATGTCTCGCTTAGGAAATAAGTTTCTCCCTTCAGCGGTGTAGCCAGCCTTTTCAACTGATTCAGAGAACCTCTTCGTCGTTTCACACTTCACGAACCACATCCGAACGTTCAGCCACGGTAACATGTGCACTAATGTGCAATGTGAATCATAGACTAGTCGCTTCCACTTACAAGTATAGCTTCATGGATCCGAATTCGTGCTGAAATATTGTTGCGCAGCGTTTTGGTTCATGTCACCATTTTGCACGTTGTCACGAGAGAATTCATTCCCTTACGAAACTGCAAATTAAATCTCATGCAATAATTTAGATTGGTACTGGTTCAGCGTCGAAATAGAGAGTGTAAATCGTGATAACTGAAGTCTGCAATCCTTTCCATTTGCTAGCTGTTATGTGTCGAATGCAAATTTACACCATCCGTTCGGTACCCAATCAAGCAAATATTACCAATGGGCTGTGTATGAAGTATATGAACGTGTATTCGATTTACAGATGTCCTTGAGCGTTTCATGGCATCGACAATTCCGGCATGTCCTTTGGTAACCGAAAAGGGTCGAATTTTCAAAAGCAATCAACTATTTATTTACTCAAAGGACATAATACCAATCTAATAGGAAGCTAAAGAGTTCCACCCACCCGACGGTTCTCTTCATGATTATATGAGTCATAAATTGCCGATTTACCACTTTCCCGATTCAAGAAGTTGATAAATTCAACCCAGATTCTAGCCATTCAATGTGTCATAGTAAGAACCAATATGCCAAGTCGATTGTGACCGTCACACGAAGGAGATCCTCTTTGCATTCATAAGTCTGTTTCCGAAAATAAGTCGGTCAACGAGAGTAAAATTCAGAAAATATATGCGTCGTCCTTGAATCATGTTCATTTTGTGCAAAAGAGATATCCCTTTCGGTCTTCATTGCTCATGTTATCGCATCCTGGAAAAGGGTCACCAAATATTGAAGTTATATCATCATCCACGTATGGCTTCTCTCCTAAGACCAACTTATCCATATGAACCTATGCCAATAAGTCTAACAGTAAGTGAGAAATTGAATTTCCGCACCCTGTCTTGTCAGCAGACCTTCTACTGTGCTCTCGACCATTTCATGAGCGAATGATGACTAATGGAAGGAAAGGTAAGGGTCACTTTATTATTATTCATTGTTAAGAACATTGCAGATATGTCGTGATTCAATATGATTCTTGCCTTCTCACTTTCTGCAAATATTTATTTCGGGCATGTTTGTTTATTACAGTTTCGGGTTGAGTGGTTATTTCGAAGATCAACAGGAAATCAAACGATGTATCAGAAAATTATGAGTAAATGCCACAGTGACATTGGTTTCAGTTTGAAATCGGTCTTCAGCCGAATAGAAATTAAGGAAAATTCACTAACATAATCTTTGAAGGATTCCAATTTCCATTTTAATATACTTTCCCATTAGGCCATTAAAAATGGGTGTTCCGCGGGAAAGCATTATTCCACCCTTCGCGAAGTTCAATGATCTAGTTCAACTTGTAACATCCGCACCAGACATTTGAGGCATTATTGCTTACGTAGCATTCTATTCAATAAGGGAATATGTAGTTTGATTTCCTTCAGCTGTTGAATTGGTGCTACTAAACAGTGACCTTTTATGGCTGCATATGCTTGTCAATAATTGTCCTTGGATTTTCTCAGCGCAAATGCACTAAGATGAAAATGATCTTTATGACTAAAGATGATATTTTGTGAAAAATTCTTAACAATTTGTTTTTACTCGTGCACCAAATTGATAAATATACGATGGATAAAATAGTCTGTATGCTTCAGTTCTTGTGTTTGTTAAAAGCGTGTAGAGTCAAAGCCTTTCTCAAAATTTGATGTAATATGGTTGTGAAGAAGTTCAATTTCTGCGCTCCTTTGATGATGATGAAATGTTTGGATACTGTCCCCATTCACGCACACCGCTGCAATGTTTACGGTCGAACGGCGTACCTGAGCATGAACTAATATTTTCACGTCTCCTGCCAAGCCAGTTTCTTCAAATATGAAATAAATGTGACAATTTTTACAATGGTACTCTCAGTGGAACGCGTATATTTTGAACGCCCATTTCCGTAGAATACTACAATCACTTGAACAAATTGTTGTAAAAGGAACCATACATAACAGTGTTTTTTTGTTTTGTTTTATGTCCACATTTATTTAACAAATTAATTACATATTTTACTTAAGACTAAATGTTAATTTCTATTCTACAAATAACATTCTTACATTAACTTACTGGCTCTTCGCAAACACTCTAAATTATACATTATTATTTTTCTTATGCCTTTCGGCGTACATACAGAATAGTGTCCTCAGCCCCACGTATCCACAGACACATGGGCCGCATTCCTCTATCAATCTGTCATGTCTACAGCGCTATTGAAGGACACAGTACTAGAAATGAATTTGCTTGGCAACCCATTAGGTATCATCAGACAGCGACTTTATGGCTCCCACGCGATAATAATGTGGCCAAGACATAAACAATGTTTACGATCTCCACTTGAGCCAGCTGCAATTGGGTTTTCCCATATCGAAAGAACCATTGTAGGAAAAGAATAAAAAGAATACATGAATTAACACTGTTCGTGGAATGAGGTACAAACCCTGCAAACATATAGCAGCCGAGATAACGACTTCGGCCGAGGGAGTTACTAAAGGCAATAAACTGCATACGGGTAAGGTAGACAAAAGGGATACAGCAGGAGTGTGAAAACCCTACCAATCCTCGGAGTATCTTCGGATACGCGGACAGCAACGTTCGCGCTTGTGTATGTGGATGCATCCACACTGTAGTTGGATAAAAGGAAGATACGGCGATTCCCTGGAAAAGAGGGATCGACTGGAAGAGAAAAGTTTCCAGGGGTTGAGAAAGTAAGAAGAAAGGAAAAAACAACCGGCTGACTTTCCTTCCAACTGGGAAGATTTTCGACGAAAGTCGACAGCTGGCCGTTAAGGGGTTTAGATACTCTATCGAAAATCGTCAAGTCTAAAAAGAAGAATTTAATAACTAAAACGAGAGTCTAGTGTGACTAATCGCGAGTTAAGGGGCAATGACCTCCGCGAAGAAGAATCATTTTAGCAAGTGTTTTAGACTGCGGTCAAAACCAAAACAAAAGCAAAAAATATTTGAAATAAACTTAATATTATAGAGAAAAACAATGTCTTTCAACGAAAACAACGAAATAACGATGCCGCCAAGAGTCAATTAAGGACTCATGCAATTAACACCAAGCCAGGACTTGCGGGGGTTTTCTATATTACATGGAGAACCAACCTACAATTTCAACTTAATTTCGACCGCCTCTAGCGCATCACATTATCCCCTATCCCACCGTTCAGCTATTTGACCAGTAAAACAAAGCATAGCTGAATTCATTATTCTATGCAGATAATGCACAATTGAATTCAGCTCCCTTTTGCCATACGGCAACTCCATATCATTAAATCTGAGATTTCTGCCGGAAATTGCAACGTCATATTGGTTAGCAACAACTAAATCTAACCAAACGACGCTGTTGCATCATAGCAAAACCGCTGGGGTTATTTCAGGGTCTTAGAGTCTGGTTCTCACGCTGATTATTTCCCAAGCATCAGCGGCGTCTTATTGAATTTCTCCAGACACTCCATTCACTGGGGATCAATGATCTCTCTTCACAGGTGAATAGTACCAGCTACATTTTCCTCTCCTCCACAATTCTGTCTCCCTACAGTTCAATGCACTCCGAGATCACCACATACATCGCACTAGGTCAGTGAAAGAACTCGGAGACTGCATTAATACACGCACACTAAGCCAGATCAAACCTGTGTTATTGTGATTTCCGTTTTGATTTATTCATGCTTTCTACGCCCATCAACGTGGAACGAATACACAAGTACTTATCCACCTCGATGAGCGTGGGGGATTGAAGGATGCACAGGAGAGCGCAATTACCATTGGCTGGCCAATGTGCAAAATCGAAAAATCCAATTTCATCCCTAATCGGGATCAGTCACATCTCATTCACCACCGGCACCGAGTCGCGTTTCAATCACCCCAGCGCACACACAACATAGAGTCAAGTCGCTAGTTATACTTTACCGCGGTTGGTCACACCGCCGCAAGATAAGTCACAATTCAACAACAGTTTTTAATTACCGCGGCCGCAGTGTCGAGAAAAAAGTGTTTCAACTTGGATAATATTTATAAAAAAAGCAATCTATAAACATTAATAATAAGTTCTAAGTTAAGTAAAGAAAAAACAAAACAATAAAAACAAATTATTCAACTAAACCACTCTCTCAGTGTGTTTTTTATTCTTGCTCTTTCCTTGGTACTTGGATTTTTGGTATTATTTATCTAGTGACGTGGTGGGTGTTAAGTGAATCAAGTGCCCGTGTCAGGTACAATACTTAGAACTGCCACGGACTCATCCCATTTTCGTGTGGAGCTTCAGATATCTATGATCACGAGTCGCTAGACCAAAAACTGATGCCATTATCTTTATACACAAAGATACAACAATTTTATGGCCGATCGATTAGGTGTACACCGCAAAAAACGATTGTGGTCAAACTATGCGACGGTATGCTGATGATTTATGGCTACAATGTGAGCATAAGTAATTTTAAAATAAATTAGAATAGGACGAAATTTGTATATATAGGCTTGTAAGGAAGGATAAAATTGACTACCTACATGCCTTAAAAAGGAGGCAGCAACCTTGGGCCTTTGCACGAGACTTCAACTTAAATGAGTTCGTCGGTGATATGAACCGACAAGGAATCTCCAACTTTAAGGCAAAGACCCTGAGACCAAGGCTGAATAAAATCGTAACCTACGTTCGGCAGACCCTCTCTAAGATTAACGATACACTGAAGGGCAAGTAGGTGAGTTATTACACTTTCGCCCCCGCCGACGAAAAGTCCAGGACCATCCTCTTAAAATGATTAGCTGTCTGCTGGGAAAAGGACGACATCGAAATTGCCCTTAAGGCAAAATTTCCTCACGTCAAATTCACTGACATCAAAAAATTCTATCCCCCACAACGATTTGTGAAAATCAGACCGCAAAAAACCAGCGAGGTGAACATATGGGAGTTTCATCTTGCTCCAAGAACCGGCATAGATTCCATAATACGGACAAAGTCGCTTCCAATCATTCATCAACAAGTTGTCTTCGAGGTATTTCATAACAATGAAATACCTCAATCCCGACGTTGCCAACCTCTCGGGCTTGTCTCCCGCACCTGCAACTTGGACCGGCGTTGCGTCCGTTGTGGAAACTCCCACGATATTGACAAGTGCGAACTCCCACCAGCAAAATATGATCTCACAACAAATGTGCAGGATGAAATTACGTTGCCAACTTGCTGCAACTGCGATAAGAAAGGACATCCGACCAGTTACAGGAACTGTCCTAAATATAAAGAGATGGTCCACAGATCCAAGGAGACTCGAGCTAAACAAATAACCTAGTCAAACTTCGGAAAACAGGCCACAGAAAATTAAATCGAAAACCAAAATCCAAAATTAAATCCAAAATGGATTTACATTCGCTTATAAGGTAAAAGGGATCCAAACAAAGAATATGAAAACTTTTCCACCACCTCTCCTCTAAAAACATCCTCTCGTCGTTCTTTTTTGAGACGGAATTCGAAAATTTCCTGAGGGGTCAGAAAACATAGCCAGCGATGAACTACACGTTGAGTAATCTGTTCATTCCTTTTTTTCGGATTTCAATGCACATTTGATTTTAGAAAAACGGACCAAACTAAATTGTACTGCCAATTAGACAATTATAAGGAAAGAAGTAACCGAAATTATTATATACTTATTAAGGTACAATCTCTGGTTATGACACCTCTCCTATTTTAGAACAAACATCTGTGCAAATAGTAAGGCGGCGAACTACCTTGAAGACATGACGTCTCTAGTTCTGAAGAGATAATGATGACAATATCAAGAAATGCTATGTCAACAACTCTTGCGAGAGACAATGATAATCCCCTGCAGAGATGAGTACTAACTTACTAAGTGTTTACACAAGTGAATTGCTGGTTTGGTTTATCAAGCTATACTCAGTTTCAGAAATCGTGTAGCCACAGTCTCGACGTGTATAATTGTTTTTTTAGCAGATCAGTGGAATGATTAACCAGCCCATTAGTAATCAATTTGCACCTGTAATCGTTACTCAGATATCGCCAATTAATTTTACTTGTTTGACGTATATTACTTTTAGATAAGTCATTTCTTCTTATTGCCGCCCGCCTCGCTAATGGCGACAGCAGAAAAAAGCATTGTGATGTGATTATTAAAGGTTTCTGAAGAATTCATATTCATTATCGTTTGATTTTCATATTTGCCTAATCAAGACAATTCTTCAACTTATTTACTTTGTTTTCCCACGCTTGACGTATGTGGTTTCTAGCTACACTTACCACGAACGACCTTAAAATAGTGGCACTTTCCGACAGAATTTCAATTGTTTTCGAAGATGATTACTTTATTTGGCTGAACACGCGGTTTCGACATTATAAATTGTATCCCTAACGTTGCCATGTTTCATTTTAGTAGTTGCTTGTTTTTTTTCGGTACGTTTTTTTTTTCGAATTGATTACGTTTCACATATGTTTTAGTATTAAATATGAACGAAGTGAAGTTAAATGGTTCAATAGTTTATTCATCTATTTTAAATATGTATTATACACTTACACATCCGAATATACAACTATTATATAAAAACCGAAATCGATTTGCTTACTTTTAGATGTCATTTGATTTTGTTTAATCTATTTTCAATAAAATATTTAATACATTTTACCCTTATGACTTTTTACAGTCTTAAATTTTACCTTTGTTTCAATTAATTATTGATTTTTCACAAGACCAATTACATACAAATGTCAAAAATAAAAAGAGGGGCCTATCAACAATTTTTATTCGACTCGCTCGCTATATAAAAAAATTAGACCTAAACTTAAATTTTATTTCTCGTTTCAATCATTTTATTCGAATTATTTTTTGTTATTGTTTATTTTCATTTAGTTAGTTCTACGTAATGATGGACTTAAATGTAAAAACTTAAAAATTAAATAAAAAGACCACTAAAGAAAAGTATGGGGAGTGTTGAGGTCCGGCGCCGTGCTTCCTCGGTTGAGGGAAGAGCGGGGACCTTTTATTTTATCTTTAGTTCTGTTTCTTTCATCAAGTCTCGTTTCATTGTTGAGTAGCTCCGATAGAATCAATGGTCAAAGAAAAACTTTTCCTTCTCTCTTCATATTAGTTACGTATTTATTTTAAACACTAAAAACTTAACTGCTTTTACAATTCTTAATTAAAACAAATTCAACTCTCAAACTTCCTTCTCAAACTTGCAATCTCAACTGAACTTTATGAACTGACTTTTTTCTCTATCTGTTTTTTCTTCTGTGACTTTTCACATTCAATTCGAACGAAAATCCAAGTTGCTATGTTTTCAATAAATAAAAAGGTGCAGGTTATTAAGTGTGCTGTAACTGGAAATATTGTGAATGTTTATGAATGGTATGTATTAAGTGAGAATGTAATATATGTTAAGTGAAGTTTTTAAGGATGTGTTAGGAGATTCAGTGTTAAATTTAATAAGGGTAGTGTTCTGGAATACAACAGGAGGGTTATTTATATTTGTCTTAATTTTCTCATACGTCTTGTGTGCGAGTTTTGTTTTTGCTGCAAATACAGTAAACGATCATACCATTTTCGTTTTTTTATAAAGTTGATATAAAAACGGAGTCACTTACGGGTGTTATCATCAAAATACACGTTGGCCCAATGGAACTACAACCAATTTCAAATGGTCATCATTTTCAGATGGCTGGTATAACTATCGCCATATTATGCCTTATGACAGATAATTTCATTGTGTACAGGCATGCTAAACGATTTACGTATCAATTGCCTGAAAACAATTTTATATTTCTTTGGAATTCAAACGTGGTAGTGTGACTGTGCCCCTCTTGGCTGGAAAGCCAAAAGTTGCTACCTAGGTGGGAATAAATTGTTTATGTATCAAAAAATGGCTCATTATCGTGTTATTGACTCCGTTGGTGTATGGCTTTATAGTGGTGGTCGAAAGAAAACTGCGTCATCGGCACAGTTCGCAAAGTGAAGTAGCAAATTGAACAAAATCCTCGTCGTGGCGGAACACATATATTCCATTATCTGCGCATACTGAAAACCACAATGTTAAACGGGTCACTAATACTCTTATAATATCAAAATATACATACAGGCAGGCCAGAAACCCGTAATAGTCGAGATATGTAGCTAAAAAAAAAAAAAAAAAAGAAATGGCGGAGAGGAACAAGCGAATGAAACAACACCTTGGTTCTCTGTATCTGTTAAACGCCATGCGGAGAAAATGGTTACTGTTGTGTTTAATAGAAAAGCACCACGCAACTGCCAACGATCACATAACCTTATTATGACACCGCTAAGCAGGGATGAAGGCGATAATCTCAAACAATCTTAAAAAAAAAAGCCACACTTACCCCACATGAACAGCACCACCTTGCTAGTCATCTCATAGATGTTCAGTCTTCCCTCGTGCTCTTAATTATGGTGATTGTATTCCTCACCTGTTTGCATAGCGAGTTTTCCGACACGCAACAGACCTCTGGATTTTGATGCCATCGTGGCGGTTCCGCCAAACCCCTGGGCCGTTCCGCCAAACCCCACTGACTACTTACCTAAAAACCCCCATTATTACAACCCAATCTACATCAGTTTCTGCTAAAAACAGCATTAGCACCTGTAAATGCTTCACGCATTATATAGATCAAATCTATAATCTTAAAAAGTCCCCGTAAAAGAATTCTTACCTTTTCTTGCATCTCTTCGCATAAAATTCCTGTAAGAGTTCTTTATTCATAAATAACCTGAAAGAATATTCATCGATTATATATAATACAACCGCATATCAGGGAATATTACCCTTACGCTGCCTATTCCCAGCTTCACCATGTGTACGATAAATTTCTTTATGTACACATCGGCCGGCGACCTTTTTCTCCCAGCAATAAAATTCTCTGAATCGCACAATGTACAAACCAAAGCAAATACGCCTTCCGCGTCTCTTGGCATCAATTGAATTCAAAGCATAAACCAAAGTCACAAACGAATTTCCCTGCATATACAAATGCAAGCAAGGGATTTGTTTCGTCCACCAAGCAATTAACACATTTCCACATCGGATCGTCGTCTCTTTGTTTAGCCGCACATGTTCCAATAAAGATCCCATTAGCATCCGACGATTTCGGTTTTATTTGCTTTACCGAAATCGTATCCTAGGAATGCACCGTATGTCCCTTTCTTTGTTCTAGGCACACACACCACTGCACTGAAAGAGTGCATCTCTGTCCCGGCCACTCCCTTAAGAGAAAATGTTCTCATTCTCCTCCATATCTCGTCCTTAATTGAGGATGGAATTCAAGTCAGGGTTCTATCCTCGACGGAGTCCAAATCCGACCACCGAAGGAGTTAGTCGCGTTCTCCTTGCACCGTACCGCGCGCCCGGTACGGTGTGTACGCCATGATACCGTTCGTGCGTGTTCTACCGATCAGCGGATCGTCAATCAGTTTTAAGTTTAATAATGCCGTCAACGTAAAAACCAATTATCAGTGTCGTGGAGATACCCAAGTATCCAAACGGGTATATTAAATATTAAGCAAATCTAAACGCATATGTCTCATTTAAAGTAAATTGGTGTAATAGAAAAATAACCAATAACCAGTGTCAGTGGAGTGTTTCCTAATTTCCGTTTATGTTTACGAATAAAAATATCCTCCGCAAGTTGCTCCTTGCAAATGGTGTACTTTCCAATTAATTTGCTTATCTACTTTTAAATTAAAAACTATAAAATAAATAAAAAAAAATAAGAAAGCATTAAAATCAAAAATGGCGGTCACCAACAATAAACCATTAAACAGTGTGTTTCAATTTCTATCTGTTTGTCGTGCAGTTTGGCTCAGTGTTTTGTGTCCAGTGAGCAATATATGATGGAGGAAGAAGAGAATCAGCACCGTACGCCGGCGTAACATGTTTCTTCCCCACACCCCACGGTTCACTTACCTAAAAAAAAAACCCCATAACTTCCATCCAATCACATAATTTCGCTAATACAATCGCATTAGGACCTTAAATGCTTTACGCATCTAGGATTATCTAAGGTATAATCTAAAGAGCTTCAGTAAAAGAATTCTTACCTTTTCTTGCATTCCCTTCGCATACAATTCCTGTAATAGTTCTTTCTTACCTTATCATAAATTCCCTCTAATAAAATTCATCGGTTCGCATATCAGGGAATCTTACCCTTGAGTTGGCTAATCCCAGCCTCAATATGTGTACATAAAAACTATCTATGCACACATCGGCTGTCGACCCTTTTAGCCAGCGATAAATAGTCCAACACTAGCTGCATGTAATTAGCACCATCCACGTTGAGACTATTTCACTAACTCGCACTACGAGTAAACAAAAGACCGCTGTCCTTCATCAGGCATTCTGGCGATACGCAAACAATTCAATCATTATAGTATCCCAAATGCACCTACCATCTAATGAGCTGCAACTTGTTTACTCAGTTAAACTCTCAGGTCATAAATTCCTTTTATCCTACATAGTTCTGGATTCTTTTCCCAGTAACCTTCTCACATACACAAAGGTCTCCCTTTTTTTCTTTCTTTGTTTCAGGTTCATTCCCATGGCCTTGTGTATGGAAAAGACCAATGTGATCGTCACTCACACACACACATACATTGCCAAGTCGTTCTTCCCTGTTTTCACCATGAGACAAACACTTTCTCTCTCAGGAAAACTCACCCCAAAACGATTGAATATCGTAGAGTCGTTTTCCATCTGCCGACCACGCTTTTCGCACTGACTTCCGCTCTCCGGTGCACACGGAGACGCGATCTATGCCGGAGTCGTGATCGGGTGCTCTAATAATAACATTTTTAGTCGATCTGTTCGTGCAAATGTCGTGCATAAAAATCATTAGAAAAAAAAGTTCTTTAATGATTTAGAATCCGTGTTCGAATGTACACTTAGAGTTTAATTTGTTTTCCGAACATCATTAAGTTAGAAATAAAACTAAAACAAAATGACAGCCACTGCGTTTAATTTTCCGCAGTTCCTCGGTGCCTTTATTTCTTTTGGTTTGTGACTTTCTTTCCGCGGAACTTTAGTGACAATAGACGATGGGGATGGAAGTGAACGGAGTGCCCATGCTCGGCACAATACCTACTCCCCACACCATTACCAAAGTAAAATGTTTCCGTCTAACGAAACGAACCTCAAGAACCTTCATCACTTCCTTCAGGTCATTAACGAAGCACAGGAGTCTTCTCCCACCTCTTTTTACCCTGCCCTGGTTTGCGCTCTGCAGATGCGCTCAGATCTCCATTTGAATGAAAGTGGACTGGGTAATTCCAATTATACCAGTTTTCTGAAGGACTGCCATTTTCTTTCACGACACTGAAATATGCCAACTCTAGCAATTGCCAATACAATTGTTTCAAATAACTTTACAAATAGCTTTGGTACGGGTGAGCTCAGCCGTTTTTCTTCTCATCCACCTCGCAATGCAGCACTCCATTTTCTCTATCAGGGTTTTATTGCATGAGGCAAGGGTCGGCCTGGCTATGAGGAAACGCTTTTTAATAGCCGGTGCTCCCTCTCTCTGTCTACTTCCAACAACTGAAGCCCCAGATGTGGCACGCTAACCCTCGACACAGCGATGTGTGCATCAGGGTGGTTGACCGCACGGAGATATGAAGCGCGTAATGGATGTAAACCCGAACTGGTTTCCCGTTTCCGGTGTGGGCGGCAGCATGTTTAGTGTCAACTCGCAGACATCCGAGGGATACCAACGAATTTAACACAGTGCGGTGACTTACCCGAGGTAGCGACAGCCATCCCTCCAGAGTCCACGTTCCGTATTGACGGTCCAACAACGGGTAACAGAATCTCTCAGTGTAGGTTCTCCAGACACCATCCCTACAAACATTTCACCCAAAGTGGAGTGGCGTGCAGCTTAGCGTTGTCAACCTGAAATGCAACATCTTTTCTGCTCATCAATTGCCACCGCTTTTTTCGAGTTCTTACTTTAACCGCATACATTTCTGGCTGTAGAAGAGGAGATAGAATAATTTACTCTCAATGATGTTCATATGGAAAAATTCCTAGATAGTCGGAGGAAAATATAGCCTGGGTACTTCTGGATCGCAAGTCTTAGTACGACAAATGGCATTTAAAATATGACAGAGCGTTATTATATCGTGGACATTCGTGAAGCACATTTCATCATCATCATCATCGGCACTACAACCGGGATCCGGTCTTGGCCTTATTTAAGAAATTTCTCCACCGGTCCCGATTTCGAGCCGATATCATCCAGTTTGGCACTCCCAGGCTTTGGGCGTCCTGGTCTACGGCATCCCTCCATCGCATACAAGGTCTGCCGCGCTGTCTCCATCCATACATCCTCCCAAAAAGGACCTTCCGGGCAGGCTCCTCTTCGCTCATTCGAGCTAGGTGTGCCGCCCACCGGAGTCTACCGAGCTGGATTTTTCTTACAATGTTAGCTTCAAGGTAGATTGCGTACAACTCATGGTTGTAGCGTCTCCGGAATCGTCCTCCCTCACATACGGGGCCAACAATTCTCCTTAAGACCTTTCTCTCGAACGCGGCCAAGAGTTCAGAGTGCCTTTTATTAAGCAACCAGGTCTCGGAACCATACATGAGTACTGGTAAGACCATGGTCTTGTACAGTAGTAGCTTAGATTTGGGATTTAAAGAGTCTTGATAGACCATAGTAAGCTTTGTTGGATTTAATCAGCCGTTCGCGTATTTCTTCTTCCATATTGTTATCGGCTGATACCATTGACCCAAGGTAGTTAAAGGATTGCACTACTTCAAATTCGTGCTCCACTACCCTGATAGTTTGACCAACGTTAGGTCTTCTCTTCGCAGAAGTTGCCACCATGTACTTAGTTTTTCCCTCATTAATGTGCAGGCGAAGTTTTTGTGCCGCCTGCTCGATCTAGGTGAAGGATTCTTGTACCGCCGATTCGGTTCTACCGATGATGTCGATGTCATCTGCGTAGGCAAGTATCTGGCTGGACTTGTTGACAATAGTCCCTCTAGTTGTAACGCCAGAGTCACGGATTGCTTTCTCCAACGCCAGGTTGAAGAGGAGGCAAGCCAGACCGTCCCCTTGTCGGAGTCCATTATAGATGTTTATTGGTTTGGACAGCAATCCCGCTACTTTTACTTGACTAGTTACGTTGGTCATGGTCAACCTACAAAGTCGTATCAATTTGTTTGGAATGCCGAATTCTCTCATGGCATTTTATAGTTCTACCCTGGCTATGCTTTCGTAGGCGGCCTTGAAGTCTATAAACAGACGATATAATGGAATCTTAAATTCCTGACATTTTTCCATCGCCTGCTTAAGGGTGAATATCTGATCTATTGCTGATTTGCCTGGGATGAAGCCACACTGATATTGACCCATGATGGCTTTAGCGTATGGGGATATCCGGTCTTCTAGGATAGTGGAGAGTATCTTATAGGCGGTACTCAGCAATGTTATACCCCTATAGTTGCTGCACAGTGTGATATCTCCCTTCTTATGTATGGGGCAAATTATACCACGACGCCAATCTTCCGGCATCTCCTCTTGCTCCCATACGTGCACCACGATCTCGTGAATTGCGTGATGTAACGCTGTCCCTCCTTGTTTGATCAGCTCAGCTGGTATGCCATCAGCTCCAAGGGCTTTATTTGATTTGAGCTGTCGAATGGCTTTTAATGTTTCCTCAATGCTTGGTGGCGGCAGCATTTGGTCTTGGTCTTGCATTGGTGGAGCCTCCAATTCTTCTGTGAGCTGACCATTTAGCAATTCATTGAAGTGCACATCCCATCGCTCCAGAATGTCTTCAGGATCGGTGATCAGATTACCCTCTTTATCCTTGCAGTAAGTGCAGCGTGGTGTGTACCGCGTCATACTGCGGATTATTTGGTAGAACTTCCGCGCCTGGTGCGGACCTCGCCCTCTACTTTTCTCTATTTCATAGACAAGGTTTTTTTTCCCAGGCACTTTTCTTTTGTCTGTGAAGTCTTTTTTCAGATCTTCTGAGCTCTTTGTATTTCTCCTCCGTACCCGCGTCCTATGAGACTGCTGCATTGCCCGGTATGCAACATTCTTACGTTCAGTCGCTAGTTTGCACTCATCATCAAACCAGTCGTTCCTATCTCTACGACTACTGCCTAAGATGGAGTTGGCAGTACTTATGACAGTAATCTTAATGTGTGTCCATTTCTCTTCTACGACCGGCATTCTGGCCTCAGGACTTACTCTCCTTCCGTCGAGCTCTTCGAGGGCGAGTCTTAACGCATGACCAAAGGTGTTACTGGTATTGTCATTGCGTAAGGAAGCCGTGTTGATTCGAACCTGATCCACGGATGCAATACGTCTCCGTAAGGCAATCCGCGCTCGGAAACTGTCCCAACAAGATAGTGATCCGGGACGACGTTGGCACCTCGGTACGTTCGTACCGTCATCAGGCTCGAGGAGTAGCGGCGATCTATCAACACGTGGTCAATTTGGTTGCGAGTGGCTCCGTCAGGTGATACCCAAGTGGCTTTGTGGATATCTTTACGCGGAAACCTGGTACTCGCAACGACCAAGTTTTTCGATGCTGCCAGTTCGATGACTCGTAGTCCATTGTCATAAGTGTTCTCATGCAAACTATGGGAACCTGTGTAGTGTATTCAAATCACCAAGAACGATTTTCACATCGTATCTTGGGCAGGCATTGAGGGGCCGTTCGACGTTCTCGTAGTATTCTTCTTTTTGGTCGTCAGTGGACTCCTCTGTATGTCCGTGGACGTTTATGAGGCTTACGTCCTTAAACTTGCCTCGCACGCGAAGAGTGCATAGCCTTTCATTTATTGCATTAAAGCCGATGATGGCAGGCTTCAGTTTTTGGTTGACTAGAAAGCCTACCCCGAGCACATGGTGTTTTGCGTGACAGCTGTAATAAATGTCATACTCTTTTCTTTGAAAAACACCGCTCTCCGTCCATCTTATTTCTTGTAATGCTGTTATGTCAGCCTTATATTCGGACAGGGCATCGGCTAGCTGCTGTGCAGCTCGAGCTCTGTATAGTGAGCGTATGTTCCATAAAAAAATCCTTAAATCATTTAGCCATTTTCGTTTCCATGGTCGTCGTCGTGTATCCGGTCCATATCCTAGGCTTGTTAAATTTGCCATAATAATTCATTTTTACGGGCCTGGTTATTAGCCTTGCGCCAACCTTTCTCAGGATGTCGCTGCATGCATTGGTTCACTACTTGGCGGGTGTCAAAGTAGCTATCCAGGGGTGTCACGTGGAGACTGCATGTCAACTTGGATTAAACAGGAACAAGGATGGTCCTGGCCTTCGCCGGGTTGAAAGCAAGCAGAGACTTTGCCCTGTATGTTCGCACCCATCCCCCCGTGAAGCACATTTGTCTGTGTGTAATCATACACAAACTTCGTTGTTTTTGGAAGACTCTGCTGTTTCCACCTAGTCCCAGAGTGTCTGGCATACATTTTCAAAGACATTACTTATTGCATCCAGTATTCGCCGTATCCAATGCCAGTAATCGAAAGTAGATAGACAGAGTATTTTTCAACTGGATTACTTTAAGTTTCTCGAGGCGCGTTTATTCTAAGGCTATATTGTTATTGCGAGATCACTACTATTGAGGGCATATTCGTACATCCTCACGCTGATCGATAGCTTCACACAATGACCGAATGCAACTGTAGCGTTCTACGAACGCACAAGTCTACTCAGGTAAGGTTCCTATCTTCAAAGAACGTACTTACCTGAGAGCGTTGCACGCGCCCACAGACGCGTGCCCCAAAGCCCGCGATAGGGCCTGCAACTCGCAGCCAACGTTGAGACCGACACCAAAAAAGCAAGGAACTGAACGTTCCCAAAGCTTTTTAGGTCAAGCTCAACAATTATAACTCTTCATGCCTGAAACAAAGGCATAAACATCCATGCGTTCTAATCCTAAGAAAAAAAAAAACCAATTCCCAAAATGCCATACATGCTGCCTGCGCCCAGGAACATCTCATCGAACCGGCAATTCCGAAATTCGATACAAAAGAATTGCTACATCAAAGAATGAGCCGATCAACGGATGCACGTGTGGGTAATCTAACGCGAGGACCACCCAAATCCGTTGAACAACAGAAGGCAGCCACGACCTATCGCAATCGAATATATCTCAACGAGATATCCGATGATTTATGAGGAGTTAAGCCAACAAAGGCAATACTCCGGTCCCACGGCCACGCTAGAATTTCGCACCATTATAAAGATCTAATGGATTTCGATTCCGGGTACAAGTTCAAATAACACCCACCGACTGCACGTCAAAACAATCGCCGAATATCTCTGGTCTGGGCGCCAGATGTTCTGTGCAAACAGAAGGCTGTGGAAATGAAACTCTCTCAGCGATAATGATGATGTATGCAAGATGACCTTCCCCTTCCAGGAAACAAAAAAATATCCCGTGGGAGGTGATAACATGCTGCTAACAGAAATTCGGAAGTTCTGTTAGCAGAGCAAATAGGGAATATTGTTTTTGGATAGATACAGATACCAGTTTTGAATCTGGGTATCGTGTGAGCAGGATATGGTTGAGGGCGGCAGAGTGATTTCGATCGTCAACGAGACGAAAGCTAGTTTTTTTACGAACATCCATATCGCGAGGTCGAATTTTGATTGAGCATCCGAGGAGGTCTGGAACTATAGAAAACTTCATCGAGGAATCCCAACGGGGAGATATTCGCGTGACGAGTGTGCATCGTTAGTGCTGCGTGTCTTCGTATGATAACTCTTGTAGATACAGATGACATTTTAAAATTTATATATACGCAACTACGTGCGAAATCAACAACGAATCTCGTGTCGCGATTGTAAGACAACAAAAAGGAAAAATTGTCCATAAAAATAAAATTGCAGGAAACTATACCTTTTGTGTTTTGTGTTTTTGTGCATTCGCCCGTTGTTCCAGGTTGTTTATTTGTGTGTGTTACAGTGTTCAGGCGGAACACCAGCGTCAACGTATATCATAGACAAGTACCGCCAAACAACACTATTAAGAATCATAACAGGGAGAGCGGCGTAAAGTCGATCTATTGGACGTGGGTTATACCTTCTGGAGTATCGTAGCTCGAGGCAAGTATTTTTAGACAATTATTAAGTTTAATATAATACATCATTATAAAGATCATATGACTACGTATCATCGTATATAAAATAGAATGATAGCTCTTTGGTATAGATAACTAAAAACCTTGATATTGTGCCACAATGGCATATGCCTCGACGCTCTACCCACCGTTTTTCTCAGCAGGGTTGACTTACGATACTAGTTATTCTAGGAGAATACTTTGTGAATATTGAACTGCCACACGAATCACTGCAATGCGTAAAGTCAAGGCAACGCCTGTAGCTGGGTAAGGCAGCAAGAAGTTCTTCGTTCACCTCAGTTTGAACAAGTGGTTATGTGGGGGTACGAGAAGTATTGCACCGACACGGGCACACGGTTCACTTCTTCCCCAAACACTGTCACTCCGTACGCAAGAAGTTATTCTCCAACGATGTCCACAAAAAGAGAAATGAGAAATAAAAATGAACTGAGGTTTAGTCGTAGATTTAGTTTTTATTTTTCTCAATTATTATTTTCTTTTTCGATTGTTTACACTTTAAAGATAAGACACGAAAGTTGCTATATTTTACTTATTACTTGGCGCCAGAGAAACGATGCCAAATTTACACTTTGTTTTAGTTTATTTAATTACATTGGTTTTTCTACTGTTGAGTGACAATTTACGACAACGAATTTTTAATTTCCTTATGTACCGTTTAGATGTTAAAGAATTTCCGAAATAATATTTGTTATTTTGATAATGGAATTGTAAACTCCGGTGGTGTGCGTGACTCTAAAGTTATTGATTGTTTTTGGCTAGCAACAGTGCGATCTGTCCGCAATAATAGATCACAAGCGACTGACCTCAATTAGGGATGAAATTTTAATTTTGCATTCGCACGGCTATTAGCCAATCATCATCGCGCTCTCCTCATCAATCCTTTCATTTGCATGTCTCAGCGAGGTGAATATCGTTCGACAGTCACTGGGATTGCGCAGGATGAAAAGAACAAAAGAGAGAGCGCAATAACTGCGGTTGGCTTAGCTTGTGTGCTTGTATCAAATGCAGTCTCTGAGAATGACCTACTGCCCTAGTGTGATGGCTGTAGTGATCTCAGAGTGCATTGAACTGTAGGGAGACAGAATTATGGAGGAGAGGAAAATGTAGTTGGTGCTATTCACCTGCGAAAAGAGATCGTTGATCCCCAGCGAATAGATGGTCTGGGAAAAACCGAAGTGACGCTACATTGGCTAGGGTAATATTATCGTGGGAACCAAACTCGAATAATTTGAAATTACCCCAGCCGTTGCATGATTATGTAACCGCGTCTTTTGGTCGTACATGGTTGTTGCCAACCAAAATGACTGGAATTTCCGGAGGAAATCGCTTGAGTTAATGCAGGAGTGTTGCCGTATGGCAAGAAGACACTGAATGCAGTTGTGCATTAACTAAATGAATAAATGACTTCCGGCCATGCTTCTTTTGCAGGTAAATAGGTTGTTGGGAATAATTCGGGTTGCTTTGACACGCTGTAAGCGGTCAAAATAAGTTTGAAATTTGGTTGAAATTGTGGGTTGGTTCTCCATGTAGTATGGAAAACCCCCACCATTTTGTCTGGGCAGACAAGGTTAAAAAACTTCTCGAACCTCTACCATATATGACATATACTCAACCACATCAATATCATCCACGGTGAACATTGGAGATTCTTTGAAAATGACGCAGAAGTAACACCAAAATTCCTGTTCGCGAAACCTCTTAGGGCAATGT
The DNA here is from genome assembly GCA_963931805.1 of Microdon myrmicae. Taxonomy (NCBI): domain Eukaryota; kingdom Metazoa; phylum Arthropoda; class Insecta; order Diptera; family Syrphidae; genus Microdon; species Microdon myrmicae. The sequence goes on along the minus strand of OZ007499.1, from coordinate 51,701,216 downwards.
AAAGCCGATCCCGAGGAGCTGTGGCCATTATGTTTTACCCCACGAGAAGTTTTCTAGCATTGCGTTCGTTTCATGGAACGTAAATTTAGTAAATAGGTTTTGGGCATACTTTTAAAAATACTTCCCTGTTGTTTGATTGTGGAAAGAATAAAAAATTTGCTTTCATAAAGGCCCAAAAAAACACGAAACCCCTTAGAACTGTTATTTCCATCCGACTTACACTTTCCACCATCTTGTGATATGGCTTCGCATTGTCCTTAACCTTGTTTTTACACCCATGACGCAATACATTAATGAGAAAAATATCCACTTACTCTACGGTAATATATAGTAGAAATGTAGAATCAGTTTAAACTGTGAAAGATCCTACGATATTATACTTAATCAAGCGTGTAAAACCTCATACGAAACAGGCCGCCAATCGACCAGTATCGAAAACCAAGTATTTCGGATCCACAAATTATTTTGACAGCATTGCACAAGCTATTACTGTTGGCATTTTATATCAATCATCGGTTTCCTTTGATAATTTTAGACTTGTCTTTAAAAGCCAAATAAACGTTTATGGCAGGTTACAATTAACCATTCCAATGATGTTACAACTTATCCGCTTACGTGGGCATGAAATTGAAATTACTGAGCGATACACAGGTCTACCACGCCAAATTTAACCGATGTATTACCAATCCCATAGACTCGACGATGAAAAGATGAAAAAGCAATTTTTCCACTGAGTAACTATCACACGCAATGACTTCGATTTCAATTTTATTATCATCAAAGAGCACATCAAAAACTTTGTTGCTGCACGTAACAAAAATAAAAACAGCACACAGATAAAAATAAATAAATAATACTGTAATAATAAAAGACAAGAAACATCTTTTCAGTAGCAACGCATAGCTCTGTGTGATCACTTTATGAGTCGTTCGGGACGATATTTTCATATTTTTAATAAAAATATATACGAACATAATAAAACGGAGAAGCTACGACCCCAACAAGCTATTCATGCACATTTGTGACAGTATCAAATTGATGATATTTCCTTTAACGACAACGTTAACAGCCCCGACAACAGCTGCGTCTGATATCTTTTTGGGAGCAACGTAAAACACCGAGAAAGCTAAACATTGCGTTACCAATTCTTAGTCTATTAAAATCATTCCTCGACAGTCAGAAAATATGCTTCAAAAGTATTAAAATTCCCGCTGGACATCCAAATGGTCAAGTTGCCGCTAACAACTTACCCTTGCATATCCTTACGCACCGCACTACTCGAAATGGATATAATTTTCACACAACATGGTTCGCAAAATAGCATCACCAGTACCATGTTTGTGTTTGAATGAATGTTGTCTGTAATTACCATTCATCACATTATACCAATGGCTGCCTGGTCAGTGCCGAAGCCCGGGTGCTCTTATTGTATTCCCCAGAAGAGATAGCTAATAACGAGTGGTGGCATAACATTCCTGTTGAATGCAAGGATATGCGAGCACCATAATTTCATTATGAACGACTCTTAGCACTCGAAATGTGTCCCAAAATAACCGCAGTTTCAGTCCTTGCGCTGGGACAGTTATTTGGAGAGATTAAAACTACTTGTTTTATTGGAGTAGAAAATATGTGTTTCGTTAACTGAACTTAAGAGCCTCACCATTAGGATTGTACATTTTGTGTTTATTTATGGTTAATTGAAATGGAATAAAACCGTTGAGTATGAAAATGAAAAATAAATAATAACAAACCCTTAAGCTGTGCGGCAGGACCCTTTTATAATTCCTTTAAAGATCCGTCAACGCCTGACTGCATACAGTTTGCCTGAGGGCCGCCATAACGCTCAATGTGCGCCCAATATGCCGTTTACAACGTTCCAGGCCACATTGGCTTTTCAATCGCTCAATTCACATTATTTGCATTTCAAAAGGATTTCGGGCTCCCTTTCATGCTTCTCCAGATCCAAATAACGCAAAGGGCAGAACAACAATGGTCTACCCACCAAAATCAGACTAGCTTTCAAGGGGATTCTGATCAAAGAAACAGGCTCCTTTCGCTTTATTTTATCTTGCATTCGTAATGAGTGCAGGAGTCTAACCGTAAGGATAACTGAGGATAAAAGAACTACAACTCATTATCGTATTGAATAAAATCTACTACCTAGGGAAATGATTAAATTCCGAAGGAAAACTTGCACGGTATAGTAAGCTATACGATTTTCAAAAGTACTCCCTGTCGGTTTGGTTGCCTCGTAGAATCCAAGATCCGCGATTAACTCGATTTGCATCGACCAGGATGAGTTTATTGTAAGTCGCAGCTTAAGCACATTATATATTCAAAATAATTAATTATTTTTTATGTTAGATAAATTCACATACAAAACTCTTAGAATGCAGTAGCAACCGAATCAACATTTAAAATTGGTAGTATAGTTTTTTTAATTTTTAAACAAAAACTATAACAAGTAAACTTTGATTTATTAATTTAAGGGGTTATATCGACACAGTTTTAAAGATTTTTTTTCCCGTTATTTATTAAACAATTAAAAAATCATTTGAAAGGCTTTTTCTACACGAGACCGCATCAGTAGTAGCCATAATTCTGAGTAGTAACCAGTCCCAACCTACCTCTCGATATTCACAGAATATTCGAATACAAATGGGAGGTACTAGGATTAGAGCATAGGACAGGATGAAAAATCTTGGGGTCACTTGTACCCCATAACTGAATTTCATTAAACATGTGACCCACATTCTTCAAGGGGCGATCTAAGCAACTGCAGAACATTTTGTAGTGGCACAACAAGGTTGAAACCGAAATTAAGCGTCTCTGCTATAAGCGCCTAATCCGATCTGGAATATCGTACGCCATTCCCATATGGTCCTGTATATCTTCGGACTAAATGGAAAGACTTCGAGTTTTCGAAAGGAAACTTCTCAGAGGATGCACCAAGTTTAGAACGCCTCACGGTCGCCATATTACCTATATGAATGCGCCTCCATTGCCCTTATCGACGAGTACTTGCTACTATTAGCATACAAGCACTTCGAAAGCATTCAGTACAGCGAGAACCTACTCGCGTTCTTGACCCTTCTCTCCTTCGATCTCTTCGGATCTGACCAACACTATGTCTTCTTCAGTACAAAACTGAAGAAATCACCCTTCCCAACAACATCCCCCTCAATAATAGATAAGTCCTGGGTCCATCCCATAGGGTTGTGGCAGTTCTGCCAAACCCCACGGTTCACTTACCTAAAAAAAAACCCCATAACTCCCACCCAATCACATAATTTCGCTAATGCAATCGCATTAGCACCTTAAATGCTTTACGCATCTAGGATAATCTAAAGTATAATCTAAAGAGCTTCAGTAAAAGAATTCTTACCTTTTCTTGCATTCCCTTCGCATACAAATTCCTGTAAGAGTTCTTTCTTACCTTATCATAAATTCCCTGTAATAAAATTCATCGGCTCGCATATCATACGACCGCATATCAGGGAATCTTACCCTTGAGTTGGCTAATCCCAGCCTCAATATGTGTACATAAAAACTATCTATGCACACATCGGCTGTCGACCCTTTTAGCCAGCGATAAATAGTCCAACACTAGCTGCATGTAATTAGCACCATCCACGTTGAGACTATTTCCCTAACTCACACCATGAGTAAACAAAAGACCGCTGTCCTTCAGCAGGCATTCCGGCGATACGCAAACAATTCAATCATCCTAGTATCCTGAATGCACCTACCATCTAATGAGTTGCAACTTGTTTACTCAGTTGAACTCTCAGGCCATAAATTCCTTTTATCCTACATATTTCTGGATTCGTTTCCCAGTAACCTGTCACATAAACAAAGAATTCCACGATCCCTTTTTCCTTTCTTTGTTTCAGGTTAATTCCCATGGCCTTGTGAAAAGAACCAATGTGATCTTCACTCACACATACACATACATTGTCAAGTCTTTCTTCCTTGTTTTCACCACGAGAGAAATACTTTCTCTCTTGAGAAAACTCACCCCAAACGATTGAATATCGTGGAGTCAAATTCCATCCGCTGCCCGCTCTCCGTCACTGCGGAGACGCGCAAATATATACCGGAGTCGTGTTCGCGTTGTACAAGTAACTTTAGTTAAAGTTGGTGAAAGTATTGATTAAAATCTGTCATTTTATGTGTTGTTCGATTTTGATATACATTCAAAACTAAAAGAATAATCCCCACAAGTCGTATGTGAAATATAAGATCCTTTTATCGTTAAATAAAGAAACAAACAATAAAATTAATTTAAAGTGGTGATCACCAACCAACAATCGAGTGTTTTATTCTTACTTGTGCGATCGTGTTTGTGCTTTTCCTTCAGTGTTTTACGCGGCGAACAATTTATGATGGAGGAGGAAGTGAATCTGGTGCCCGTGACTGGTACGTACTTCCTCCCCACAGGGTTTACTGCTAACACGCTAAACACACGCACGCACAGTACAAGACGAAACAAATATATACATACACCGACCACAGCGCAGATAATTAGATGCCAAAGGGGAAATCTGCGTTTATTACTGCACCCTACCGGATCTACCGGACTTGTCGCCCACGGTTTACGAAAGGCGTTTTCCCACAACCAGTGGTAATAGACTCCTCGCGAGGGAAATGGAGTATAGATATATACTACGGTATCTCGATCCGGTGGCACGCGATATAATAGGCGTTGGGGCTTAAACAGAACGTGTTCCTCTACATTTAGGTGGCGGGGTGTTTCTTTCCATGTAACCCTGTCACCAGCTGGCGCTAGTAGTATTTAAATTTATAGTCCACTAAATCATTAAGGTTTTTGCGAGCCCGCTGAGCAGTAGCCGTTCGCCTTTAATCTTAAAGTCAATAACACTAGATTTAACTGGATTATTTTGTCTATCTGAAGAACTCTCTTTTAAATATCAAAGATCAGAAGAAGCTGGTATACTAAAAAGCTCAAAGATCACCACTCCAACACGTTAATGGTATCAATAATAAGACTGCAATAATAATAAGACTACGATCATTTGTAATATGTGCGCAAAGCCTGTATCTGGAAATATTTTCTCAAAACACAACTAACGTTCTAAAAATTGTGATCAATTAAAAATTAATACCCGTCACGATATCATTATGGCAACAACTTATTAGATTAGTGTCTACCTGGACCAACGTTCTGTAAAATATTACTATTTACTTACTGGTCTGCAGAAACCCGAAGGTTGATGAACTCATTAACTCGGCCACGCCACCGTCCCCTGCCCTGTACATTTTCCCTCCACGTTTCACCACCTGATCCAAGTTCTTCAAGATCACGCTTTACATTCTCCTCGCATCTCCGCCGCGTCGTTCCCGCCAGTCAATTCAATTCAATTCAATTTTTAATAGGTAGATAATACATTTATATTTTTCAACTATTATTTCAGAGTTTTAGGACAGCAATTCCTTTACAACTATAATCTTAAATCTATATAATGAAAATAGCACAGTTTTAATGAATAATAAATAATAAATGATTAAGGGAAAACTACAAGAAAAAATCCTTATTTGAATCTTAAGACTAATATTGCACAGGTTTCCGGTTATTTTATGTAATAATGACTTCGATAGAATTTTCATAGACAGGGTACATATGTAGTGATTTAGGATAACGCAAGACGGGAAATGAGAATTTCGCGGAAGTTAGGGTCCGGTTATTGTGTGTATTAAATTTTGACGAATATTTATTGTCCTTCGGTTGAAGGTCCGGGTTGCAGCGCTCCACCGCACACTGCTAGCACACAACGAATCCACCGAGCGAAAAGCACAAATACGAGGGTTGCCTCTGATGTTTCGGGATTTGGCAGCCCTAGTGTGGCAATTGACAGCTCTGTCGTAAAGTTGGACATTTTTGAGGTTATACGCACTCAGAACCTCTTGACATACATGAGCGCTATTTGTGTTGTTTACAGTAACTTAAAAGATTCATCTCGGCCCAAAAATGGAATTAAATCGTCAACATTTTCGTGCGATTATTTTTTACAACTTTCGGCGTGGATTAACTAAGCAACAGTGCATGGATGAACTTGATTCAATTTTAGGCGATGAAGCTCCATCAAGGACCAGTGTTTATCGATAGTATGGTGAATTCAATCGTGGTCGTAGTTCACTCCAAGATGAATTTCGTCAAGGTCGTCCAAAATCAGTTGTTGTTCCGAAAACCATTGATGCTGTGCGCGAACTGATATTGGAAAATCGTCATGTGACCTATCGTGAGATTGAGACAACCTTAGGCGTTAGTGGGACCAGCATACATTCAATATTGCATAAACATTTGACTGTCAAAAAAATTTGTTCGCGTTGGATCCCACACAATTTGTCAATCGCCCAAAAAAGGCTCGTGTCAATTGGTCGAAAGAAATGCTCAAAAAATACGGTCGCGGTGCTTCGAAACACGTCTATGACATCGTGACAGGTGATGAATCGTGGATTTACGCGTATGAGCCCGAAAGTAAACAGCAGTCGACTGTCTGGGTGTTTCAAGATGAGCCAAATCCAACAAAAGTTGTTCGCGCACGAAGCACTTCTAAGCAAATGGTCGCCTGTTTTTTCGGAAAAACTGGACATGTCACAACCGTACCACTAGGACAACGCAGAACAGTCAATTCTGAGTGGTACACAACCATTTGTTTGCCAGTTGTCTTCCAAGAAATCAGGAAAACCAACCGCCGAAGACGGATCACTCTTCACCACGACAATGCGAGCTCTCACACATCGGCTGCGACAACTGCATTTTTGAGCACCCAAAACATCGATTTGATGGGTCATCCGCCGTATGGTCCTGACTTGGCACCGAATGACTTCTTTTTATTCCCGTACGTAAAAAACAAACTGAGAGGTCAACGTTTTTCGACACCTGAAGAAGCGGTTGCTGCATTCAGAATGCATGTGTTGGAGATACCTCAATCATAGTGGCAAAAGTGCTTCGACAATTGGTTCAAACGCATGCAAAAGTGTATAGATCTTCATGGGGAATATTTTGAAAAACAATAAAGTGATTTTCGATGATCAATATTTGTTTTTGTTCTCTAATCCCGAAATATAAAAGGCAACCCTCGTAAAACACGCAGATCGTTTACGGATTTAATTCTTTTTTTATTTCGTACCACTAATTGTTCCTAAATTGCGCACTAGACCGGATTCAAACTAAATAAGTGTCTCGACAATATTTTAATTAACACACAGCGAAACACACGTTACTCCCTTCGATTAAATGAAAAGCAATTCGGATACGGAACTAAAAACGAGTTATCTTTAGTTTGTCACTACCTCCTCGACATGATAATTGTCGTCCCGTTGACGATTGAAATCTGACTGTCTGAACAATACCCCGCTACAGATTGTCCATCTGTATCTGCACAGGAGAACATTTCCCATTTCCTCTGCTAACAGGATTTTCCACAGTATCTGTTAGCAGCATACCATCTTCCTTTTCATCTCACAAGGAGAATTTCCCACAGGATCTGGAAGGAGAAATCTTACTTAATCATCGTCATTATCACCATTCGATGCTGGTGGTTGGTATCTCGCTTCTTCCTTTGTTTACGGATCGGATGCCGCACATCTGGCATGCGGCAAAGGCTCGCCTGCATTTCGGATGTGTACACGGAGCCTCTGGCGCAAGACTAATGACCTTGCCCAGAAAAAATAAATCATTATGGAAAATTTAACAAGCCTCGGGACTTGCTAAATAAGGCCAAGACCGGTTCCTGGTTGTAGTGCCGATGATGATGATGATACTCACAACATATTTTCTCGAACGAAGAAAGCTCTGAATAATTTTGATAAGCGGCATTGGCAGCTTAAACTTCAGTAGCTTATAAATCGAGGCATCGTGCCATACCGTATCAAAGGCTTTTTCGATGTCTAGAAGAACCAGTCCAGTTGACTCCTTGTCGATGAATTTACTAGCTATGTGGTTTTTAATGCGCAAGATTGGCGGATTGTGCTGTGACCACTACGGAAACCGAACTGAAAGTTTGGTAGGATGTTATTGGCTTCCACGAAACGATCAATCTTTTCCTTAATAATTTTTTCTAAGAGCTTAGTCAGGCAGCTAAGTCCTCTCCACCATATCTTTTTTTTTTTTTTTTTGCTTTTTTAGTTACCTATCTCGACTGTTCCGGTTTTGTGGCCTGCCTGTCTGTATATTTTGATATTGTAGCGAGCTTAGGGTTCGCTGGATTAATTATTTTTAATAAATAAGAGCCGTTAAATCGATTTTAAATTAATGTAACACTTTATTAGCCCGTTAATAACAACCGTTACTTTTACCGTACACTTCACGATTTCTTGACTTATCGCTTCCGTACTTGTCGCGTCTTTTACTGCTTACTTTCTCACTTCTTACTTATTACTTCTTACTACCGCACTTATCGCTTGCTTCACTTTCTACTTCTTACTCGTCTCCATGACGTGTGTGCGACGTATTTATACCGTTTCCTTACTCTGATTCGGCGTTTCGTTTCCGTCCGTTCCGTAGTCTTGAATGTTCTACTGTTCACGGTCTCCAGTTTTCCATTACTTTATAGAATATCCTAGTACTCTGTTTCGGACTCTCTAGAATGTTCTAGTACTGATTGTCATATGCGTCACAATATTATAAGAGTATTAGTAACCCCTTTAGGTATACTGTATAAAAAACAAAAACAGTAGGAAAGCTTATTGCATCTGAAAAAAAGGATGTTTGACAATTTACACAGTAATTCCTTCGCTCTAGCTCTACGGACTTTTTTATATTTGTAAGACTTTACTTTGAGCTCATTTTTCAACTTACCTGTCTGAGTAAGTAGACTAATGCGTCTGTAGCTTTCGGGGCTGTTGTTCGGTTTGTCGGGTTTCGCGATAGGTATTACTTTTGCTGTTTTTCAAAAGTCCGGAAAATAACAGTTCCCAAGACAAGCGTTGAAAATGAACGTTAAATAGTTACTTGCAGCAGGGGGAAGTGATTTAATTAATTTGTTGTTAATATTATCAAGACCAGCAGCCTTATTTGATTTTGATTTTTTAATCAATTCTTTAACTTTGCTAATATTAGTTGCGTAGGTACTTTCAGCTGCTGATTGAGAAAGTACATGGATAGTGTTAGCAACTTCAGCCTCAATATATGCGTCGCTTAGATGCATAGATATGGAGTGGTTCTTACTAAACGTGTTAGCAAGTAGGTTCGATTTCACCACTGAAGAAATAAACAACTTATCGTGAACTTTATACAGAGGAATACTTGACCCTCTTTTTTTAATAATGTTTGATATCTCCCAGAACGGTTTGTTTGCTTTGTCAAATTGATGAAAGGTGTTTATTCCAACACTTGTTCCTATAGGTTGAGATTTCGTTTTTAATGATACTATTTAAGAGTTTAACATTAACTAGAAATCAATCGATTCTATAACGAAGCAATTTTCTTCTTTCGGAACCAGTCTCTTTCCCGCTTACCTGCCATCACAAATTCTACGGACTGTTCTTTCGGTGCCTATTCTCATTACATGTCCGTCCATGTTTTTATGCGTACCTGATAATTATAACTTTTCTTAGTTTGACGTATAGTTCTTGTAACTCAAGACTGTCTGGTTTCCTTGATTGGCCCATATGTTCAATATATTAAGCGTCAAAGATACTCCTCAAAACTTTGATCTCAAATATTTAGAATTTTTTTTTCCCGTTTTGTAAATGACAATGTCTCACATACATACAATACAATTGCAATGATTCATCATCATCATCACCGGCACTACATCGGGAACCAGTCTTGGCCTTATTTAGCAAGTCCTGAGGCTTGTTAAAATTTCCATAATGATTTGTTTTTTCCGAGCAAGGTCATTAGTCTTGCGCCAGAGGCTCCCCGATGGGGAATCGAACCCCGGTCTCCCACGTGACAGCCGGGTATACTAACCACTATACTATCGAGGAGCAGTTGTAATGATTATAGTGTTATATATGCCGCGCTTTATATTAAGTAGTAGTAGCTTCGATTTTGGAATTTTTTTTTTTTGTTTTTTTATTACTTCTCCCTACAGCGCTAAATCCAACAGTCAAGAATTTCTCCACACCATTCAGGGCTTAATGAGGTGGTATTTCACCGACCGACTGGTTTTTGGGACCCAGCCTACTACTCAGTAATTATGCTGAATGTACAATAGCAAGACTCATCAGTTGAACTAGCATTTGCAAAATCACATGCAAGACAGAACCTCCCTACCAACTCAGACATTTAGGCGGCTCACTGCGTACCAGCCAGCATTGCCGGAATTCAATATTTTGTTGATTTTCTTTGACATGTTACTAGAGATCAGTATTGTTCCTAGATATTTAAACTCTTTAAGCTTCTCAAATATCTTCCCCACGACGTTTATGCGTGTTTCCTGAGGCGCACGTGTTCTCGCCGTAACCATATCTTTGGTCTTTTCTTCGTTGATTTGCAGGCTTAGTTAACACCACATTTTATAGCAGCAAATTCATTATTCTAGAAGCACAACATAAGAAAAATTGAAAAGAGTCAGGGTTTTTATACATTTGATGAATTAAAGAAAAATAAATCAGAACTGAAAGTCCGTTCAAATGGTTCCGGGCAGGTTCTCGATAAAAGAAAAGTCCTGCAGATAGTTTTTTCACATTTTCCTGAACTCCCGGGTACCTATTATTCGGGGTCTTTTTGGGTAGCTTGTAGAATCATCACAAATTCTATACATTGTTCTAATTTTAAGGTTGTGTATTTTAAGTGAAATCTGGTTGCATGTATAGATCAGACTTAACTGACCCCTCTGATTTTAACACATATCTATATGGTGAACGTGAGTATGAACAGCATGAACTAGTATGTTACGCCACACGGATTTTAAAACTATTAAAATTATATATTGCCAACATTAAACGTAAAGTCATTGTAAGTATCTTTTCGGCTCTAATCAGTTCAGAAAGTATCCAGAAATGCAGTTTCATTGAAGAAAATGCTCGAGCAATAGGGAAGTTTCGTATAGGAAGTATCAACTATAACTCATATCGTGAATGGCATCTACAGACCTACACCTATGGTATATGTACAATAGTATCCGGAAGACGGATGACGAGCACTGATAACAGGAAATTTAAACAACCGAAAACGAAGGAAAAAAGAAAAAAAAAACTCATTGACCAAAGATAGATAAGACGTCCCTAAAACCAGGCTTTGGTATGGCTTCTCTTATTTCTTTGATAGTCAAACGCTATCTCAAAAATATGTTTATCTGCAAACATAATCCAGTGAAATATAACTTATTCCACTCGGAGCCGTCAATTTAACAAATTGAATCAATTAAAATCATAGTCACCAGTTTGCCGCTGGGGAAAAATGTATCAGTTTCTACATCCAATCCTCAAGTGGGTGCTCGGTCTCCATCAGCCCGCCTCGACCCGACAACGCATATGGATCTGCCCTCTACACAAGCTAAAGAGTGACACACTTACACCCTCAATATCCTCAACTGTCCTGGTAGAATGGATATTTTGCAATTGCACAATATATTAAGCAAAATTTTATTTGCATTTGGCTCTTATGCAAAAGCTGGTTCAAAGAAATGCCATTATAAGTATGCTATGTGTGCTCATATCTGGGGGAGGCCCGTTCGCATATTTTAGAACAGAATTTCAATTAAACACAATTGGAGCCAAAGGCAAATTGTTCTTGTGTGTTGTTGATTTGATAACGGTGTGCTATCGTCCATCCGCTCAGATTTAGATGGTGTCTCGTAATTTGATTTATTTTAATTTCGTTTAATTAGTAAACGAGTGTTTGCGCATTTGGGGATTTGTTTAAATTTATTTGAAGAGGACATGTAGCAAAAGAGTGTCATATAAATTTGTAACTGGGAAGGATGTCAAAGGGGGCAAAGCAATAATTTGGGGAATTAAGTGTCTGGACAATTGATTGTAAGCATGCATATGACGCTGATCTGGAAGGAATTTTGAAATGAACTGGGCACTTGTGATGTCTGGGAAAATCATTGAGATGATTAAATAGTTTGTGTGGCTTTGGAGCATGAAGTAGGGTGATAAGTAATCCAGTCTGGGAGCTGGAATTTCAATTTTGTCATTGGTCATTCCAACAATTTGAAATACTGGACAAGTAACAGGTGATTATGCGTTAGTAACTATCTTTTTTATAAAGACAATTTGGACAACTAAAGGTTCTGTCTCCCTGATGGGATAAGTAATTTGTCGAGTGGATATTGTTCGACAATAACTGCATAGTGTTTGGAAGAAATACAGATATCTGTTAAGTAGACGATGTTGCTTTTTAGTGACGATTCCATTTCACCGAAAGGATGGCGATTGGTGGTTAGTGATGCCCGGAATAATCCCAGAAATTCCACTTCAGCTATTTGATAAGGATTGATGGTATTTCAATCACAATTCATTCCATAAAATTGTTTAGTTATCCGGTTAGTTATGAGAACACGTTAACTGCATCAATGTCGGCAAAAGAATTTTCTCGCAACAGCTCATGTTGTGGGAAAAACATGATGAGGTACGTCATGAGTTTGATCCTGATCCATTGAAGTATTGTGGGGGGTTTCTCTATTCTACATGAGAAACAACCCACAATTCCAACCAACATTTCCACCTAATTTCGACCGCTTTCAGCGCGTCATACTTACCAATTTCCTTTATATGTATTCCCCTGTAAAACATTTCAAACGGACGTATAGCTAAACTCATTATCCTTTGCTGATAATGCATAATTGAGTTTAGCTACATTCTTGTCATATGGCAACTCCATTCTTGCTAACCATGAGTTTCCCATCGGAAATCTCATAATGTCGGTTAGCAACAGCTCGCCTTAACGAACGACGCTGTTGCATCATAGCAAAATCGCTGGGGTTATTTCAGCGTCTTAGAGTCTGGTTCTCACCCGAATTATTTCCCAAACATCAGCGGCGTCCTATCGACTTTCCCTCAGCTCACCCATTCGCTTGGGATCAATGATCTCTTTTTGCAGGGGAGTAACATCAGCTAGGTTTCCCTCTCATTCGTATTTCTTTCCACGGTTTAATGAGCTCCGACTACACCATAGCCGTACCACTGGGTCACCAGGTCATGTCAGTAGCTGCATCTGATACCAACACACACAACCAAAGCTACCCCGAGATCACAGCATATCATGTTTTCTGTTCTCTCACTCTTCATGTCCGTCAATTACCCTATTAACAAACGCTACTCACGCTTTGACGGGCGTGGGGTTGAGAGAGCAGAGGCGTGGTATCTTTTGGTTGCCTGTGTGTGGAATGAAGTATGAATTTTCATCCCTAATTCACACCAGTCGCTTCACATCCACTACCGGTGTCGGTTACGCCGCACCGAGTAAGATTCCATCCGTTATCAGAGACAGACATCACGTAGTGCGTTTGCGCAAAAGAATTCGAGTCTCCACCGTCGCGCCGTTGAGTTAGCTGCTACCAACCTAAGTTAGTAAAATTCCATTCACCAAAAATCGAACACTGTCTCTTCGCGAGTGGAATTGATTTATATTACTAGTGAAACCCTTATTCTTAGTGAATCCTCGGTTCATCTCCACAAATAGTGACAATTAATAAACCAGTTACTATCGTAGTGTATATATCAAAAATTCCAAATAATAATAAGAACATTGGATTACAAAATCACCACACCCAAGTCCACTTGAAGAATATCGTGGCTACCAATTAACCAATTAATATCGTAGTGTATATATATCAAAAATTCCAAATAATAAAAAGAAACAACAAACTAAAAGTGTTTTCGTTTTCATTGCTTTCGGGCGGACTATTGTTTTCGCTGTGACGGTGCAGTGGAGAAGAAGTGAATCGTGTGCCCGTGCTTGGTGCAATGCTTCTTACCCCCCACAGTATTACATTCGATGTTACATACCGTTGCAGAAGGAGCACGTTAAGGTTGTTTTTTGCGGTATAAACCATCTGAGCGCATGTTCCGTGTTTTAATAACGTTAAGATAAAGGAGACTATACTAAGATACAGCGTACTATACTAAGATACAGAAAACTATACTAAGAGATAATTGAGAATTTTGGCATTCAAATTATTAACATTTCAGTTAAAAAATTTATATTAGAGACTGGTGGTGGTATTTGCGGCTGAACGGTCCGAGTGAGCGATGAGGGTGTATCAATAAGAAATACACATATTACACAATTTGTTTGTGGATGCTAATAAGCATTCAAGTGCATTCAGCTCGATGGTACGAATAATATGAGTTGTCACCAGAAAACTTACCCTATTTAAATTTGGAGTCGCCCACCGAGAATCTAATGGAAGCTCAGTCAGACATTTTTTTATATTCTATTTGTTTTTAATATTCTTCTCTCAGTAGAGACGAACCTCTAGCTCCGAGACTACGCCGCCAGAAGCCAGTAAATAATCGCTAGAGTTCCTCTTAAACAGTTGCAGGTTGCAACGCTTCGGAAACACGCGATGGGAAAGTAATTTCAAAACTTTTCCGTCCTGTAACGGAACGAATTTTGGTACAGAGAGTACGTGCCGTCTGGGAATGAACCGCAAATTGGTGGGTCTGTCGAATTGTTTTGTATGGTGCAAATATACCGAATTCTGCGGAAGAGTATTGTAGCGTTCTACGAACGCACAATTCTGCGCAGGTAAGGTTCCTACCTTCAAAGAACTTACTTACCTGAGAGCGTTGCACGCGCCCACAGACGCGTGCCCCAAAGTCCCACGATAGGGCCTGCAACTCGCAGCCAACGTTGAGACCGACACCAAAAAGCAAGGAACTGAAACGTCCCCAAAGCTTTTTAGGTCAAGCTCAACAATTATAACTCTTCATGCCTGAAACAAAGGTATAAACATCCATGCGTTCTATTCCTAAAAAAAAACAATTCCCAAAATGCCATACATGCTGCCTGCGCCCAGGAACATCTCATCGAACCGGCAATTCCGAAATTCAATACAAAAGAATTGCTATCATCAAAGAATGAGCCGATCAACGGATGCACGTGCGGGTAATCTAACGCAAGGACCACCCAAATCCGTTGAACAACAGAAGGCAGCCACGACCTATCGCAATCGAATATATCTCAACGGGATATCCGATAATTTATGAGGAGTTAAGCCAACAAAGGCAATACTCCGGTCCCACGGCCACGCTAGAATTTCGCACCATTATAAAGATCTAATGGATTTCGATTCCGGGTACCAAGTTCAAATAAGTCCCACGGACTGCACGTCAAAACAATCGCCGAATATCTCTGGTCTGGGCGCCAGATGTTCTGTGCAAACAGAAGGCCGCGGAAATGAAATTCTATCAGCGATAATAATGATGTATGCAAAGATGACTTTCCCCTTTCAGGAAACTACAAAATATCCCGGGGGATGTGATAACATGCTGCTAACAGAAATTCGGAAGTTCTGTTAGCAGAGCAAATAGGGAATATTTTCCGGATAGATACAGATACCAGTTTGAATCTGGGTATCTGTGTGAGCAGGATGTTGTTGAGGTTTGAGATAGGCAGTCAGATTTTGATCGTCAACGCGACGACAAGCATAGAACGAGGAGGAACGCCATCGTGGAGGTGTTACTATATATACAGAATAAATCCGAGTAGCGCGAGTTGTGAGTCGTGTGAGTTCGCGTCTTAGAAACAAACTATTAGTGTCGATTAAGAAAATCGTCGTGTGCTCAAACCGTAACCTTTCGTATAGTTATTCCGTGGTGATCAAGACGGTCGTACGTGCACTAACTTTGTCAAACTGTAACAGTAAACTTGCAATATCTACGACACTAACTTTATTCAAATGTAAATAGTGAACTTGTAATATCTGCATGTAAGCAACTAACCTAAACATAAACAAGAGCAAGTACAATAAACGTAGATTTATACACCAAAACCTTCTGAGTTTTTTTTTAATTTGTGCCGTTTCTGATCAGTGTGTTCTTCCTCGTGTGCGGACAGTGTTCGGCGGAACACTTACGACCGAATCGATTGCAACCGCCAAAGTATCACAAATCTGCGGAAACAGTCCCCATAATAATATCTCTAAAATAGACAAGAGTCCGCTACGCGCTTTCGATGTGACACCAACTACAGTCCTGATGCCAGCACTGAGTCTTCGACCAGGCGAGTCGCCCGTCACTGTATACTCTCAAGTAGGCCCAGAAAATACTTAGGAGCACAGTTCCAAGCATGGGAACAGTATTCAAGTGCGGGTCTAATTTGAGATTTGTAAAAAAGAAGTTGGGCCGGAGTAAAATATTTGTTGACGATATATTCCTAGATACCATGAGGAACTGGGTATTCGTCATTAGCTGTGGGGCTGATATACATACACTTTTCCTTATGAACATTGTATATTTGGTCTTCGTTGCATTGAAGTCAACGAGATTGAACTTTCCCCATTGTAGAAGTTTATCTTGATTCAGAAAGTTGATCTGACTACATCTTACTGGTGCGACGTTGATGCAATAATCGGTCGATCATTCGAAAGTGAGGAAATAAGTGTATAATTATCATATTTGTATATCATAAAACAACAGGTTGATTCTAATACATCATTAACATGAAGCAAAAAAAAGTTTGGAACCAAAATGGAATGCTGATGTACCTCGAAATTAATAGAATAGTGATTCGAAGATACACCATTTACAGCAATTCGAGGACACTCCTATTCAGTTGCAGAGTTGTTGAAAAAGTCTGTATGAACCAAGTCTACCTAGAAACTGTCCCAGATGCGGTTAAAATCCCTGAAGACATTCAAGGCGACCTCCCTTGATTCACCACGTCTTTCAGTTGCAGATGTAAATTTCAAAGGTCAAAAGGGAGACTGCTATGGAATCTGTATTGCCGATCATTTAGGAGTCCGTTGCATTCCAAGTATTTAATCAACTCCTCATTGATCACTCCTTCCATCAGCTGGGATAATATAGACAATCGGAAGGTAATTTTATGGGAGACACTTTTTCCCTTCTTTGGGACTGATTAGATTTGAGCGATTTTCGAACAATTAGGATCGGTTTTCCGTGCTTAAGATAAGCGAGGGAGTTTGTTAAGAACTGGCGACAGTTCTGGAACACAGTTTTAAAAAATCATTGCTGGTATTCAATCCGGGCAAGTCGCTGCCTTACAATCCAGTTCACGAAGAATGCGTTGAATAGAAGGTGCACGGAACTTGGCATCTGGCATTAAAGATTGTACAGGCACAATCAAAAGTGGTTCTGAAAGACCAGCATCGATGGTTAAATTCACGGAAAATAAATCCGAGCAAAAACCGGCTTTATATTTTGAATTCGAGGCTAGTGCCTCACTGCCTTTATTATCGCAGGAAAAGAGGAGGAACCGAAGTAATTGCTGATAGCCCTTGCCATTGACTATAAAAGGGCACGAACCCGATAGGCGTGGAAGAAATTTATTGATGGTCAGGTTGCACGATTTTCAGAGCCTGACAAAATAAATTCTGTTGTACTTTGTGGGATTAGAACGCCATTGTTTTATGGCTCAATTTTTTGCAGCTTTAATCTGTTGCTATTTTTTATCAAACCAAAGTTCACCGGATGAATTTCGTTTGATGGAATGTGGACTGGAGTGTAAGAAGGCATCCGCCCGACGGAATACCAGAAACAGTCCTTAAGAACTGTTCTCCAGAATTGTCGCCGATTCTTGGCGGATTCTTCCGCTTATTTTATGCATGGAGGACATTTCTTACCTGCTGGAAAATAGCTCTAGTTAATCCAATCCCAAAGAGGGCGGAAAAGTGTCTCACACAACATTACTGGCCGAAAGCATTACTGTCTATGTTGTCTAAAGTGGTGGAAAAGGTCATCGATGCTGAGTTAATTCAGTATTTGAAGTGCAACGGACTTCTGAATGATCGTCAATACAGATTCCGTAGCTGGCGTTCTATGGGAAACGTTTTGACCCTTGTAACCGATATATGAACATCTGCGGTTGAGAAGAATGGTGAGCCAAGGGTGGTCGCATTGGATATCTTCAAGACTTTTAATCACCTCTAGCACGCGCATTGCTGAGCAAAATTCGTTCATATGGACTTTCCCAGCTACCTTGCGACTGGACGAAGAGCTTCCTCGAAAATCGACCGATCAGGGTTATTGTGGACGGCGATTCTTCCTCCTCAAGGTCCTACTTGGGTTCCAAACTTGTTTTTGGCCAACATATATGATTTGTTGGGCTCAACGGATTTTGCGCATGATAGTACGCTTGTTTCCTCTTGCTCGAGTGTCCATTAGTCTATCAACGTCGCACCGGCTGAGATTTGGATATGGTTCCACAGCTGCCCAAGCCCTCGGGTGTAGGGAATCCTTGAAAATGCTCGTTGTCATGGTCTATGGGAATGTATCGTGGCATAAACATGGAAAACTGAGTTATTTTTTTAGAGCCAAAAAATATTTTACTCCGGCCCAACGTTTTCTCCAGTATAAATCTCAAATTAGACCCGCGCTTGAATATTGCTCTCACGTTTGTAGCTCTGCTCCTAAATATACCCTCGAGCTACTTGAGACCATACAGAAACGAGCAATCCGCCTGATCGGGGACAAGGTGCTGACGTCGGAACTACAATAGTTATCACATCGCAGGCGCGTAGCCGACCTTTGTTTGTTTTACAGATATTATCAGAGGTGATCATCTTCGGAATTTCGTCGTGTTGTTCCCCGCAATTCGGTTTAAAATGCGCTCCACAAGACAATCCGACGGATCCCACCCATTTGCGTTGTATCTCCTGATGGCGCGAACATCTCTGCAACAGAACTCGTTCCGTTACAGATGGGAAAGCTGTGGAATTATCTCCCAGCGCGAGTGTTTCCGGGGCGTTACAACCTGCAACTGTTCAAGAAGAACTGCAACGGATATTTGGTGGTATATCGGGGCGCCCTGTCAGCTCTATAGATTCCTTCTCCCGATCGCACTTTGCGATCATCTTACCAACTATACTACTCTTTTTCGGGACCGGTCCGCCAGCCAAGGTTCGAAAGATGGCCAAGGATTTCTCCCAACGATTTTATGGAGCCTATAGTTTGAAGGGGTATTTCATCAAGCTTCAGTCTCCAGACCCCAGCTAACACTCGACCTTTGTTCGCCTTTTACGACAAGCCGGCCTAGCTGTGCATATATTCTAAAGACCTGCTCACAAGGCAAGGTGTGGGTTACGAATTATTAAAGAAACAAACTTTCGCTCCAGACCAACTCTGGCATAAATTTTATTTTGACAGTTTTTTCCGATAATCAAAGTGCGCAATGATTATTTATGGTACATTCTAATCAGAGCATCCCTATTGATACGCCATCGAAAAACTGCTTACATCGTACCATGATGACCCTTATTATTTCTAAGAATCGGGTAAGTTTGATACTAATGCACTTGTGCACACACTGTCCACTGTATATCTGTGTTTGGGCTCTTGGAATAAGAACCACAACCCAATACTTTGTGGGACAGTCATAATATGAAAGGCACCTCTAGGGTAAGAATATGATTTGGGTTGACCGAGAAGGACAAATGTCACATTTTGTGTAAAAATGTTTATATTCGATCTTATGTAAACGATAAAGGAAGCGGCCAAATATCATGTACTTTTGAGATCAACCAGGAAGTTCAACGGGCGCCCAATTTCACGAATCCATCATTCGGGCAACTACAAATTAAATTTTCTTTATTTTACATTATTTATTTATTTATGGTGATGTTCTTGATGACATATTGAGATGTTCGTTTCCGTGCTTCTCGTATTACCGAGGAAGAGAAACGAACGAGGGAATCCAAATGGATGCCTGATGATTGTTGGTCCCTGGGGGTAGATTTAGTTGATGTGCCGGCACGGGAATGGATTCACCAATATCTCCAACGCGTTCACTGAATACACCCGGAGAAGACGGTACGACAGATGACCAATGCGACCAGTGTTCCTACTCTACTCGAAGGCAAGTTAAGTCATTGAAAGTAAAGGCATTTAATTTTTCATAGAACTTGGTTTTTATTAAATTTTGCTTTCACATTGATTTTTGTCACAGGCTCCATAAGTAATTATAGTTATAGTATAATTAAGTGTTACACACTAGATAATGTTTTAATTCTCGTTCAAATTACTATTTATTATTGTTACATAAATGCGCGAAAACCGTTCCAGCAAGAAAATCTTCAAGTCGATTGTTACACACTAAATAATGTGTTAATGCTCGTTTGAATCGTCCTTCTCCACTCAATTCTTAACCACGACTGCTCTCAAGTGACTTTTCTAAGGTGTTCACCTTCTCACTTCAAAATTCTAACCCTCATATCTTTATCTTCTTTCGAAGATCGAGACGCATCGCCACTTATCGCTTGATCCTTTCTTGGGGTTTTTGTTTATGTTATCCATCTGGCTTATAAAAACAAGAGTTTGCGTGCATTTCAGATGGGTAACACAAGATCAGTGGAAATTGGGAGTTAGTTTTTAAATTGGTGCATTTGCAAGTCACAAAACATCTGGCATGTGAAGATATGCATTAGGATGTTTATGATTGCTTTGTTTGGACACGTGCACTTTTTGGGTTTTGGATCTTGTAGGAAATATAGAGGTGTTAATTGCGTATAGCATACATAAGAATATATGCATTATGCAGTTTGATTTTAGGGAATTGAATTAAATTGGATGAAATCGAGTAAATTAATTGAATTGAATAAATGAATTGAATTCAATGTTAGAGAATTTGAACGTTTAGTTGGATTGGGTTTGACATTGAATTCAATGTTGTGTTGGGGATATGAAATGGATTATGTTATAGGTGGGATTTGTGTATATGTGGGAGGAAAATGGTAGGGTGTCTTGGAGCAGTACACTACCATGATACGGTAGCTACCGAAACTCGCTCAGAAAACCGAGGTTTTGAAATCCCCTTAAAGACGTTCTCCTGAAACTCAAATTTATCTAACGCAGGAGCAAATAGTCAATACAATACCACAATAGTGTAAAGTTGTGTGTCAAATTTAATGAATGGAGCTCACAAGGGAAGGTATATATAGAATATATTCTATTTTTTGCATTTGAGAATAATAAAAACAGAAATAAAAATCCGATAATCCTTAATCGTTGTAAAAGGGAATTTATTACATGGAATTACTATATTTAAAATGAATTTAATTGATAAACAAACTTAGGGTCATTAAATGAAGCTAATTGGTTGTCTTATATAGGTTTTTCTCTTTTTAAATATTTTAATTTTTCTTTTTAATTTATTATTTAAACGAACTATTTTCTTATGGTATTTACGACTCGACTCAAATCGCTAAAATGATTATTTGCCAAGTAAATTTAGACAGTAAACATTTAAAAAGACGATCGGGCATCCGGGGTTAATAGTAATTCCTATGTAAAGTGTTGAAACACCGTTTACTATTGAGCAAAATTGGTCGCTACCACAATGGTATCGAACGAAAATCCGGCACATTGTTTTATAAATATTTTTGAACATATTTTTTATTGGAAAAACAAAAACATTTACAAACATTTTTTAACCATTTTGTCTGAAAAGCAAAACTTTCTCATTGACATAAATTGAACTACGTGTATATAGTTGAGTTCCATCAAGTGGAAGCATCATGTTTTATAGCCATTTGCTCCTGATTTAGAAAAGATTACTTAGATTTGCCGGGTACAGTGGACTAACGTACTCCAACTCAAGCAGTTGATACGAAATCCCATGATTCATCGCGTAAGATCAAGGCTGAAAATTTAAAATTACGCTATAGGCTAGAAGTCATTAGCATGCCGAAGAATTACACCAAATTAGTAAAGTAAGTAAAAAGTATTTTAACGCCGATTACCAGTTTCAACATTCTGTGACGGACTTTTGTATCTAAGGATACCCGTTCCATCTGTGGGCTACTGCAACACTTCCGTTCAAGACCAATTACCAACATCCTGCCCTAATTATCAAATTGAACATTTCAATAGCATGACTGCAATCTCATAAAATCATAAATCAATCAGAAACCTTGCTTCAAAAGATTTTAACAAAAACATGCCCCATGGCGACGTTCCCTAGCAATTTGCTACGATGAATCCGATTCAAACAGCTTTCTGGGTCTCGAGGGATAGTAGACGTTGGCCGGTCAGGCCCAGACAGTCTTCCCTGAGAACTGTCAATTCTCGTAATTGAATGAGTTTTTGTACAATGTGAAATTGAAACAATACCCCAGCAAGATATAATAATTAAATTAAATTTTTCTCTCTTTCTGTTTTTCTTTCCAGATACAATTGTAACCAATTAGAGGTGAATCGCAGCCACTGTAGCAAAGAACGTGCTATGAATGAGTTCACATTTCCGTTGTCATCACTTTAGTTGCCGGCATCCCATCGTCGTTGCAGACAACTTGATTGCCAACGTCAGCGTTTGAGTCACGGTTCTATCTTCAGCCGGGAGTGGGTAAGTACATTCCCTTAACCCACACGCATCATTCTTCCCTCGTTTGACATTCGCATAAAATAACATTTAGTATACTAACTCTGGAAAAGCGAAGGTCAATCTGCACTTCATGTTCTGCGGCAACGATTACTAACGACAAGACTTAATTGCCCTTGCAGTTCAGCTCCTGTTAGAGTTCTACAAATCCAACAGACTGTGCAAGGCTGCGTACTTGTAGAAATCACACCGCAACCCACTTGTTAGGTTGTTATATAATACCGTGCCATTATCACTTTTGCTAGATGCCTTCTATCCCAAGCCGCTTCAACTAGCCGAGTTGGGAAGATGCTGGTATTTTGAGATAAGGTGAACCTAGACCAACAATAAGTATGACCGGCTTGACTTGAAGGCTTGTAACTTGATAATTGTTTATTGAACCTAATCAATTCACTACCATTATACCTTACAGATATGCGTTTTATTTGGTATTTAATGTGTGTAATGGGAAGGTGAAAAACATGTTCATGTGACTTTTAAATTGAGGACCCAAACCAACTATACCGTTGGAAGTGGGGATTCATCAAATTGTAGTTAAAACAAAATTGAATTTGTAATCTGATAGTGTCTTGGCGATGACAGGCATGATGCTGATGTGGGTCTTGAACTTCTAAGAAATGTACATGAATGAGAAATAGGATGCTTGAAGTCATCCTCATGCGAGTATTATATTTCAATGAAATGCTATTGAGGAATGGTTTTCTGTTTTCGTCTCTTGAATTGTAAAGTCATATCAATGGAATAAGACCAGTAAAATAAGATCGAATTTGATGACAATTTTTGTAATTTTCATTTGTTCCACATGTAAGGAATATTCGTTAATATTATGGGAAATTGTTTTAAATAAGAAAAGCAAGAAAATTTCTCTACGAAAGGGCGCGACATGTGTTGAGTGTTTAAAAAAAAAATGCTATGATTGGGAGTCGCAATTTTACAATTGAAATTTGAAGCGACTGTTTAGTATTTTTTTTATAGCCATCAATATTTGCCTTCAATCTGTAGAGTGGGGTACACTTTAATTTACATGAAAAAGCAAAGCCCAAGGATTTGGGTTACGACACGCGAGTCTTTCCATAATTCCATTACAACATTAGAAATTAGGTAGAGCACATATTGTAGTAGCTCGTGCATGCTCGAGTAGCAGCGGTTGAAAGTGCGAGAGCGTATAATTCCAGTTGACTGGACGAGGCAAAAAAAAGATGTTTACCACTTTAGGATTAAAAACTTTCAGTAAATATGAAAACGTGCTAAAAATTGGTCAACGTTAATGTCATACATTTATTTGATAGATCTCACACCAACCAATATCAAAAATGAAATAAATTCTGCTCCTGGATTACAGCAAACGAATATTGAGTGCCAGAACTCAAACGAGGCCGTCCCATTTTCATGTTTATTTTTATGTCATTTTTTATTTCTTCCTCTTATTATAATTTACTTACTCGCTATACAAAAATGATTAAACTCTAGCTTATGTTATCTTATTTCCTAACTTACTGGTCCATTGCGGACTTGTGGCGGTTCTTCCAAACCACACTGACCACCTACCTAAAGAACCCCCATCCCTGCAACCCTGTCTGTATCAACTTTCTGCTAATGCAATCGCATTAAGCACCTGTAAAGGGTTCACACAACAAAATTCACCAAATGTATTTACCTAAAAGCTCCTGGAAGAGAATTCTTACCTGCATTCATTTATTCGAATTCAAAATTCCTCTTAAGAATTCTGTTCCAAACAGCATATCCCTGAAAAGAAAACTTATCGGTTCACATATCATGTAACCATCCCAACCAGGGATAATGATCATTGCGTCGCCTATTTCCCGTCCTCACCAAGTGTATCATAAATCACCACACATACACATTGGCTGGCGACCTACACCCAAGGGACCAAAAAAGATATACGCATATCGCGTCTCTTGACACCAATTAAATCCTACGGCATAAACAAATGCAAATAGGTATGGTATACTTACCCTTGGCGGCGATGCAATAAACACCATTTCCCGGTAATCTAGCTAAAACCCATTAGCACATTTCCACATCGCAATGCCGCCTATTTATTTAGCCGCAATGCACATCTCAGACAAAGACCCAAACGTTCCATTTGTTTTTTTTTCATATTTCGGGATCTGATTCTCATCAGCAGCGGCAAGAGCAAATGGAAAACCAATTACCGTCCAAGGAGATTCGGTTTGTTTGCTTTACCGAACTCGCATCCCATGAATACACTCTATACCCTTTTCTTTGTTTAGATTCTTTCTCATGGCTTTGATCCATAAAAGATCCAATGTACACACATACATGTGTACTGTGGCGATCTTCTGTACGAGATCTGTTTGGTTACCCCAAAGAGAGACTTTACGTCTCTCTTGGAACAGGAAATGCATCCTTAATTTAAGAGAGCTAGTTTCACTGGCTGAATTTCTTTCGACAACGAATATCGTGGTCAAATTCCATTCGCTGACCACCACGGTCATGCCGCTCCCGCTTACCGGTGCGCACGGTGACGCGAATAATAGTCGAAGTGAAAGTTAGTGGAGTGTTTTAGAGTACTTAAAACAATTTTATTTAAAATAGAACACATGAAATTAAAGAACATTCGTTACGACAAATTCAACGCTGTACTTTATCGTCAATTGTATTGAATCGGGTTAAAATAAATAATGTCGTTTAAACTAAATTCACAAACGATAAAGTCAGTAACAAATAACCATATCAGTGTATTTTATTCTTGTACTGCGTCCACTTCGCTTATTGATCATCCGCCTTACCGTCTTCTCTGTGGTGCATTTTTGGCGAAAGTTTATTGCGTATTCTAGTTGATACTGGGGTGTTCCGCCGAACACTACTCCCAAAACAACGAACCAAACGAACGGAGCGAAAACAATGTCAAATAAAACTCCGGGAATGTTTTGTTTTGTATCATATTTGTTTCTATTTTTATTTTAACGCTTCACTACACCGCACGTGCGATCACACTCGACGTTACTTTACTTTTTTCACTTCGAAAATTCCTACTCTGATCTTCAAACACTCGAAACTACCCTCCTCGTCCTCTGCCGATCGAAATCTAACTGACTATCTCCATCCGAAACCCAAAACCTGATACCGATCGTATCTACGTCTCCAGAAGAAATCTTTCATTTCATCCGCTAACAGAATTTTCCACAGTATCTGTTAGCGGCATGTTATTAATGCCCATGGGTAATTTAGGCGCCTGAAAAGGAGAAAGTCCCTCGACGCATACATCCTTATATCATCATCACCATCCGTGGTGGTGATCGAAGTTCGGATCGACGCCTGTCGATTGTGTGCCGCCTCTATTTGCATAAAACATCTGGCGCGCACAACGGAGATGATTGTTCGGGCGTACAGCCCGTGGTTGTTTGCCTTTGTAAACACAACCGAATTCCATTAGATCCTTCTAATGGGTGTGAAATTTTTAGAAAGGAATCGTGGGACCGGAGTATTTCCTTTGTTGGCGTTGGACTTGTAAATCTTCCGAATTATCTTGTTGCGATAATTACGGTTGTTTACAATTTTGGCCGCGGATAGGCGATATGCTTTCTTGCGTTTAGCTGCCAGCGTATGCATCCGTTGTTATTTATCTACCAAAAATGTAATTCCTGGTAAACATCGTGCAGATTCTTTGGATGGGAGATTTATGGCCTGTAATCTGGAATTGTTTTTGCATACTATGAATGGATGCGTTGACTCGATGCGGAAAGTTTTTGAACGTGAAGTTCCTTGTTTTTTTTGATGTCGGGTTCAACATTGTTTCAGCTTCCTATGCCCTTGTTACAGGCCTGATTAAGAGCTTTGGGGACACGTGTCTGTGGGCACGTGTACTGGATAAGGTAAGTAAGTTCCTTGAAGGTTTGGAACCTTACCTGGGCGGAATTGTGCGTTCGTAGGACGCTACACATTTGTGGGGATGCGGTAAAACCCAGCATCCATGCAGGCGCCCCGACCACGTACACCTACAGACTCTCCAAGTTAAATGCATACGCTTAAAGCAAGAAAATCTGTCTTTCGACATTACGATTATTTTGTTTACATGCATTTTAAAGAACTTAATTATATACAAAGAAAATAAAGAACACAAAAAACGTTGTTTTTGTTATTGTTTTTACCTTATATCTAACTTAAATACTAAATTTTTTTTTATACCTTAACTCTATCCTAAACCTAACATCAAAACTAAATCGATGTAAGCTTTCCGTTGTTTGTTGGTTTGTTTTTTTTATTATTAATATCAGTGCTTCCCTTTCCTTCCCAGTTTTGTATGGAAATAGGTTTCTAATTGCCACTCAGCCACCAAAATCTCTGGTGTTGCTTATTCGTGTCTTTTCGGTCTTTCTGTGCTACTGCCCTACTGAACTGCAGGCGCTCTTCATCTGTGTGCGCGACCTCTCGATTATAACATATTCGTTTATCTATACCCGACCGACGAACGTGATAAATCAACGGTATAGCGGATTCATTTTGTATGAGGCCGTTCATGTCAAGACTAAGGACTGCTTCTGGTGGAATAAAGCCGTTGCGACGTACCCCTCATAATACATATTGTTTGGGTAATATGCACCAAAAATCAAATCATTCTGTGAACTCATTGATCTCGCAATATGCCCTCGTTTCATCTTGATCATAAAGTTATCCACTCTGTTTATATTGGCCCCAGTGTACACGCTTCATTGGGATAGTATTTTTTGTGATCGGATTCAGGAGTCTGATGTAAGTTAAGATACGTCCTGCGGCATCCGAATCTTTTCTATTAAGCTAGGTCCCACATTAAACCACGCTGGACATCCATATATTATCATCGGTCTGATGAGAGCCATGTAGCATATAACTTTAACTCTCCTGTCAAGTTGCCTACTATGAAACAGTCTTCTTATCATAGCATAAGCTTTCTTTGCCCTGGCCAGCGCAGCCTCCACATGTTTGTTAAAATAAAATTATTTAAAATTTGTAGATACTTATCCAGCCAGATGCCTAAGTATTTGACTACATTTTTGGATTCCAGTGTTTGTTGGTGTGGTCCCATAATAACAAGCTTTCGGCAGTTTTTCCTGGTGTCTCTGGTAGCTTTGTGGGGGTTCTCTACACCACATGGAGAACCAACCCACAATTCTAACCAACCTTGACCGCTAACAGCGCGTCACTTTAACCCAACTCCCCATGCAAAATCCGCAATAGCATACATTCCAAACTTCGCAATAAACACACTCCAAAACCCACAACAGAATACAATTCAACAGAATATATTCTAAATCATCCCCGCATACATTTTCCCGAAATTGCTTCGGTCAATTCTTTATCTAAACCATATTCCTTCCTTCCGACCAAGTAATCTTAATTTCGCCGAAATTCATACGTTGTAATAAAACGCATATTCAAACCTACAACGGAACATTAACCATCACCACCAACTATACCGAGCCGCATACATTTCCCCGAAATTACTTCGGTTGATATCTTATCTAAATGATATTCCTTGCTTGCACCCAAGCAATTCCAATTTCCCCCGAAAACCACTTCGTTTCATTTTCTCCTTAAATCATACTTCTCGTCTGCAACCAAGGGACAGCTAATTTTCCACGAAACAATCACAACAATCAAGCCCCTTGATCATACATGGGCATGCCAATTTCCCGGTATACACAACCAAAGAATTCAACTCAGCTTATACGGCGAGGATTCGCTGGAACTGAATTCCTATGCAAGCATAGCAACTCTTCTCGAAATTCCTCGTAAGTGGCAGTGAGTTTATTTTAGCTATGACTCCACTGCCACGACGCGATGAGCTTTTAGATTGTATCTAATAATATGTTTCAAGAAGAATTCGAACAATCATTGCCGTAAAGAATAGCGAGCATTTAATAATATGTTATCAAAGAAAACCGAACACTGTTTTCATTATTCTCCAAAGGATAAATAAATTAAGCTCATTACAGGGATAAGATCACCTAAGGGTCCCGTATTCGCAGCAAATCTGCAAGTTAAATTTTAAATGCTGTTCCTAAGTGCCGCAATAAAAATAATTATAGACCAAGAAAAACTCCGTGTTTTATTTTCCCTTTTTGCAAGTGCACAGGTGTGACGAACCTTTGGCCTTCGTGAACATTTGCAGCGCACAATCCGTTGGTGGGTGATAGGAACCCGTGTCGTGAGCCGGCACAGAAATCTGGAGGAAGATGT
This sequence comes from Microdon myrmicae, assembly GCA_963931805.1. Lineage (NCBI taxonomy): Eukaryota > Metazoa > Arthropoda > Insecta > Diptera > Syrphidae > Microdon > Microdon myrmicae. The sequence goes on along the minus strand of OZ007499.1, from coordinate 51,672,532 downwards.
TTGAGTACGATATTGGGTACTCCATCGATTCCAACCGATTTTTTGTTTCTTAATGATGCAAAGACGCCATGGATGTCTTCACTAGTGATCAAAAGGCTGTTGGCGCTTTCGACAGCGATGTCGGCGTTTGCCGTATTTTCATTACTGAATTCGATAAAACCGTGGTTTTCTGATCGCCACTGTGGAATTTCATTTCGAAGATGACGATAATTTAGTAGAACTTTATCCTGCAAGCCATGGTTGCGGCGAATTACTTCATTAGCATTGTACAGTTTTTGGAAAGACGGCCACTACAACATTCACTTTTTCCAAGGGATCTTCAAACACAGAAAGCTCATCATTTAGGATGGCGTTGTTTGTGTCTATGCTTATATTTGTCAGCATTCGTTGGTTTTCGTCAGTTCATGGTATTTGGTATCATCACTCCGTCTAAATAATTTATTAATTTGCGGAAACATACTAGGATTGTTGGATTTTACCGCCCGAACTTTGTTGTTCCAATACAAATGTGCTGATAACCCATAGTTGGCTTTTATCAGCTGTTGGAGATTTTTTAATCTAGACTTCAGTGATATTATCTCCTGGCCGTGCCTATCAATAAATCGTCTGTACCGTAGTTTTAGTTGAGACAGAAGTCTAGTTTATTTTCTGTGGAGTGTGTTGATTGTGGCGTTTCGGTACATGTTCATGTTGTCCATAGGTGTGGTTTTTGGTATTGTTTTGTCCATAGTTTGTTTTATGGTTTCGTCCATTTTTTGTATGTATTTGTCGATTTCATCGTTGGATATATTTCTGTTGGTAGGAGGGTTAATACCTTTTAAGCGAATTTCTCTTGTTAAGGTTCTTGTGAGATGTGTCCATCGCATACCCCCATAGTTATAGGGTTGCGGTATCATACATTCAGCGAGTTCCACAACTTCGCTTGGCGTTTTTATCATGATTGATAATGCAGAATGGTCGGTGTCATACTCAATTGTGCGTAAGCAGTTTCTGTTTTGTCTGTTACTATGTGTATGTTTAAGTCGTGTATCAATAAGCATAATATTTAGGAACGATCCCCCTCTGGGGAAAGAAGGATATTCTGTAGCTAGCAGGTCAGCCTTATATTCAATGTGATGTTGATCTAGCCAACCAGCTAGTTGATTTCCTCTCGTGTTGAGCATGCCATTTCGCCAATTTGGGTGTTTAGCATTCAAATCGCCACATACGATGTAATAGTTCCCTTCAGAGTGAAGTTGCAAGCATCGGACAAGAGTCTCTAGCCAGAAGCACGCCAGGGCTTTCGTCTTGCAACAGTTTAAAGAGAGCGGCTCCTCTCGATTCTGATAAGTGAATTTACATTCACCACTAGAGCCTTAATTGTGCTTTCTGTTCGGGGGTTTATATTGACGGCTGGCTAGAGAACTGCGAATAGACCCAGTCTAGTCTAGTGTCCTGGTCATTTATTTGTTCTTGTATTTGTGTCATCTGCGTCTGAATAACGAGTAGGGTTGTGAGCACATTTTCTAGTGTTACTGTTTCTGGAGGCACAGTACGAGTATGTTGCGCCGGTACCTGTGTGGTACGTTGTGACGTGTTTCTCCTACCAGCTGTTACTTGCGCATACGAGAACTGGGGTGTTACATTTAGTGCTGGTCGGGCTTGAACTATTGAGCGTTCTGATTTTCGTTGCCGTGAAAGCTTTTTTTCCTGTAGTTCCCGGAATTTAAGACAGCCTCGATAATTAGTGGGGTGCCCCTCACTCTTACAGACTGCACACTTTAGAAGAGATCTGTAGTCTACCCTTTCTTTACCTAACGTGCATTGGTCTGCGCTGTGGTCCTGTCCGCATCTTACGCCTCGATACTGCATTTCGCAGTTTGCTACTGAGTGCCCGAACCTTTGGCAGCGAAGACACTGGATTATATCTCTGCCTTTGTTCAATTTGTCCCATGTGACAATTTGATGGTTCAGGATAGTGATTTTCATAAGTCTACCAATTTTCCTCCTGGGGCCCAGCTGCACCAGGTAGAATGGTAATTTACAATTCTACCGTCTAGTCCTAGCTCTATTGAAAGGTCTTACCACGATAAACTCAATATCATTACAGTCAAGTTCTCGTAGCGTTTGTAATAGAACTTCTGGTCCTGTTTCAGGGTCGATGCCTTTTAGTATAACCGTTATATTCTTTATTTCTTTCGGGGTGTACGTGTAAAATTCCGCGGTGACCCTTTTTAGCAAATCTTTCATTTTTTTCAAAGTCCCCAACCGAATTTGTCTGTATGGCAAACCTGTTCCCTATCAGTCTTTTAATTGAACAATCCTCCCGAATAGAAAGCTTACATAGACTTACCAGTTCGTTACAATCCATATCTGTAATGATGATGGGTGGCATCTTCGTTTTCCTGTTTGCTGCCTGTTGCTCTTGTTGTGTTTGTTGTTGCGTTATCTGTTGTCGTTGTTATATTTTTATATTTACCTTCACACCTTGCACATCACACATCCTCATTTATAAACAGGAACACACTTGGTTTATTAAAATTAAAATTGATTTTTATTAATAGTCACTTCGTTACTTTCAATCTTTATTAATATCTTAGTCAGTTTACTATTTTTAATCTTTATTAATATCTCTAACCACGTCACCAGAAACACTTATTTATTACTGACAACACACTTAGTTTATTAAAATTAAACTTGAATTTTATTAGTAGTCACTTGGCTACTTTCAATCTTTATTAATACCTTAGTCAGTTTATTATTTTCAATCTTTATTAATCTCTCACTTGACACCCTTTTCGCTCCTCTTGGTCAATCGTCCAGAACCAACTCCACTCTGACCGTCTCGGCCAACGTCTTCAAAACCCACCATCTCTAGTGGTTCTCTCGTTTCCGTTTTTCTGGACCGAAAGCTTTGTTTCCTCCGGCAGATAAAAGGATATCTCCCTTTTTCCTGCCTGATCAACTTTGCGGTATATCAAACACAAAAGAAAAATCAATAGTGCATCGTGTTAATGCACATTTCTGATTACTTTTTTTGTGTTGTTAGCTGCTTGGGTGAACGTGCAGTTCGTTTTATTGCGTCTGCTGTTTTCATTAACCGCATGGGCGATAATCTCTTCCGTGGGCAATCGGTACAAAGTAAAGGATCAATAGCGCCTAGGCGAATGTGCAGTTCATTTTATGACGCCTGTTTATTTCTTCTAGGCGAATGGGCAAGGATGTTCCTTGTGGGAAATGGTTTGGGTAAACAAACCTTTGAAGGATCATAAAATTGCAGACGTGCAATTTATGATTCTCAACAACTTTACTTTAAAGTTGGTCATCTGGACCACAGATTTGGATCCAGGGGATTCTGCGTGTTGAACATATGATTCGTTCTTTCACGTCTTGGATTCAATTTAAATTCAATATGGGCAAATTGAACGTGCAGTTCAATTTGTTTGATATTGAATTGATATCGCGATATTTCCTGTATGCGCGATTAATGATGGAGCTTAGCTCCAAAGAGGTAGGTTTTATGGGATGGGTGGTTGTGGCCGTAACATCGTAGCCATTATTTTTGCTGGTTAGTGTTTTGTTGTGCACATTGTTGCTGTTTTTTCTGCTGCTGTTGTTTCGCCATTAGCTGCTCCTTTTCAGCCAATTCCTTTTTTCTGCGACGTTTCTCAGCTAATTGTGCCCTTGTTTGGGCTAGCCTTGCTTCAAGGTCGCTGATTTCGCCCTCCTAGTCCTCAGTCTCGGTAGTCGCTAAACATGCAAACATGTTATTTGTTACATTGCCATCATTGTATGGAACCGGGGGGAATGTGTTGTCCTCTTCCATGTTTTGCCCTTTTTCGAGCAAGTCTATTATTGTCTTGTTTGGCTTGTTGACTTTTGTTGTCGCTCGTGTCAGTGGGGAGCTCGCAGGGCGTTTTATTACCGCGGACTTTGGTTTAAACTTTTTAATTACTTATTTCTTTTCTGCCATTTTGCATTTTTGATTTACGTCCATAATATGGACCATGTGTTCTTACTTTTTTTCTATTTTCTTTTTTTCATTTATTGCGCGAAGGACAAATAGATTGTGGACAATGTTCGCGGGCTCACAAGTAAACACGGTTCACACGTACGATTTTAAGATAAGTATTATCGTCACAAGTATTTACCTTCAAGTATTTACATTCAAGTATTTACATTCAAGTATTTACATTCAAGTATTTACATTCAAGTATTTACATTCAAGTATTTACATTCAAGTACTTATATTCAAGTATTTATAGTGTGCACACACCCATGCAAAGAAACACTTTGTACACTAATAGTGTTTTAATTATTTCGGGTGCAGAAAAGTTGTTGGCATACCCACACTCATAAGACGAAACACATTTTATTTATTTATTTATTTTTTTTTTTTTTTTTATTAGACTTCTCTCGGGAGAGGCGAACGTCGAGTGGGCGCCCCGAGATGCCATCAAATAACTGTTGCAGTTCTTTTTGAACAGTTGCAGGTTGTAACGCTCCGGGAACACTCGCGTGGGAAGGGAATTCCACAGCTTCCCCGCTCTGTAACGGAACGAGTTCTGATACAGGGATGTTCGCGCTGTCGGGAGATGAACCACAAACGGGTGCGATCCGTCGGATTGTCTTGTGGAGCGCATATAGACCGAATTGCGTGGAACAGTGCCAAGAATCTCCGAAGAACAGCACCCGTGATAATATCTGTAGAACAGACAGAGGTCGGCCACGCGCCTTCGATGTGATAGCGACTGTAGTCCCGACGTCAGCGCCGAGTCCCCGATCAGGCGGATCGCTCGTCTTTGTACGCTCTCAAGTACGTCGAGGGTATGTTTAGGAGCCGAGCTCCAAACATGAGAGCAATATTCGAGCGCGGGTCTAATTTGAGATTTATATAGGAGATGAAGTTGGGCCGGAGTAAAATATTTCTTGGCTCTAAAAAGATAACTCAGTTTTCCTGAGGCCGACCTGGCGATGCTCGACACGTGTTTATGCCATGATACATTCCCACAGAGCGTGACGCCGAGCAGTTTCAAGCTATCCCCATCCTCGAGGGCCCGGCCATTCATCATCAGCTGTGGAACCGATGATCCGGTTTTCTTTGTGAATGTTGTATACTGGGTCTTCGTTGTGTTGAAGTCGACAAGATTGGCCTTTCCCCACTGCAGGACTTTATCTAGATCCTGGTTCAGAGAGTCAATCTGTCTACATCTCAGCTGGTGCGACGTTGATGCACCAATCGGCCGATCACTCAAAAAGGAGGAAACAAGCGTACTATCATCCGCAAAACTGAACACTTTGTTATCCGTTGTCTCCAACAAATCATTTATGTGAAGCAAGAACATGGTTGGCGCCAAAATAGAACCCTGGGGCACCCCCGAGTTAACAGGATACAGATCCGAACACTCGCCGTCCACAACAACCCGGATCGATCGATTCTCGAGGAAGCTCCTCGTCCAGTCGCAAAGCTGTTGGGAAAGTCCATATGAACGAAGTTTGCTCAGCAATGCCCCGTGCCAGACGCGGTCAAAAGCCTTGGAGATATCTAATGCGACGGCCCTTGACTCACCATGCCGTTCAATCGCAGATGTCCATATATCGGTTATAAGTGTCAAAAGGTCTCCTGTGGACCGCCTGCCACGGAATCCGTATTGACGATCATTCAGAAGACCGTTGCACTCCAAATACTTAACCAACTCTGTATTGATGACTTTTTCCATTACCTTAGATAAAATAGACAGTAATGCTATCGGACGGTAATTTTGTGGGAGACACTTTTTACCCGTCTTTGGGATTGGCTGAACTCGAGCGATTTTCCAGCAGGCAGGAAAGGTCCTCCGTGCATAAGATAAGCGGAAGAGTCTGCCAAGAACCGGCGATAGTTCTGGAGCACAGTTCTTAAGGACTATTGCTGGTATTCCGCCCGGGCCGGTTGCCTTCCTACAATCCAGTTCACGTAGAATGCGCTGAATAGTGCGCGGACGAAATCTCACATCCCGCATGGAAGACTGTACCGGCGAGATCACGGGTGGCTGCAAAAGGCCGGGATCGAGATTTGAATTCGCGGAAAATAAATTCGCGAACACATTAGCTTTATCCTTTGGATTCGTGACTAACGCCCCGCTGTCTGTCACCAACGGAGGGAAAGAGGAGGAAGCAAAGTTACTGCTGACAGCCTTTGCCATTGACCAGAAGGAGCGCGAACCAGTTGGGCACCGAAGGAGCTTATTGATCACCCTGTCGTTGTGAGCCTTCTTCGCGGTATCAATCGCCTGGTTGCACACGTTTCTGATTCTAACAAAATTCGTTCTGTTAACATCGGTGGGATTGGAGCGCCATTGCTTAAAAGCTCTATTTTTTGCCGCTGTAATCAGCTCGCATTTTTTGTCAAACCAAGGTTTATCAGACGAACTTCGTTTGATGGAATGTGGAATATACATCTCCATCCCCAGAAGAATAATCTCTGACACCGACTCCGCGCAAGCGTTAACATCGGAGTTTCCGAAGCACATCTCGGACCATGGAAAGGATGCGAAGAAATCTCGCATATCGTCCCAGTTAGCGGCCCCATACTTCCATACATGGCGAAGCTGCCTAGGCCGGTTATTCGCTTGGTATGCAAGTGCTTGCGCGACAGATACCAAGCAGTGATCTGAGTTTCCCAGTGGCGCAGAAACCTCTACGGTATAAATACTCGGTTCGGATGTCAAAAACAGATCCAGGGTGCTCGCATAATCGCCTCGGGCATCCGGTATTCGCGTTGGCTCCCCCACGAGTTGAGTCAAGTTGTGGCTTACAGCAAATATCTCCGCCAGCCTCCCAGCCTCGTCGGTTCTGTTAGAATGTAACAACCAGTCGGAATTGTGCACATTAAAATCGCCAAGGACAATAATTTTAGAAGCTGGGTGGTTGATCTGTATCCAGTCGACGGTATATGAAAGATGTTCGAAAAATGTCGCCGGTCGATCGTCATTCGGGGAGCGGTAAAGACAACAAAGAAATTTAACGGAATTCCTCAGTACGACCCTCAACCATATGATGTCCATATTATTGGGTTCCAACGCCTCCATCCTCTGGCAAGCCAGATCGGACCGTGCGAAGACGCAGACACCGCCCTTAAAACGGAATCTCGAATGTAAGTCGTACCCTGAGATACGAAGATATGTCGAATCAGTTGACGAATCGACCTGGGTCTCAGTTAGGGCAAGGATATCGGGTTTCGTTGTTTGCAAATATTGGTGGACGGCGTTTACATTAGTATTGGTGAAACCGATGCCCCTGATGTTACAAAATGCCGTCACCAGTCGAGCGTGGGCCGAGCCTCAGCTTATGTTTTCACTCACATTAAGTAAACGTTCGTTTACCGGGTGGTGGTCAGTGTGGTACTGCGGAATACACACACACATACACATACACGTGTACGCGAATAATAATTTTAATTATTTTTCGTTGACGAGGGACAAACGATGCTGTTCGTTCAACGGTCACTGAAACACTCACGAGGCCGTCCCACCTAAGACGAGCATGACAGTGGTCGACTCTCTGAAGTTATCCCTTGTATTATAATTGGAAGTGCAATAGTTACTAAGTATAATATACAGGGTGTCTTGACTTAGGAGACCGCATTGGACAACACTATACCTTTGACATTTTTTGTGTCACAGCTGTCAACGGGCACGTCTCTGAGGCTTTAATCTTAAGACATTTTTGCTATGCAGCAGTATTAGCCACTCTAACGTCAATCAATTGTCAGCTGAACATTCAAAAAAACTTCTCAATTTTGAAAACTCAATGTGAAAAGTGAGCTTTCAAAACATACCATAAAACATGTGCACGAAAGATTTTTGTCCTTTAGGATCATCATTAATCCCGGGCTTGCAAAGAGACTTCGTCCGCACCGATCCGATGTAAATATCGTAACATCAGATGAGCCGCGATCATTTCAAGGCATTCCCATGAAAAATTCGATTGACTCAACGACCATTGGCAGCCGATAGGGGTTATCGCCTGGTATATGCGAATTTCATCGCTCTCGGGATGACCTACGAGGATTTTTGGCGAGAAATCATCATGGGTGATGAGACGTATGTCACGGTGAACGGAATCGTTTATAAACAAAACTGATGGTTTTATGGTAGCACAAGCTATTAAAATATTGAGGTTTGCCCGTTTTGCCCCGAAAAAGTTACTGATGTTTGTGTTGATGTGATCATCAGACCGTTGTTTTTAAAAAGATGAAATTGATCAAACAGCAACCGCTAGTTAAGTGAGTTATCGGTTTGTAATCATTTGTCCCCGTGAAATTAATACGGCTAACTCCTGGATTGAACAAGGCCATGTTTCATTAAACAAAGCTAAAAAGGAATTTTTGAACCCGTTGTTCCTTGGTTATCAGAAAATTGTGGTTTTGACTGACCTCCACGTTCATATGCATTTTGTATTACACCAACGGGCGTACAAAACATGGAGAGCACAGCACAAGTGGAAAAAGAGATAGTGGATAAGGAAAGAAGGTGTCGATGTGTTTTGGACATTACAGCAACTAGGAAACACAACATCACGTAGAGCATTCCACATTCGTGTAGTTGGGCTCAAGAATGAGTTGTCTTTCAATGGAAACTGATGCGCATTCTCGTCGCCAGAAAAGTGAGAGCCAAATAACGCTCACTAAGTTCAGTTGAGCAACGACCGTGATAATATTCGTAGAAAAGTAATAGGCATGATACATCGTACTTATGTTCTAACACTGGAAGTGAACGACTTACGACTGAGTACCCAATAAGTCTCACTGCTCCTTTTTGCGTCCTGTTGAGCATGTGCAGCGCAGTTTTGGATGCACCTGACTAAATATGGGAGTAGAATTCCATTTCAGAACAAACGTACGCCTTGTGAATTATGTTCTTGTTCAATGGAGTAAGGTATTTTTTACTCTTAAGGAACCACATTCATTTGATCGCACTTTGAGCAGCTTCAAATATTGGATTATTATAATTAAGAGTCGAATGGATTTCAATCGGAATTCTATGTATTGAGTATAATATTGTGATTGTTAATGAGGTTCGAAGAGTTTGGTCGGGAATGTTCGAATGGGTATGAAAATCTCAATGTGCTATCAGCATCAAAGGAGTGGATTTAGGTTGTGTGTAATGGACACGAGATAATTTATAAAGATGTGGAAGAGAATCTGTGAGAGCACGGCACTCTGGCGAACACTTGCATTAATTTAATGTGAAGCGGATTTGACACCATCAAGAGCCACTTGGATCGAACGGCCAGGAGGAAAGACTCTTATCCATGAGATCGGTGAATTGTCAAATCTATAGGAATCGAATTCAGACAAAACCGTTTACAGAACGGTATCCCTTCCAATTCAGTGTACGAAGAAAGACAGATTGATGAGCATATTTCACAAAATATAATCTTTAGTGATGAATCCCACTTGTGAATGAGCAGAATTGTTGTATATGGGATGATGAAAATCTGAGCAGGAGTGTTGAAAATTCTATGCATCCACAAAAGGTCACTATTTCTAGATTTTTTTTCTAGAGGAATAACGGGACGTTTTTTTGAAACCGATGTTGGCAATTTTGTTTCAGTGAGTGATGAGCATTACTATGCAATGTGAACAAACTTTCGTGGCTGAATTCAGATGACATCAGTATCTGAAATACATGGTTTATATTTTATTTTATTACTTCTAATCAAATATTGGAATTCAAAATTGTCTCTATAAGTAATTACTATTTCCTTTAATACGTTCCCTTTGAATTACTACGGGAAACTGACCGACTTTTTGGGAATATACTGTCGCTGTGTAAATATTTTTTTAAGGCTGCTGCGGCTACTACAAATGGACGTATTTTTAGCATGGTATTTTCCATTACGTTCTCCTGTCATCCCCATCACTTATCGGCGGTATTGTGGGGGTTCCCTATATCACACGGGGAACCAACCCACAATTCCTACCTAACTTTGATCGCTAACAGCGCGTCACCATAGCCCAACGCCCCATTCAACTTGCAAGAATACATTTCCCAATCTGCAACAACATCTATTCCCAAATCTGCAATAACATACATCCCCAAACCGCAACAGAATTCACTTCTAAAATCTGCAATAGAATACATTTTCAATCATCTTCCTCCTCTACAATCAGACCGCATTTAGCTTTCCTCGAAAACCATTCCGGTTCACTTCTTACTTAAACCATTGTTCTCGCTTGCAACCAAGCAGCATTAATTTTCCCCGAAAACCATTCCGGCACATTTCCCACTTAAACCATTTTCCTCGCTTGTAACCAAGCAGCATTTAGTTTCCCTGAAAACCATTTCGGCTCCCATCCTACCTAAATCATTTGAAATAATACCAATTCTCCTTACTGATATGTCACCAGCACGATGCGTTGCATTTTCACGAAACAACCATCGCAACAATCAAGACCCATGTTCCTTTGTCTAACCGATAACCCATGCCCATACTTGGTTATGACTCCGAAACCGATTTCTCCGTATACACAGCAACAGAGGAACCTAATTCAGCCTGTACCGCAGAAATTCCGTAAAACAAAATTCTCTATGTAGGCATAGCAACCTTTCCCCATGTTCCTAGTAAGTGGCAGTGACTTTACTTAGCAATGACTCCACTGCCACGACCCGTCGAATGGATTCTTGCATTCATTCAGTCAGTCGCTTCACAACCACCGCTGCGTGCACCCACGCCCCAGCGTCGATCCACCACCGCCGCGGTCGGCCACGCCTCGTTGCACACCGGGGAGTCGCTCGCCAACCATTGGAGCGCGCGCACGCCACGTCGGGCGTTCGAGTAAAGTCGATAATCACCCCTCAAACGGTGCACGCAACATAAGAGTAACATTTTCATCCCCACAAGTATTGTGTATATCACGGGAGATGAGAGTGTCTGTACGGGCACTGCGTTGTTAGTTTATTATCGCACGATTTCATTAATTGCATTTAAATTATGTATCTTGTTTACACCTCAGTTCAAATAAAGCGATTTCGCCGTTCAATTACACGGCAACTAAAACTTTAAATCTAACGTACGTAAATGATCAATTTATTTCGGGCGACGATTTACTAATGGCCAAATAATAGTCACGGTTGAAGAGAATGAACCAAATAATAATATGAGACACGTCTTGCCAGTGCTATAGTTTCTTAATCATTCCATTAACTTATTACTGTGTTATGCTAAGGTGTTGTTGCTGCATTTCCGAATACATCCATGTTATCGATAGAGTGTGAACATTATAAACAAAAATAACAAAGGAAGAAACAGTGTCAACAAAGAAGCAAAATAAGAACATTTAATTGATTAAGCAAATCAGACTGCGTTTTTATTATATCTTCTTCCTCGCTGGCGAATGTTACGGAGTTCTATTTGTCCAGTGACGCGTTTGGGGAGTTAAGTGAACCCGTGTCCTGCCAGGCACATATTTCACCCCCACAGTATCCTTGGATCCTCTTGAATGTATATTAGTCTAAGATTTCATAGAGCAGGCAGCGTCACTTTTTCGATCTGTGTGGCCGGTATATTCCTATATCACTGTAGTCCCTCCAAAGAGAAGATTAAACTACTTTATGTTAACTTTGTACGAATTCTAAATTCAATTAAAAATATGGTAAGTAAAACGTTCTGCAATAGTAACGCTGCAACTATTCTGTTGTTTACAAGTGCAAAAAATCTGCATACGTATCATTATTACCAAGATGAGCTTCCATTCCAAAAATATATGACATTCAAGCAATGAGGAATGTACAAATCCTACAATTTTGGAGTAGAAAACTCAATCCAGCTACAAGTAGAGCAGAACAAGAACCATATATTTAAAGAAAAAAAAAAAAGGGAAAACCCTTTACAAACAGAAAAACGGAGAAGTTTTGACAGCTGCAACTTTATAATCATTGTAGTTAATTAAAGAGAGTTCGCGGTAAAACAAAGAACAAATGATAACCAGGAGGGGAGAAGTCGTCGCTGCAAATTGCTTTACCTGCACGAGTCTTGAATACGTTTACAGAGCATCCGACTTGTGAAATGTTTGCCACAATCCTTCGAAAGTAATGTTCAATTGTTAACCTACTAATTTAGCAAGTTCTCGTGACTGAAGGCAAATTATACTAGTTTGCATGGAGCCAGGGATGTAGCTAGTTTGTGTTGCCACAATCAGATACTCTGTGGTTAAATTTCCGCTATGCTGCACAGAGGAAATTATAAAAAGGATAATTGTTGTAATTGCAGGTAAAGCGTGTTGAACCTGTCGAGTTTTCTTCGTGAGATTTTGAAAAGTTGCCATGGAAAAGTACTTCCTGATTGTGATGAAGTCGACAATATAAAGTTCAGTGTATCTAGAGCACTTCTATTGATTATTGAAAATATATCAAATTGGTGTCGTGAGTGGCAAGTGGTTCAATTTTCTTATGAAGTTTGGCATGTCAAAAGTATTAATCTAAGCTATATATCATATAATATAATAACAAAATCTTAAACAAAGCGCAGGTAGCTTTTGACATCCAAACGAGCATATGATTAATGTTTCCGTCCAAGGGTGTTTGTCTTGTATAACATTTCTTATTGAATAATAAATTCGTCCTCAGGTGATTGTCTTAAGTGGTAGTACTTATTATGGCCGTCGTTACAGTTTAAATTTGACTGTAATACGTCTTCAGTATGCCTTTTTTTGTGATTCATTGCTGAGGAAAATGGAGAAACTAAACACATGGGGGTGGCGTTTAGGGCTTTTGACTATCGGCAAATTACATGTCTTGCAGTCGGAGCGGAATCTAGAATTTAACAGGAACTACTGAATTGAATGAACATCTTTTGCGATTGCACGAAGGCAATGGAAGCCGATTCTGTGTGTAGAAGCTCCTTTACAACCTCTGTCAATTGATTTGAGTTTAGGTTAGAACAATCAAAATGTGTGCCAAGATTATTAAAAAAAAAAAAACAAAACAAGTACAAAAGTGTTTTCCACAAATTGTAAATATACATATATATATATACATATATGAAATCAATATATACCGTGGTGGAAAAAATAATAGAAACCAAGGTTAGGATAACGATCAACAATCAGTTACTGCGTACAATTTGGTTTTTCTTCGACGCCAATTCGATACCCGAACCGCACCTCACAGTACTTTGATATGGTGCATCAATTTGCTCTTATCAGTTTTTTCTTTTTGCCTAGTAGTAAAAAATGCAAGCGAAAGGGAAATTTGACCTGGAAAAAGTAATAGAAACAAACCATCACCACAGTCTTCAATCATGATTGTGAAGTAAACTACTGGTTCGTGTTATACTCCGAGCCGTGCTTTCCCGAACGGTGGGAGAAGAGCCCGGAGCGTCGAGAGCGAAAAATGAAAGACGCGAAAAGGGGGAGTTGAAACAACGATACTTAACTTTATTCTTTCTTTAATTTAAAAGTACACGGGTGATTTTTATAACAGCGATTCGGCCTCTGAAGTTTCATTGATTATTGAACGGCCAGCGGTTCGGCCTCTGATATGCTACTGGTGACGAAATTGAAATGCACTCCCCTTTTATAGTTTTTGGAGTTGACTTTTGTCAACTATTTTAATGTCAAAATTCCAAGAAGCGTACGCAAGGCTTGACGTGCTTCGATTGGAATTTTGTTCCGGGAATTTTTTAAAGGTTTTTGTTGGATAGATTCTGGGAAGGGAAACATGAAATGCGTTTTGAATTTAGTATTTCATGATGTTAGGAATTTTAGGAATTGAGTCAATGTATGATGAATTAACTTTTGGTTAAATTCGTTGTACATGTGACTCAATATGGGATTTGGATGTGTTATGTGGAATTTGAATCAATGTGCGATAATTAACCTTTGTTTAATTTATCGCTCATTGATTCGATATGAAATTTGGATTTTTCGTTATGGGATTGTGGATAGGATTTTTGATGTTATTGGGGATTTAGATAGAAGTAGCGATTTAGGATCGCTACAATCTTCGTAAATTTGTTAGACTTGTGTTTTAGTGTTTGTTAGAAAAAACAAACAATAAAAATAATATTTTATGAAAATGGGTCGTGGGGTACATTGCACTAGTTCCGATCGTAAATTGATAAAAAAAATTAAGAAATGACGGGAAAACAATAGAGCTAAGCTAATGAAGTGCTCTAAGAAAAAAATATTCACAGCTCTTCATTCAGGTCCCAAAATGGAAACCAGAGGCAGAAAAGAAAACCAAACTAACGATTCGACAAACTGGTAATCCGACTATCCAAGAACAAGCCGTTTTTTTTCGTCAACGGAATTATAAAATAGACTTAAAGGCACCTTGTACGAGTCGTACAATTAGAAACAGACTCATAGAAACGGGTCTTCCTGGAAGAAGTCCCAGAAAAGTTCCATACTTGAGCAAGAAAAATATAAAGCGAAGACTCGGTTTTGCCAAAAAAACACCCCCACCGTGCGAATTGGAATTACATCTTATGGTCGGATGAAACCAAGATTAATTTGTTTGGTTCCGATGGAAAAATATACGTCGAACGACCAATGAACTCAGAATTCGATCCAAAGTATACGAAAAAGACAGTGAAACATGGTGGAGGCAATTTAATGATTTGGGGGTGCTTTTCAGCGTCTGGTGTTACTCCAATTTTTCTTATAAAGGACAAAATGTGTGCTAAAGATTATGTAGAAATCTTAAACCTGTTATGGTATCAATTTCTGAAGAGGACATGCGTATTAAATGGGAGTTTATGCAGGATAATGACCCCAAGCACACCTCAAAATTGGCTAAAGAATCGTTTCTTCAAAACAAAGTCGATGTTATGAAGTGGCAATCGCAGTCCCCTGACTTTAACCGAATAGAACACCTATCGGGCATTCTTAAGCGCAAGATCGGAGGTAGTGGATGGAATGGCTCCACTTTTCGGTAAGGTACGCTATCAGATCTGTGGCGGTGCCGCCAAACCCCACGGTACAATTACATAAAAACCTCCATAACCTCATCCCAAGTCGCATAAGTTTTTGCTAATGCAATCGCATTAAGCTCCTGAAAATGCTTCACGCATTAATTAGATCAAAGCTATAATCGTAAAGTCCATGTAAAGAAAACTTCATGCATCTCTTCGCATACAATTTTCCGTAAGATTTCTTTCTTAGCTTATCTGCAATTCCAAATCAATTCGGCACACTCGGTACCAGACAATTCCTGTAAACAAAATTATTCGGTTTGCATACAATGTAACAGTTATCAAAGGGGCCATAAATATTGCGCCGTCTATTTTCCAACTTCGCCATGTGTACGATAAATTTCTTTACGTACACATTGGCCGCCGACCTTTTTCTCCCAGCAACAAAGTTCTCTAACTCGCACCATGTACAAACAGAAGAACGCTGTTCCTACATAGTTTTCCTGCGATACCATAAACAATTCATATCGTTTGTTGTAACCGAAAAACATTTTTTTCATTTAATGAACGGCTGCTATTTATTTAGCCGACCCTCATTACCGAACGATGCATAAGCAAACCCATTAGCATCCGACGAGTTCTGTTTTATTTGCATTACCAAAATCGTAACCTATGAATGCACTTTATGCCCTTTCTTCGTTCTAGGTTCGTTCTCATCCATGAAAGAACCATGCACACACCCCACTGCACTAAACAGTGCATTTCTGTGCCGGCCACACCCTTAAGAGAAAAGTTTTTCTCTCTCTTCCCTTTCCTTAAGCCTAACCTAAGATGGAATTCAGGTCAGAGTTCTATCCTCGGTGAGTCGTTTTACATCAGCAGACCAGGACGGTCACGCGATCTCTCGCTCTCCGCCCGCGGCGGAGAAACGCAGATATACGGAGTCATTGGCGTAGTGAATTTTATTCGCCATCTATTAAGTCGAGCGGTGTTTTGTCGATTTGTTTTTATTTGAACCAAACGATTTCAAAAAAATTACATAAAACTCATAAATCCAACGATATGAACTTGCATTTAATTTATCATTTCCAGTCCAGTGTTCGATCGTGAAGTGTATTTCCTCGTTTGGTTGAATATACCTGAGTGGTATGACCACTATCGTTTCCTGTATGGTGTATATTAAAAAGAAACAAACAATAAAATTAATTTAAAGTGGTGATCACCAACAACAACACTAGTGTTTTATTTCTCTCGGCCTACTTCCTGTGTTTGTGTATCCTTTTCTTCGGCGGAATCGTGTAGCGCTCGTCGGAACAATTGCTACGAAAGCTATATTGGCGGTCATTGAGGAGGTCATTGGATTCCAGATATTTCGAAAGTTGAGGGTTGATAAGTGATTCCATTACCTTGGAGAGAATAGAAGTAAGTGCTATGGATCGATAAGAAGAAAGGGATGATTTGTCACCCTTTTTGGGAATTGACTGAATGTTCGCTGACTTCCATCTATTTGGGAAACGGCCAGTAGAATAAGACAAATGGAAGAGTTTCCGCAGTGGTTTGGCAAGTGAAGAAGAACATCTCTTCAAGAGGATTGGGGGAATGCCGTCCGGGCCAGCGGATTTATGTGCGTTTAGCTCTTTGAGTGCGCGGGAAACAGTACGCGTTCGAAAGCGAATCTGGCTCATGGTGTGATGCTTATGCTCAAGTTGAGGTGGAACTGATGTGGTATCAGGCAGCATTGAGTTGGCTGCAAAATGTGCAGCAAGTAGATTCACTTTCTCTAATGCAGTGGTGACTGGTTTGTCATCGAGAGTATCGTTGCCTGAGGGATGCAGACAGAGGTGCGAAAAAAAGGAAAACAGCACAAGGGATGGAAAGGGTAGAGTGTTTTCCCGCACTGCACATCACTCGCGTGAATATTCACGCACTTTTTACAGCACTATGGCGCATGTGCGGAGATCGAATTGTTTGCTTATGATCGCATAGAAAACTTTGCACTGCACTCGGATGCGTGTGTAAAGATCTGTTTGTTTGTTTAGGATCTCACAGTAAGACTTCGCACCCGAACCGATAGTGCAATTTGGTATCTTATGTGTATCTAAGAATCCCAAAACGTATTGCACAATTGATCCGATGGTAAGGATTACGAGGCAGAAGCGCACGTGCTGTCTCGTTGTCGGTTTTCACGGGACTCGATGGGAGGACAATGTTATGTCTGACCTTGAAGAGATCGGATCGGATGATCAAATGTGGAAGGAGAGCGGACAGGACAGGGAACAATGACGGAGGCCAATAAATAGTAATATAGTAATAGTAGCTATATAGCAGTCAAAAACAACGACAGCAATTCCTCAATTAAACAAATGCATTTTTAAATTCACTTGATTTTCCAGGTTTGCTGGATGCGTTGTAACATGAAGAAAAGGGGGCGCCTGTTATTATTCTCCAGACCGTCAATCTACCACGACTTTACAACGGTGCCAGGTTTTCAGTAAAACAAATGATGAACAATAACATCGAAGCTCAAATTTCATTTTTTCATTCCACGGAAACACTTTATTTCGTCTACGTGGCATAGCAATGTATGCCGGGTAACAGCTAGTGAAATATAATATAACAGCACGTATTAAGTATGCTGTTGATGATCTCTACTATCCCAATGAAGCTCTGTGCAATGGAGCCAATATAAACAGAGTAGATAACTTCATGATCAAATTGATCCGAGGACACGCCGCCAGATCAACGAACTCGCCAAACGATCTTATTTTCAGGGCTTATTACCCAAATACTATGTATTCGGAGAGAGTGCGTAGCAATGGCTTTATCCCACCAGAGGCTTTCATCGGTTTGAATATGGACGGCCTCATACAGGACGAATCTGGCGTTCCGTTGATTTTCCACGTTCACCGTTCGGTCGCAGATAAACGTTTAAGCTACAATCGGAATGTCACACAGGTAAATCCAGAGTGCCTGCGGCACAGTAGGGTAATATCTTGGAGGGACGCGAAAGATTTCAAAAAACAACTCGAGCGGTTTTGGTGGTTGAATGGCAGCTAAACACCTGTATTGTAAAGATCCAATGCAAATCAAATGCAAAAGTGACCAGCGGCTAGTTTGCAAAGAATTTCTCGTTCATAGGTTAGTTTAGAATTAAGATATTTTAGTTTAGAATTAAGTTAGATAAGTAGTGAAACAGTAGGTAAAATTAGATTAGTGTTGTATTCCAGAATACTACCCTTATTAAATTTAACACTGAATCTCCTAACACATCCTTAAAACTTCACTTAACATATATTACATTCTCACTTAATACATACCATTCATAAACATTCACAATATTACCAGTTACAGCACACTTAATAACCTGCACCTTTTTATTTATTCAAAACATAGCAACTTGGATTTTCGTCCAAATTGTTTGTTGTTAAAAGTCAGATAGAAATAGAAAAATTTCAGTTCCGAACGAGAGGAGTTCGGAAAAAAAGTGAAAATAAAATGAAACCAGATGAAAATAATGAAAAGAGTTAAATTTTAAACATTTTAATTAAAACTTCCATATGTAGACAAATTTAAATAAAACCAGAAAAAAGTTAATATGCAGTGAAAATTGGATCTAGTTATCACTAATTCAGTGCGTTGCAACCGGTTTTGTCGGAGTGGTATACAAGAAAGGAGAAAAAATTGGTTAATTAAATTTCGCCAATCTATAAAAGGACTAGTGAATATAGAAAATATTAATAAATCTTCGCTGGAAGAAGAATCGAAAAAAATAAAAGGTCCCCGCTCTTCCCTCAACCGAGGAAGCACGGCGGCGGACATACAACACTGGTGGCAGCGGTGGGATGATCCAATCAAAGGATCCCAAATGAAAATAAAATAAGAAGAAACAAAAAAAAAACCAGACAAAACTACGAAAAAAAACATAAAACAACGAAGAAAAAAAACATAAAACAACGAAAAAAAAAATCCAGCAAAAGACCAGGATATTCAACTTCTAGGGCGTGAAGTCTGCCTGGCAAGAATAACAAAATAATATAAAATAAAGAAAGGAACACAAAGAGGAACTCTACGACACAACAAAGAAGAAAAAAAGGGACCACAATAAGAAATTCAACAAGACTTCTATCAACATCTAGAGTAGTAAGAAATTTTTTCAATATTTTGTTTTTTCTCTCTAATTTTTTTAGGAATATTTTCTACTTGGAAGCTTTCCTTTTTACTAACATACATTTTTTTCGATAGAAATTTCTATCTATATTCTTTGAAAATTCTCTTTTCAGTTTTTCGACGACATTTCCGTTTCTTTTCCTTCTCGTCGAAAATTTTCTTTCTTTTCAGTTTTGGGTCCAAACCATATCGTTTCCATATATATATATTGAATAATAACATAAAGGCCATTTTTTCATAAACCATATTTTTAAGAATTGATAACAAATTTTCGCCATACTTTAATTCAAATTTTCAATATTACGAGCCCATATTACACGAGACAGGCGGCTAGGCAGGGGGAAGAACAATTCCACTATCAACAGATACTCAGTAAAACCCCTGAAATGGCTCTGTCTGTCGGAATTTCTGATGTTTTCAGAATCGTCCCTACCTTTGACGGGAAACCCTGCGACTTAGGTAAATTTATTTCCGGGGGAGACGTTTTATTTAGATCCATAAAGAAGGCAGACCCGGATATATACGAGACGTTTTTAGAGCTAGTCAAAAATAGACTAGAGGGTCATGCTTACGATCTGATTAGGTATAGCAAAATCGCTAAGTGGGAGGATTTAAAAGATAAACTCGAATCGGAATATAAAGAGGAGCAATCTCGGTCGACGGCACACAATGAGTTGATTTCTCTGAAACAACGCTACAGAGAAACCGTCCGGGAATACGGCGATAGAGTCGCGAATGCTCTAAGGACTTTAAACTCTGCCACGTGTGAAATAACAGCAGACGCGGTGGTTAGGGAATTCTTAATGGAAGAAAACAAAAAATTGGCCGTACAAACATTTGAAGATGGACTAATGAACGAACAGCTAAAGATACTAGCTAAAGTCCATGGGGGGAACAATTTAAAACAGTCGATTGCACATGCAGTGTCACATGCGGCTCGAATGGACAACTCTCCCAGGTCATATCAATACAATGAAAAACCTACATTCAATCGTATAGTCTGCCAAACCTGTGGTAAGCCAGGGCATTCTCAAGACACATGTTATCGAAACATGCAGTCCACTTTTCCGAATAGACAACCCATAAAAAGGGAATATAACAGTGTATGCAATTTCTGTGGACGGAATAATCACACAGAGAATGAGTGTAGATACAAGATATCTAGGAATGGATCGTCTTCAACAAATTACCAACATGGTACAACAACGCGTAACCCATTCCGAAATAATCCTACAAACTCTGAAAATCGTTTTGGTGAAAATTCTAGGAGCACCAATAGACAAAACGATCGGCAAAATGTTCACTTTGCTCGGGTGCAAGAGTCGGAAAACGAGGCCTGACGCCAACCAAAATTTATGGAAGACAGACCAAAGTTTTCTATTTACAGCATTAGATCTTTGGAAATAGATAACGACCATTTTAATGAAGCTCCTAGCCAAATTTACCCTGAGCCCACATACTCCTATAAACCAAGCCATATAAACGAAGATAACCCTGTCCCTAATATAAAGACTCCGATTCATACTCCCATTCTGGAAAACAATTCAGCAACACAGACTGAAAATCCGAAATTTTCAGCAGTATTAAAGACTGAAATCGCTAATATCTCAGATATCCCTATTGACAACGCAGACACTTCAGCAACCAAGACTGAAAACTCAGCAGTATTAAAGACTGAAAATTCGGATCCTGCAGAAAATATACAAACAGAAACCCCTAATATTCCGGCTATCCCAATAGACAACCCCGGCACTTCAGCAACAAAGACTGAAAATTCAGCAGTGTTAAAGACTGAAGACCCAATAGTTGCAATAAAATTCGAAACCCAAGTCAGTTCAGCAGCTAATACTGATGAACAAATCTTTTCAGCAGCAAAGACTGACGGATTAAATGTTTCTACAGCAGATATAACTGAAGAAATAGTTCAAACAGCAAATAGGACTGGGAACCAAGATGTTCTAACAGCTAATAAGTCTGAAGAACTATTCGAATCAGTAAATGAGACTGAGAAACTAAACGATCCATCAGCAGTGAGTAAGACTGAAAAGGTAGACGTTCCGACAGCAGTTAAAGCTATGGACAATGACAACACTAAGCCGAAAACAATAAATATTTTAAACAACGAAAACAAACACAAACACTTACTCAAACACGAAATAATAAAAAATGAAAATAATAATTTAACTAAAATAGGTATTGTAAAGAGTAACTATATAAATACATTACAAGTCTTTTTTTTCAACAATAAAAATTTATTCCAATGCAAAATACAAAAAAATAAAAGGTTACACCGTCATTTAAATTATTTAAGATCATTTTTCAAGAAGATTTTTGGTAATAATCATCTTTATTCAATCATCATAGTAATAGGCCCAGAAAGGTTTTGGAAACTTTTCCATAAATTTAAGGAAAAGATAAACACATAACAAATGGCCTTTGTTTTATTATTCAATATATATGAAATAATCTAACAATTGTAGGAAATGACGGAAATGAAAAAAAAAAAAAAAAAAAAAAAAAAAAAAAAAAATTAATGAGGGGGATGAAAGAAAGAAAATTTTAGAGGTAATATATATTGGAAATTTTAGAATTAATATATATTCGAACGGAAAAGGAAAGAAAGAAAATTTTATTGGTAATATATATATTAGAAATTTTGGAATTAATATATATACGGAAATGAGAATTTTGAAACAATAATATTAATATTATATATTTAATATAATAAGTAATAATGATTTTTAGATAAGAAAAGAAAAGGTTCCAAGGAGAAATATTTAAATTTAGTTAATATATAATGTAAATAGACTATTTTGGACTATTTTTCTAGTGTTAAGAACTTTTTGAGTATTGGAAAAATTTAGTTAATATATAATGTAAATAGATTAATTTTCTAGTATTAAGAACTTTTTGATTATTGTAACCTTTGATGAAAGATTAATTTTGAAAACCTTTGTAATGTAATTGAACGAAAATCCAAGTTTTTAATTAATCTTAATTTAATATATAGTTAATAGAAAATTATTCTCTTCAAGGATAATTTTCTTTCTCGAAGAAGGGTGGGATGTTGTATTCCAGAATACTACCCTTATTAAATTTAACACTGAATCTCCTAACACATCCTTAAAAACTTCACTTAACATATATTACATTCTCACTTAATACATACCATTCATAAACATTCACAATATTACCAGTTACAGCACACTTAATAACCTGCACCTTTTTATTTATTGAAAACATAGCAACTTGGATTTTCGTCCGAATTGAATGTGAAAAGTCACAGAAGAAAAAACAGAATAGAGAAAAATTTGAGTTCATAAAGAGCAGTTGTAGTTAGAAGTTTGATTTATAAGTGGAATATTGTAAGAAGAAGTTTTAATTAAGAATTGTAAAAGCAGTTAAGTTTTTAGTGTTTAAAATAAATACGTAACTAATAACAAGAGAGAAGGAAAAGTTTTTCTTTGACAATTGATTCTATCGGAGCTACTCAACAATGAAACGAGACTTGATGAAAGAAACAGAACTAAAGATAAAATAAAAGGTCCCCGCTCTTCCCTCAACCGAGGAAGCACGGCGCCGGACCTCAACATTAGTTTAAGGAAAAATTAAAAAAGAGACAACGTTTTTTGTGCCAATCAAAATGTTTCTTTGTGCTACTGTCCGATAGTTTCTTAAATATCTAATCATGCCATGCCGAAAGGCTATTTTTCTAAAGAACCAAAAAACAGATTAGCTTAGAGAGTCTGCTTGGGACCAGTAAGTTAGATCTAATATATTGCCATTAAGCTAGTATTTAAACATTTTTGTATAGCCACTAAGAAATAATTTTTTTGAGGATAAAATAAAAATGTTTATAAAAGTAAAAGTAAAAGTAATGTTGATGATCTCACTAGAGTCATGATAAGAGAAACATCATCATCATGCTTAAATCATACACAAAACCATCACAAATCGTGAACTCAGATAACCCCCGAACGATAACGCAATTATCGAAATTAATTCTTCTAACATTTTTCATTTCGTGCCAATTATTAATTGAAATGAATGAATGACATGAAATGAAAAATGTTTGATTGCAAACAAAGTTCATTGAGTCACTTTGCAAATCGCGAAAGTGATGCAACCCGATATGCGTACGTCGGCTGACATTACATTCCAAGCCATCGCGAAGTGTAAAGTGGGTCAAAAAAAAAAACCAATTTGCGTTATCATCATCGGAATGTATTGATCTCGAGTAAAGGCAGAAAAGAAGATCACTCTGTGTTTTGGGAGTCTATTAGTTGATAACACGGAAAGCGGTTGGTTGATACCAAAGAACTTTGCGAACTAATAGCAAAGAAGAAAGAAAAATTCTTATCAGTGAAAGTAAAGTAATATTGTAACTTGAAAATAAAAGCACTGTTTTTTTTCTAATCGTTGTGGCATTCAAGAAATTTCGGGTAGAGGAGAAGAACGATCGTGAATATAGACATCTGTATAGTATACAACCTGTAATGTGGTAAAGAAGACCCAAATTACGTTAAACTAAAAACCAATGTTTTAAGTCAAGTGTTAATATGTAAAAGAATAAAAAGTGTAAAAGAATAAAGAGAATAATAATGAGACAAAATATGAAGAAAAGAAACAAAAAAATGTTCTTTCTTTGACTTCGTCATGTTTCATTTAGAGTCGTTTTGTTGTTTTGCGGAAAGTGTCTTTTGTCATGGTGGCATCAGAAAATATAACTCACGCTCTGGTCATGCCTTTCAGAGTATTATTCCTCTTCCAGGAGTAAAACTAATCTTAGTGAACGGGGAGATTTGTTTCAAAGTAACCTTCGAGTACAAGGCATCCATTTTATTACGAATTAAAAATAATTTAAATAAAGAGGCTGTTGAAATAATGTTGGTAGTGGCTGTAAAATACCACCCATCAAAATAAGTTGCAAAAGTATGAACAATAATTTACAGTTTGCCTGTTAAACATGCGTTCGAAATTGAACCTAACACCAGAACATTCCTGTTACGCGAAATTATGCTATTGGTGTTACGGATTTTAACCTCGAATAGTTTTTCTTCCAATATGGAGAAAACGCGTCCCAAAACCAAGGAGAGACTAGTAATGATTGCAGAATCCGTATCAAATGTATGATTTTTGAACAGCGCCGTAACGACAAGTCACGGTTATTGAGTAATGATTTCAAGTAAATTCTGTTTTTAAACACAGTGATTGCATGATACAAAAGAAATCTGTCGGGAAAATGTTTCCGTGATTCTCTCTTTTCAAATTGTTAACGTTTCTTCAAAATGATTGTAAAGTTCAAAAGAAAATTTGTTTAAAAAAAATACTTCTGTGTTTCTGTTTTCAGTTGTAGGCTTTCAAAATCTGTTCAAATAAAAGAATGCAGCAGTGTTTGTAGCATTACTTTTTCAAGTGTTGCCCCAAAAAGGCCAAGAAAGTTATGAAAATACTAAAACACTTTGTAGCCTTCTACTAAGGGAGCAAATGATGAACGCTGCCATAACAACATGAAAAGAACATGGTGGATCATTTCTATAGACGATAAAAATTACTTGGGGCTATAGACATAAAAATTGTACAGAAGCAGGTGAGATATCTAACAACCAAGTAGAAGTCCCTAGGCGTATATACAATAAATACAATTTCATACATAACTAAATATGGGAGTCTTCGGTCTATCACCGGATTCCTCACGAACAACATAAAAACACGGCTGGACTTCCAATTGTACCACCTCATTAGTTGAAGATTCTGTGGAATGTTTGGAAAATATCCTTTACCACCTTTCAAGAAAAAATATCATCTCAGGACCCTGACCCAGGACTATAAATTTGCCTTCCTGAGAGAACCTAAAAAAAACTATATTATAACGATTTCAATGAGTAGAATCGAGACCCTATTGATAGGGTCCGATCGGGTACACAATTTTTTTGAGGGTTTTATGGTTCTATTCAAGTTTTATCCTCTGAACAGAAAAAAAAATTAATGATGTCCTGTTCCTCTGTTTTCACTCGCATTACGCTTTGTCATATGCCTTAAGATGTTCTTAATCCGTGACTTACGCAATGAAAGGAAAAAACAAATAAACCCTATTGACAAACCTGTGAGGCTGTAACTGTTCGACAAAAAAATTGGTATTTCTTAATGTCAAGTTATGGTGTGTCATGGAATAAAGAGTAATCGCAGCATGTTAACCCCATGTCACATCTAATATCATTAGCCTACAATACCATTGCCATTTAAAATTTTATATTCAAGAGAGACTGTTTGTTTTAATCATGTACAAATATACGTTAATATAAAATTCCCACCAAATATCTGGCCAGTGTCCTCTATTTCATTGAAACAGTTTAATTGTACAAGTTTTGTTTTATAACGAATTCACAACAAAATACTTCGCATCTCTAAAAGTAATCGAAAATTTAAGGGCAATCTTAAGCACCCTCGAAATCACTAGACCTACAACATCCCTATTCACTAATTAGAACCTTTAATTATGACTGGTTCACAAATGTGTACACATTCCACAGGTAAGAAAAGCTATTATTCGAAATTCTCAAGCCCCAAAAACAAATTAAAAATTTCGATTGACAATTATCTTTATTTCCTGAACATTTAAATGTAAAAACTGGAAACCATTTGAATAAACAACCAATTAACAGTGACTCGATCTACTTCTTGTCACAATAATGCCCTCCTCTGTCATTGCGAACCAAAGCCAACGATTACCGTGCAGCATTTAACAGAACCATCACGTTCATGACGCCATCAATTCGTATAATTGAAACGAAAATTCCTGAATCAGATACAAATGAAAAAATAACCCTCACCGGAAAACCTAATGTGTTTCTAAGCATTTACCTTCCAGACATCTTTCGTTTTGTGACAGTTGAATACGCCAACAGCCAAATGGGTAGCCCCACAAACTCATTCACATCCAAACCCCCTTCGAAGTTTGATACAATTGTGATTGTCTATAGTCTCCCATGAATTTTGTCGGCAACCAAATCCACCCACTGTTGCCGTAACATTTGGCGTATCCCTTATTACCGTTTCACTGTCAATATTCCATTAACCTAGAATAAAATATCGAACTTCAAGTCTATGAAATCGACGTAATCTCAAATCTGCAACCGGGCTGGAGTATCCGATGGGACACGCGACGGTAGTCGAAAGTCGGTGAATCGAGAGGGAACCAGAAATCGACTTAACCCGAACGCAGTCTTTTCTGAAGTACGTTCATGCTGCATAAAGCTAAACGGCGCGCCATCGAATGGTCTCAGCTTTTTTCGTCCTTTTTAGCAAAGCTCAGCATAACATGGAAATTACCTCCTCGCTGATCGGATCAAATGACACTTTTATGATCGCTTTAAATTCCTTATCAGTTAATTGCTTTCGAGAACAAGCACGATGCCATTTTCCTGGTACCGATTTATCTTGAGCACTCGCTGTTGGATGCTGACTTGATGTCCTTCCCGCGCCTTCGTTCATTATTTACTAGGACATTGGGAATTTTCCTCATTTTTTTTTGTTGGCTATTTGTGACTTTCAGTATTATCGGTAAATTACAATCTGACAATTATATTAGAATGCATATTCAGTGTTGATAGGGTGGGGAATGAAGAAGATTGGCATCGTTCCGCACAACCATCGTGGAGCTAACTAGAGGTGCACGAGAGTTCGTGGAAGGAAAAAGTTAATGGATCTCCATAATAATGTGAACTGAACTCAACACGTGTTAAGTACACGGTTAAAAAAAAAAGCAGACTTATAGTAAGTGAAGGACTTTCTCGTGAAATAAATGTTAATGGCAGGTTGAATAGGTTGATGTTGTGCATCAGTGTAGACTGAAGCTCTCGCATAAGGTGCATATTATCATATTTACCTCCAAAGATATATAAACTCGATTGTTGGTGACAGCACAAAAACATGCGGTCAGAAAATTTAAAGGTGAGGAGAGGGGGAGTTGGTGGAGTTGGTAACGTCATTTTGATAATTCACACTTAGCAAGTAAATCCGAAAGTCGAGGATTAAAACTGATTTAATTCATAACTAAAAAAATGAAGCGGTAGGCTGGTGGGTCGGAAGACATAGAGTAAAATGAATGCTTTCCTAGTGAATGTTGGTGGGTTCAGATCAAGGAGATTACGGTTTGAACTTTGTCACATACATTTTTTTTAAATTAAACCCGCAAACAAAAGGCGGTTTTCAGACACTTTTTTGTTTGAGCCAAATCAAAAAAAGGATAAAGATAACGGGAATTGAATGTATCAAACATCGCCGATTCTGCCTCTAAAAAATGTTAGTGCCAAAAAATATTTTACCCCGACTTGACTTGTTCTTTACTCAAATGATTCCCGGGCTCCAATACTGTTTCTATTAATACAACTTTGCTCCTAACCATACTCTTGATCTACTTGAAAGCATCATCATCATCATCGGCACTACAACCGGGATCCGGTCTTGGCCTTATTTAAGAAATCTCTCCACCGGTACTGATTTCGAGCCGATATCATCCAGTTTGGCACTCCCAGGCTTTGGGCGTTCTGGTCTACGGCATCCCTCCATCGCAGACAGGTCTGCCGCGCTGTCTCCTTCCATACATCCTGCCACAAAGGACTTTCCGGGCAGGCTCCTCTTCGCTCATTCGAGCTAGGTGTCCCGCCCACCGGAGTCTACCGAGCTTGATTTTTCTTACAATATTAGCTTCAAGGTCAATTGCGTACAACTCATGGTTGTAGCGTCTCCGGAATCGTCCTCCCTCACATACGGGGCCAACAATTCTCCTTAAGACCTTTCTCTCGAACGCGGTCAAGAGTTCAGAGTGCCTTTTATTAAGCACCCAAGTCTCGGATCTATACATGAGTACTGGTAAGACTATTGTCTTGTACAGTAGTAGCTTGGATGTTCTGTATAAATTTCGGGATTTAAAAAGCCATGATAGACCATAGTAAGCTTTGTTGGATTTAATCAGCCGTTCGCGTATTTCTTCTTCCATATTGTTATCGGCTGATACCATTGACCCAAGGTAGTTAACGGATTGCACTACTTCAAAATCGTGCTCCACTACCCTGATAGTTTGACCAACGTTAGGTCTTCTCTTCGCAGAAGTTGCCACCATGTACTTAGTTTTTCCCTCATTAATGTGTAGGCCCAGTCGAGTCGCCTGCTCGATTTAGGTGAAGGATTCTTGTACCGCCGATTCAGTTCTACTGATGATGTCGATGTCATCTGCGTAGGCAAGGATCTGGCTGGACTTGGTGACAATAGTCCCTCTTGTTGTAACGCCAGAGTCACGAATTGCTTTCTCTAACGCCAGGTTGAAGAGGAGGCAGGCCAGACCCCTTGTTGGAGTCCATTATAGATGTTTATTGGTTTGAACAGCAATCCCACTATTTTTACTTGACTAGTTACATTGGTCATGGTCAACCTACAAAGTCGTATCAATTCGTTTGGAATGTCGAATTCTCTCATGGCATTATATAGTTCTACCCTGTCTTTGCGGCCTTAAAGTCTATAAACAGATGGTATAATGGAATCTTAAATTCCTGACATTTTTCCATCGCCTGCTTAAGGGTGAATATCTGATCACTTGCTGATTTGCCTGGCATCAAGCTACACTAATATTGTCCAATGATGACTTTAGCGTATGGGCTACCCGATCTTGTAGGATAGTGGAGAGTATCTTATAGGCGGTACTCAGCAATATTATACCCCTATAGTTGCACAGTGTGATATCTCTCTTCTTATGTTTGCGGCAAATTATTCCACGCCGCCAATCTTCCGGCATCTCCACTTGCTCCCATACGTGCACCACGATCTCATGAATTGCGTAATGTAACGCTGTCCCTCCTTGTTTGATCAGCTCAGCTGGTATGCCATCAGCTCCAAGGGCTTTATTTGATATGAGCTGTCTAATGGCTTTTAATGTTTCCTCAATGCTTGGTGGCGGCAGCATTTGGTCTTGATCTTGCATTGGTGGAGCCTCCAATTCTTCCGTGAGCTGACCATTTAGCAATTCATTGAAGTGCACTTCCCATTGCTCCAGAATGCCTTCAGGATCGGTGATCAGATTACCCTCTTTATCCTTGCAGTAAGTGCAGCGTGGTGTGTACCCCGTCATACTGTAGATTATTTGGTAGAACTTCCGCGCCTGGTGCGGGCCTCGCCCTCTACTTTTCTCTATTTCACAGACAAGGTTTTTTTCCCAGGCACTTTTCTTTTGTCTGTGAAGTCTTTTTTCAGATCTCCTGAGCTCTTTGTATTTCTCCTCGCGCACCCGCGTCCTATGAGACTGCTGCATTGCCCGGTATGCAACATTCTTACGTTCAGTCGCTAGTTTGCACCCATCATCAAACCAGTCGTTCCGATCTCTACGACTACTGCCTAAGATGGAGTTGGCAGTACTTATGACAGTATTCTTAAGGCGTATCCATTTCTCTTCTACGCCCGGCACTCTGGCCCCAGGACTTACTCTCCCTCCGTCGAGCTCTTCGAGGGCGAGTCTTAACACATTACCAAAGGTGTTACTGGTATTCTCATTGCGTAAGGAAGCCGTGTTGATTCGAACCTGATTCGCGGATGCAATACGTCTCCGTAAGGCAATCCGCGCTCGGAAAACTGTCCCAACAAGATAGTGATCCGAGTCGACGTTGGCACCTCGTACCGTCATCAGGCTCGAGGAGTAGCGGCGATCTATCAACACGTGATCAATTTGGTTGCGAGTGGGTCCATCAGGTGATACCCAAGTGGCTTTGTGGATATCTTTACGCGGAAACCTAGTACTCGCAACGACCAAGTTTTTCGATGCTGCCAGTTCGATGACTCGTAGTCCATTGTCATAAGTGTTCTCATGCAAACTATGGGAACCTGTGTAGTGCATTCAAATCACCAAGAACGATTTTCACATTGTATCTTGGGCAGGCATTGAGGGGCCGTTCGACGTTCTCGTAGTATTCCTATTTTTCGTCGTCAGGGGACTCCTCTGTATGTCCGTGGACGTTTATGAGGCTTACGTCCTTAAACTTGCCTCGCACGCGAAGAGTGCATAGCCTTTCCTTTATTGCATTAAAGCCGATGATGGCAGGCTTCAGTTTTTGACTGACTAGAAAGCCTACCCCGAGCACATGGTGTTTTGCGTGACAGCTGTAATAAATGTCATACTCTTTTCTTTGAATAACACCACTCCCCGTCCATCTTATTTCTTGTAATGCTGTTATGCCAGCCTTATATTCGGACAGGGCATCGGCTAGCTGTTGTGCAGCTGTTGAGCGGACGTTCCATGTGAAAATTCTTAAATAATTTAGCTATTTTCGGTCCATATTCGAGGCTTGTTGAATTTTCCATAATAATTTGTTCTTACGGGCAAGGTTATTAGCCTTGCACCAAGCTTTCTCAGGATGTCATGCATTGGTTCCCTACTTAGCGGGTGCCAAAGTAGCTATCCAGGGGTGACACGGAGAGACTGCATGTCAACTAGGATTGAACAGGGACAAGTATCGTCCTGGCCTCCGCCGGGTTGAAAGCAATCAGAGACTTTGCCCTGCATGTACGCACCCATCCCCCCACTTGAAAGCATACGGATGCGAAAAATGCGTCTGATCGAATATCCAGCGCTCACGACGCTATCGCATCGAAGTCGCGTAGGGGACCTTTGTCTGTTTTTCAGATATTGTATTATACGATATTATATTATTTTGCAGATATTACACGTACAACCCTGTAGCGGAAGTAGTTCCGTTACAGAACGGGAAAGCTATGGAACACCCACCCGGCGCGAGTCTCCCCGATGTCAACCTGCAACTGTTCAAGAAAAACCCAAACAATTATTTAATAGAATCTCGGGGGCGCTGAATCCGCGCTATATATATATATATATATATATATATATATATATATATATATATATATATATATATATATATATATACATATATATGTATATATGTATATATATATATATATATATATATATATATATATATATATATATATATATATATATATATATATATGTATATATATATATATATACGAGGGTGGTCGGAAAAGTTTCCGACCTAACAAAGATACAAGACATTTTTTCTTAAAATTTATTTTTATTTTTCTATGTAGTCTTCTTGTAACTCTACACACTTCTCCTAGTGAGGCTCCCATCTTTCTAACCCGTCCAAATAGTACTCGACGCTTTTCTCTGCAATATAACCGCATTTGACGAAAATCTAAATCTATATAATTCCGACTGCAATTTTTAGATTAGGGAACAAAAAGAAGTCGCTTGGGGCTAGATCGGGTAAGTAAGGCGGATGGTCAAGCAGCTAACCGTAATTCGAGGATTTTCGCCATGGCAACCGCTGACGTGTGGGACGGCGCGTTGTCTTGGTGCCACAGGATTTTCTTTTTCTGCAAATGTGGCCGTCTCGTCGACTTCAATGCAGCGAAGACACAATATACAAAATTCACAAAGAAAAGTCGATCATCGGTTCCACAGCTTATAATGAATGGCCAGGCCCTCGAAGCTGGGGAAAGCTTGAAATTGCTCGGCGTTACGGTCTGTGGGAATGTTTCGTCGAACATCGCCAGGTCAGCTGCGGGAAAACGGAGCTATCTTTTTAGAGCCAAGAAATAGTTTACTCCGGCTCAACTTCTTCTCCTGTATAAATCCAAAATTAGACCCACGCTCGAATATTGCTCTCATGTTTGGAGCTCGGCTCCTAAACACACCCTTGAGCTACTTGAGAGCATACAGAAACGAGGGATCGGCCTTATCGGTGACTCGGCGCTGATGTCAGGACTATAGCCGCTATCACATCGAAGGGGCGTAGCCGGCCTCTGTCTGTTTTACAGACATTATCACGGGTACTGTTCTTTGGAGTTTCGTGGTATTGTTCTATGGGGGTAGAAGTTTATGTGCCCACGTATGGCACGGTTTCGCTTGAATACCCATCAATGTTTCGTCGAATATCCACCGCCAGTGTGCACACGCTGCGGTAGATGAATAACCATTTACTTGGTTGATGGTTGTAAATCGACTCATTGAAAAATGTATGAAGATGGGCAATTTAATTTTTGCACCATACAACCAATAGAGAACACACTTCTGCTCTCTCATTGCCACGCCCGCCGATGTGTGGTGAATTACATCGGTTAATTCGATAATCGACGAACATGGGAGAATGAGAGAACAGACACACAAAGTCTACGATCTCGGGGTGGGTTTGGTTGTGTGTGCATGAATCAATGCAGCACTGAGAGTAACCCATTGACCTAATTCGGTGAATATGGTGATCTCAGAGTACATTGAACTGTACGAAGACAGAACTGTGAAGGAGAGGAAAATTAAGCTGGTGATATTCACCTGCGAAAAGAGAGCATTGATCCCCAGCCAATGGAGTCTCTGGAGAAAGTGAAAAGGACGCCGACTTGGCTAGGGAAATGTGATCATGGCAACTAACTTAAATGTTTTGATAATTTCCCCAGCGGTGGAAATCTCATGGGTTAGCGAAATGGGGTTGCCGTATGGCAAAAAGGAAGCTAAATTCAATTATGCATTATCTGCATAGGATAATGAGTTTAGCTATGCGTCCGTTTAACATGATTTACAGGAGGAATAGCTTATAAGGGGAATGGGTAGAAATGACGCGCTGAAAGCGGTCGAAATAAGGTATGGAATTGTGGGTTGGTTCTCCATGTGGTATAGAGAACCCCCACAGTTCCATGCAATTCGGCTTATATGCGATCCACTGGGATCGCACCATTTTGCGTTTCATCTCCCAAGGGCCCGAGGGTCCCTGCATCAGAACTCGTTCCGTTACAGAGCGGGGGAGATCCCTTGCCACGCGAGTGTTCCCGGAGAGTTACAACCTGCTACTCTTCAAAAAGAACTGCAACCGTTATTTGGTGACATCTCGGGGCGCCCACTCAGCGGCATAGGTTCGCCTCTCCTGAGAGAAGTGTAATAAAAAAAAAAAGTTCTAATCAGTTGAGCTTTCGTTCTATCATTTAGTGATTCTAGCTGGTATAGCCTCGGTTCAAGTCACACACAGTTCTGATGGGTTGAGCGTTGGTTCTATCATTTAGTGATTATAGCTGGTATAGCCTTGGTTCAAGTCACACGCTCAGCAAGAGCACACAATTTAACCTCAAGATCATACCATTTGACTACATTAGAATTCTTACTTTGGATACATGTGTGTTAGCGTAACATCATTCATGAGTTGAAGGCGACCTCTGGCTTAGGGATTGCACACACAAGCGTAGATGAAAAAAAAAGTCTAAAGTCATCAGTGCTGTATACCAGAGCATTCACCTAGTTTAAGTATAGAGTTGAGACATCCTCGCGTACACGCGGCGTGATCAAAGGCGTTTTGTTTTGGTTCTAACATTTTCATACAGTTCATTCGAATTACATTCCTCAGTACTTCGCAAAACGTTTTAGACTCTTATTGAATGCCTAAACACCATGGTAAGGAGATTATGCCTTAAGGTTATAAAATGTAGAATAGTGTAAGAAAATCTACCTCAGGAGGGATGGGGAACAGTTGTCTGATATTTTGTTCCAGACCTAATAGTCGTCTATCCATGAATCTAATAAAAATATAATGTTTAACATTGGAAAAAGTTTGTGTTTTATTCAATGTTTTCCCCGTATAGGTTTTAAGAAAACACCCTTTGTATTCGTCTTGATTTCTTGGATATTACTCTGACTAGGAAACGCATGAGCGCAAGAGTTTTCCATATTGGTGTGATTCTCTAAATAATTATGTTCCGTGCTTATTTGTACGTCTTTAATTTACTTTCAACATGAATTGAAGAACACAAAATTCATTTTAAAAACAGTCGTAATAATACCTATAGACAAAATACGATGCTAAGGACAGGTTAAGTTACGCCTATATTTTAACGACGGAATTGAGAGATTTACGTCTGGGTCTGCTAGAGTATTGGGGCGGTTATAAAACTCTTCTAAGATTACCGCTCTCAGACTATCTAGTGAAGGATTTTATTAATGTTTTTTTTTTCTTTTAGTCGTGTGGCATGATGTTATTACAGTGTAGAATATCGTATATATATCTGTAAAATTCGATTAAAGGGAAGTGAACTTGAAGTTTTCAAGTTTACAATCAATGCTATATCGAAACATCTGTATACACAAGTTCTGCTTTGACACCACACAACATGAAATGTGTAATTAAAAGTGATGGAGTAACAAAATGCAAAACAATTTTCCCTCATCATGTTCAAATAGTGATTAACAACTTCCCCCATAATATTCAGATGGTGATTACCAACTGATGTCCCGAGATGAATAGACATCATATCAATATCTAATTTTATCCACTCCTACCCAACCTGAGCTTGTTACAATCTCACAGTGATACTTAAATAACCAAAATTAATAAGGCAAACAAATTGAACTTCAAATCCAATGGAAAAGTCAATATGAATCTTGATGCCCGCCGTCGTTGCAACTTTAGGTGGTTCGAATCTCTGGCACAAGTTTGGTATGTAAATGTGTAAAGGATTTTAAATATGTCATATAAGACGAGCATTTGATTAAACCACTAAATTGATTTTGCGTCCACAATCAAAGTCATTTTGAAAATGGACAAACAGGTGTTTCAATATCGATGGGATCGGTTTGTGTGGTGTTGGTGAAATGTTGGTATTTGCGGTGGAAAAGTTTGTTTACAATTTACAGTCCTTAGGGTCGTCGTTTTGTGTGCGTGTATCTGGTTATATTGGGTGGAATTTGTTCTGAGCCTTTTGCAGTTCAGCTTCAGGTGAATCGTATATGCGGTTGCATATATCTGAATTAAGGTTCTGAAAGATACTCGGGTAGCAGGTTTTTGGGGTTTAAATTAATTTTGAATTTTTAAGCTTCCCCGGCTTTGTATGAATGAAAATAACGGTTTACGTGGCATTAGAGGCTGTCAATTGAAATTACAAGCGGCGGTTTTTGTGCGCGTGTGTATATGTTTTTACAAATGAGCCCCAGGCTGATGGGGGTTTAATTTTATGCGTTTGTACGTGATGCCATTAGATTTGATTGTTTCAGCAGGTCTTGCGGAATGGATATACTGAAATTATATATTCAGTTGTAATTTTAAGTAAAGTGACGTAGGCTGCAAATGGGTGGATTTATCATTTATACTTACATTTTAATTATGGAACGGTTTAGGGATAATTAAAGTCATTTCAATGGATGTCATCCGATGCAAATTTACATAAAATTCTAGCGCTCTTGGAGGGTGTTGAAAAGGTGATGGTAGAAACTAGATTGAATTATATATAAATGAATTTCCATTATTGTGGTTCATTAAAAAATTAAGAGTTGAGTTTTATGGAATAAAAATATATCAAGCACAATAGTATAAATAAATGAAATAGTGAATAAAACCAAATATAAAATTATCTGCGTGCTATAAGTTTTCAGTTAATTGGGGACATTTGCTTAAAACGTACGCACAAAATGAATTTTGAGATATGCGTAAGTTGCAGGGCACAGTGATGGTGGAAATGGGGGAGCGAATGAGGAAATGTATATTGATCGTGGTTACCTATAGATTATGATGGCAAGGAAATACATGTAAAGACTGAGCAATCCGCCTCGTCTCGGTTCTGTTAAAATTTAAGACTTAAGTGTTTACTCCTGTTTGTAATTAATTTGCAATGAGATGATTTCCAAGTCTCACAGCAAAGTATTTGGAGAGCCCGAATGCATTCACCAAGATTAGATGATTTCTTAATAATGTCCGGAAAAAAGAGAAGTTGGATACGTTGAATCAATGTTTCACGACGGAATTAAACGACTTATATGACCCAATAAGTTTCACTGGCAGTACATGCAACTCAGAAATCACATTTAGAACTGCCTTCAGTGCTCAGATATGATAATTAAACTCGAATTAGGACGAGCATACACCTAATAAATTGTGGCATGGTTGAACGAAATGAAGTATCTCTTCATCATCATCATCATCGGCACTACAACCTGGAACCGGTCTTGGCCTTATTTAGCAAGTCCTGAGGCTTGTTAAATTTTCATTAGTCTTGCGCCAGAGGCTCCCCGACGGGGAATCGAACCCCGGTCTCCCGCGCGACAGGCGGGTATACTAACCGGTATACTATTGAGGAGCTGAAGTATCTCTTGCACACTTTAAAACATCCCATGCATTTGGCTGCAGATTCAATAGGTGGTAGTGTAGTGCTCTGAAAAGCTCTACTATCTTCATCCGCCACACATACATCCAAATCTCATAATCCTAAACTTAGATTCATACATAAAAATCATCTAAATTGAAAGTTCCTGGTAAACGAATCAAATATTCGTTTATCATCCATACACATGAATTCCCTATCATCCTTAAACAAAACCAAACAGGGTAAATTGAACCACATGTTCAATTTCCATACTCACGCTCATGTGTCCGAGAATTTGCCTAACCGAATTCTTATCTCAAAAAACAAACACTTGGCTCGAGCCAAAGTACCTAAACCGAGATTTTGCTTTGAATTCGATCTCTTCGAGATACAAAATCTCGATTAGGTTTCATTTAACAGGTCAATTGAAAAGTCCCCGGCCTCCCACAGTAAAACACATTTTTTTGGCAAAATTCGTTTTCTTTATTCAACATAATTCCCTTCGAGGGTGATACACTGATTATAGCGACCCTCCAACTTTTTGATACCTTTTTTGTAGTACGATTTGTCCTTTGCTTCAAAATAGGCCTCAGTTTCGGCGATCACCTCTTCATTCGACGAAAATTTCCTCCCAGCGAGCATTCTTTTGAGATCTGAGAACAGGAAATAGTCGCTGGGGGCCAGATCTGGAGAATACGGTGGATGCGGAAGCGATTCGAAGCCCAATTCATGGATTTTTGCCATCGTTTTCACTGACTTGTGACACGGTGCATTATCTTGGTGAAGCAGCACTTTCTTTTGCTTCAAATGCGGTCGTTTTTCGGCGATTTCGCCCTTCAAACGGCCCAATAACGCTGTGTAATAGTCGCTGTTGATGGTCCTTCCTTTTTCAAGATAGTCAATGAAAATTATTCCGCGCGCATTCCAAAATACAGACGCCATAACCTTGCCAGCCGACTGTTGCGTTTTTCCACGCCTTGGGGCGGGTTCATCGTGTGCAGTCGATTGGACTTCGAAGTGAAATGATGGAGCCATGTTTCATCCATTGTCACATATCGACGCAAAATCTCGGGTTTATTACGCTTGATCATCTCCAAACACTCCTCCGAATCATCAACTCGTCATTGTTTTTGGTCAAAAGTGAGCTCACGCGGCACCCACTTTGCACAGAGCTTTCTCATACCCAAATATTCGTGAATGATATGATGTACACGTTCGGTTGATATCTTTAGAGTGCCTGCTATTTTATTCCATTTCAATTTACGGTCATTCAAAATCATTTTGTGGATTTTTCTAATGTTTTCGTCGGTAACAACCTCTTTTGGGCGTCCACTGCGTTCACCGTCTTCTGTGCTCATTTCACCACGTCTAAACTTAGCATACCCATCCTTGATGGTTGATTTTCCTGGGGCGGTGTCTGGAAACTCGTCATCAAGCCAAGTTTTTGCTTCAACTGTATTTTTTCCCTTCAAAAAGCAATATTTTATCAACACGCGGAATTCCTTTTTATCCATTTGTTTCACAATAACAGAAGTTGCTTCACTCAAAATACTATAATTCACAAACTAATGATCCGACATCTGTCAAATTTATACACGCGTCTTTTGAAGGTTAGGGCTAACTAAAAATCATACGGATTTAATTCTAGTGCCGACATCTATGTGCCTGGCCGGGGACTTTTCAATTGACCTGTTATAAGGGTGATGAATTTTAGGTTCGAGGATCAGTCCCAATTGGCGTCCGAGGTGGAAGGACGTCAAAAACTAAAATTTAAATTTAAATAAAATATTTGTCGTTTTAATTGAGCCTGGCGGATTCCCAGGCCCATATTCAACAATCGGTCGTCACTCTTCCCTCAGGTCTGAGGAAGCACGGTGGCAAGCGCAACGAGCAACTAGGCAACTAGGGCTCTATTACAGAGACCCTTGTCCTTTTAAGGACAAGGAGACGCGCTCCCTAAGATTTGCTACAACAGTAGCTCCAATTTAGTGTTAACCAAATTCAAGTGCCAAGAATACATAGTTCTTTGACTTCGATGAGCCCTAGTGGTCCTCATTCACTGCAGATGCTTGTTGGTATAAATATTTCACGACTTGAGTTAATGCATTGTCTCCTATTTGGTTAGGTAATCTCTTTTGGGCACTATATGTTGAGCCCAGAATCCAATGCTTTGAATACACTCTACTCTGATATTTGAAGAGAATAGTTGAACAAATTGCAATAAGTCTGACAAACTAACCATCCTATCTTCGACAAACGAGTTATTCGGGTTGTCATTAGTGTACAGTATATCGTTTATGAAAAGGGGGATAGTGTGGAAAAGAGAACAGGAACAATAATAATATCTTGACGCCATTCAGAACCATTTAAACTGAGTAGTCAGAAAAGTGGTCTCTTATCAATTTAACCAGTGTGATGTCGACATCATAGAAATACAATTTCGACAACAGGGCTGGGTGGAAAGCTCTGACGAACACAGTATCCAGTGTGACAAATTTTTTTTTACCGGAGTAATGGATGGAGTGGCTCCACTTTACGGTATAGTCTGTCATAAAACCTCTTGTGGATCTATAGTGTTTGGGACGATAGTGAAGAACGTGTGATTCGAACTGACGGTATGACGGTTAGAATCACTAAAAATGGAACCAATGCTCAACACGTCAGGCCACTGCCACGTCTACGAATTCGATTTCTAAACTCAAGTTCATTCAACTGATGTGGAATTGTTATGTTATCGCTATGGTATACGTCTCTGATACTTATTCGAATTTCATTTCGGTGTTCTTCACTATTTGCTTGCATATTGTGTGTGTTCTGTTAGAAACGTCACACTACTCCCTCCTCAGTAACTTTGTTACGATCACAACTTCGTGTGCGAACGACGGAGCGAGGAGCGAACTAGCGAAAGGACGTCGGAGTAGGCGAGTGTGCCGGTGCTCTATGCGGAAGTCGTAATCGTAGTAGTAAAATTCTGTTTACCTATGGGAGATTGTATGTTGTGCATATAGATCACGTCGGATTGTTGCGTTAAGCAAGGATAGTGAAGACGGTAATTTGAACATACGATGAAACAAGTGAAAAGCGAAGCATAGAAGCTTCAGGCGACTGCCGCGTGTACGAATTTGATTTCTAAAGTCAAGTACATTCAACTGATGTGGAATTGCTGTGTTATTGCTTGGTATATAGTGTTCTTCACTATTTGCTTATGTATTGTGTGTGTATCTGTTGAAACTCCACAGATTTGTTACTACCAAATCCATATCGGCGATTAAGAAGTCGTTTGTGTGCTTACAGGTATTTCAAAAGTTGGTACTTAAGCAGTTGGTGCTCCTCAATAGTACAGTGGTTAGTATACCGGCCTGTCACGCGGGAGACCGGGGTTCGGTTCCCCGCCGGGGAGTCTCTGGCGCAAGACTAATGACCTTACCCGGAAAAAACAAATCATTATAGAAAATTTAACAAGCCTCAGAACTTGCTAAATAAGGCCAAGACCGGTTCCCGGTTATAGTGCCGATGATGATGATGACTTAATCAGTTACAGCAAATATAAGTTTGTGTTATATGTCGATTGGCAGTTTTCCATTTATTTGGAAGTTAT
The DNA here is from genome assembly GCA_963931805.1 of Microdon myrmicae. Classification (NCBI taxonomy): domain Eukaryota; kingdom Metazoa; phylum Arthropoda; class Insecta; order Diptera; family Syrphidae; genus Microdon; species Microdon myrmicae. The sequence goes on along the minus strand of OZ007499.1, from coordinate 51,632,745 downwards.
GAATAAAGGAGCGATTCTAACGGTTTGGCAAGTGCAAGCATTTTTTTTCAAAAGCTAATGGAGTATGCTATGAGGACTAATGTAATTGGTAATGTCCAACGTAACCGTTGATGTTCAGCTCTCGGAAAGTTTGGTACAAATTTGCTGATCATGTTGAAGTTGAGTCGGAGTTGATGTGGCATCAGGTCAAATGCACTGGAGTCTATCTGAAATAAAGATGGTTATACTAAAGATAACCGTATTTTCTATTTCGTCAACTATAGAACCAACTTAGTCCTATACAAAGTATAACACCTAATTTAACTATCCAAAAAAAGTTGTCTAGACTCCCCTAGCAGACGTTCTCGTATATGATACTATCCTTTCAGGAGAATTTTCATTAACACCACTCTGAGTTAATGGAAAATTAGCTAATCCAACTAAAGGGTCAGATGAGTTTAATGGCGAACAAATTTTATAATATACGAGGTTGTTCAATAAAGACAAACACTACTGCAGAAATCTCTTTACATTCTTTCGAAAAGTACTGGAAGTTGATCATATAAAAAGCCCGCTAAAGAGGTTGTCAAATTTTTTTTATCGCTAACTTGGCCCAACCGTCCTCTATACTGATGTGAAGTTTGAGCGCGATCTTTCATTGAACTTGTTTAAAATGCGAATTTTCCGGAATCGACTTCAGTTCTCGCTCCGAATTCTCTTTTACGTCTTATATCGACTGAAAGTGGTAATTTGAATTTTGGAAAGAGAAAAAAGTCAGCCGAACCCATATCAGGTAAATACATTAGTTGTTTGATGATAATTCCTGAATTTTTGGCTAGAAATTCGTTCACCCTGTCAAATGGTCCGTTATTGTGGTGCAAAATTTATGAGTTTTCTTTTTACAAACCTGGCCTTTTCTGACCAATTCGCTTTCTCAAACGCCTCTAATCGCCCAGATAATATTCTTTATTTACCATCTGACCTTCTGGCAAGAATTCTGAGTGCACATTACTGCGATAATCAAAGAAAACAATCAACATTACCTTGACTTTGGTCAACTTTGAGGTAGTGTTGTTGGAAGGTGCCATATGTTATGTGGAATTGACACATTCTAGCACGTCTTCAACCATTTGTAGGTGCTTTTTTTTGACCAACGACTAAGCCATGGCAAGTTGCTTGGTTGCACAGCTGCAAGTCTAATTGTATGATCCGTTGTCTAATCGAGGAACAATCATCGAAATAGACACGACCCATGATTTGTTTGTCTAAACAATCATCATTCTCACGCTTGCCATCGAATCGAATTTTTTCTGTATACATATCATACAAGCAGAAGAAGCCGATTCAATCCGCCCGGCAATGATCCCATAAACAAATCCCTTTTAGTCTCTGTCGAATTACCATTGTTTGTTCAGCTGCCCTGGTTGGATTCATTTCTTCAATTTCGTTTGTCCTTCTTTCCAGTGCATGGAGAATCAACCTGATCTATTCGATCACCATGGGAATCTTTCTAATGAGACTCAAATCTAATTTTCATTGGTGCCGGGCGAATGAAAAATGTCATTTCTCTTTTCACCATACCAGTGGAAATCCACCTCAATCACGGGTTGGCTCTGCATCATGCAGGGCGACACATGGAGTCAGATTGCATCCCCCGTGGAGAGCACACGCACCGAGGGCCGAGTAATTTCCGTGAGCGGTTAAAGTCAAGTAACCAGTAAATCCCCCTAGTAAGTAAATTAAAGTCTCTGCGCTTGTGCGAACGAGTGCTCAGTAGTGTTAAATCCTCAAGTACATATCAAATAAAAGTCTCAACTCGATAAAATAGTGTACAACGGCTTGACCTATTACAGTTAATGTTACCAAAGACCATCGTATCTATCCAAATTAAAAACAATAAAAAAAAACATTATTGTAAGATAAAATGAGTGAAGCTATAAGATTTTGTAAAGTACAAATGTTACTCGCCCAATGCAATAGAAAATTGATGTGTAAATAAAATCTATTGGTGTTTTTACCAAATTAAAAACAAACTATATCAGAGTGCTTGTCTTTGCTGTTCTGTGTCCCCTCCATCATTGGAATCAGCTGTCGTACTGTCTTCTCCAGTGTGTCATCTCGAGAACTCTATAGTTGGGGGATGAAGTGAAACAGTGCCTGTGATCGACATCAGAACTTCTTCCCCACAGTAGCATCTCGGCGCTGCGCTGTGGATTGGTGTTTAATGAAAAAGTCAGTTTAAAAAATAAACGATATTTAGACCCTATTAATCTACGAAGAAAGTTCTCGATTCAGGCATCCATAGCTTTTAACTTTTAAGTTTGCTGCGTTACATATATTTTTCAGGAGTGATATTGCAGTTTATTCCTAAATGTACCTAATAACTCCCAAATTAATTAAGGCAGTCTATGGAAATTAATTTTATGCTAACTCACTTCCTACAATAGTTATGTTAGATATTTGTAGATCCGTAACTAAATTTTTTGGACAATAATTTATCTGTATAACTGGGTGTACTCACGTGCTGCTGTTGGAATCTTCGCTGATAGTTGTACTCACTTATCAGGCGATTTGATCCTCTTAAGGCAATCCCGTGCTGGCGCCGGTACGGTGGATGGCGGGCGACCCGCCCGCTTCGGAGATTGAAATAGGACTCAATGATTCAACCCTCGTTTGGGGTAAGTTTGGTGGTGTGGTGGTAGATATCCTCTCGACTAAGGATATGTTTTTACTTACCACCAGAGAAACGTAAAGTCTCTCTTGGTGGAATAGAAAACCAGATCTCGTAATGGAGATCATGGTGGTATGTGTGTGATCGTTTAGATCTGTGTTGTTTACTCATGCGCGAAGGCAATGGAAAAACAAATCAGGCAGGCGGCAAGGACAAAGGAATCGGGAAGATCGCGGTTTGTGATGTGCATGGCGGCTAAATAAATAGACGACGATGCATCGAAGAAATGGTGTTAAAGGAAAAGGTGGGACGAGAGCATCATAAAAGTCCTAGATGAATGATGTCCTTGTGTAAATACCCGAATAGCCCTTGGAAGGGGGTGCTAATGGATTACAATACTTTATACAATGAGAATTGTATATCGCATCTTGGGTCGGTGGCCGAAACGAATCCCTTGCTTGCATTTTGATATGCGGGGAAATTCGTTTGTGGCAAAGAACGAAATTTGTGATTATTTATTCGTCTAGACGAGAGATCATGGTCGGGTAAATGCCAGCTGAGCAAACAAGCTGCCCGACGTTGCTTTGGCAGTTGGGCAATGAATCGCCAGCCAATGTGTATTTAAGACATTGTTGTATACATGTGAGGCTGGGAATAGCCAACTCAAGGTTAAAATTCCCTGATTATGCGGTTACATTATATGTGAACCGATAAGTTTCCTTTTCGGGGATATGCTGTTTGGAACAGTATTCTTAAAAGGAATTTTGAATTCGAATAAATGGATGCAGGTAAGAATTCTCTTCCAAAAGGTTTTAGCTATATACATTTGGTCATTTTGTTGTGTGAAGCATTTACTGGTGTTAATGCGATTGTATTAGCGAAAACTTATTGAGGGTTGGGTCGTAGTTATGGGGGTTTTTCGGGTAAGTAGACAGTGGGGTTTGGCGAAACCGCCACAACCTTGTTTCATGCTTGGATTGTTCTCGCAATGCAACACCAAAAGTCCACTCAGAGCAGGGTGTGGGGGTTTATGTTAATGTGCCTGAAAGGGGCACTAGTTCACAGAAATCCGCAACTCGTTCACCTAAACTCCTCCGAGGAAAAGACAAGTCACTAAACACACAAGAGAAGATAGGAAAATGTCAGGTAATAAAACAGTGGTGAAGTTGTTTGGCTGTACATCGGTTCTTTAGTGTTCTTGATTATTTAACACTCTTAAGTTTAGTATAACATACAAAATCCGTCTTATGAGTTTTGACAATAATTTTTCGACTACAATATATACACTTATTCCAAAGTAAACACACTACCCACTAATTGTAGATTAACAGGGCGTAACAGCTGAGGATGACTGTTGAATAAAATGTTTCTGGCTGGTGAATTATTGTTTAAGTGAAAATGCGGAAGGCAATCATTTTAATGTCTGAAACACTGTTTGTGGCGTTAACTTCACGTAATGTTTTCGTTTGTTCTAAATTTAAATTCAAATACAAGATTGCGACAATGAGAACAGTCTGCGTGATTTTTGCCCCGCTCGCGCTCTAACTCGAATCCGACACTCAGCGATCTCTACACGTCTGTGTTGTTGGGCGAATAAATTTTGACTCCTCACACGTGTAGTCCCAACAGGGGATGCGATCTGACTCTACCATGAATCTAGATGTTGCTTCGCGCGGATATCTCTCTTCAAGATTGCACACGTATAGAGAAAGGTGTTGTACATGGGGAAGAACAGTATTGCATGTATCGGCTGCAGACGAATATGGAAAAACGACAACAACAACTGACTAAATGATACTCGAATTCAAATCAGGTCAGCTGTGCAAATAGATGGTCGCCCGTATAGAGGCCGAAAAAGGTTGTCATGTTTAAAATAGCGATTCGTTGATGCAGGGTTTCTCAGTGGTATGTCAACAGAACACTATTTCGAGGATCATGCGCTAAGATACGCGTTTGTTTGGCTTAGCCAATGGCATATGGGTTGATTAGGGGAGCGATACCGTGGGACCTGATCTGGTGATCAGGATGATTACCCAATGACGGTTTGTGTATTTATCTACGTCAATTGTGCATTGCATTGGTATCGAGTCAAGGATTTAATTCCAATGTGAATGTTTACACTGGCAAAGAATTCGGCTCTTGGCATCTAGGCGCGAGTTGCGCTATGCTTTGTATTAGGAAACAAGAATACTCGGAAGTATTGGTCTGTGATTGGTGGGCATGTGGTCGCCCATCAATGACAGATGAACCGACACGGTTTAATTGATGCCATGGCAAGATGGTAATATTGCCGTGGACTTATGTTTTAGGATGGGTTGTTGAAGCGAGCTTTGTAATGCTCGTGTACGGTAAGCTGCTTATGGGTGGTGCAGGTATTTGTAGGGTATTTGGAGGTTGGGGGCGGGGAGTTGGATTAGGACGATGAGTGGTTCTTCGGGAATGCTTAAAGAACCCCCACAAGGGCAAATGGAAATAGTTGAAAAGTATACTCATCCGTACTTTTCACCTGACATTGATTTTGTTCCCAAGCGAATACTTGTTTGTACTCTTTGGTACATAAACGAGGGGCTAACGCTTGTGATCTTCTTTTGCATTGGAATGTGCAAACGGGATTTGATCATAGACATAAAACTGTTTCTCTATGTAGAAAGGGAAATCTGATATGGGATATTCAGAGAATTGCATTTTTCTTTGAATGCGAATCAGTTTAATTATTCGGGGGGTTTTAATTATATAACAGATCCCCTAATTTCTATGTCGGGCTTGAGGGAAACGTTGAGGTTTTTAGGATTACTGCTATATAAACCCAAAGCAAATTCTCAATTTTGTTCTTACCATATTACCCTTCGATGAATGGTATTACACCTTATACCTAAATATATTTTATTACTTTAAATTAAAATAAAACAGGTTGTGGAACTTAAAAAGAGGTTTCAATTAAATCCTTTAAATCCCCGAATGTTAAACCTTACGATATAGAAAGTAGGGCAAGTGCAACAAATGAGTTGGATATCCAAGGTATATCAGAAAATATAAGAGTCAGAGAGCGACACTAATAGTCAGCGGACTGTGATGTTGAACACATTCCAGCATTGCGAAGATACACCAGTTCAATCAGCACGATGTAGTAAAGCGATGGAAATGCCCTTGTAACTACTAAAACTATCGCAGTGTGTCTTTCCTAAGTCTCAAATAAAAACCAAAAAAAGAAAAGTGAAAATAAAGGATTTTAATGCCTTGCTGTTTTCTTTCGTGTTTTCGGCATAACTAAAACCTATTGCACCAATATTAAAGCACTGTGCAGCTGGGGGAGCGCGGTTTACACACTGAGCTCAGCAACTGCCTTCGATTATTTGCCGGGTCATTTGGTTCAGTTTAGGGTGACATTCCAAATCTAAATGTCAATAAGCAATCGCAATCTAAATCAAGTAAGCAGCACTTTATACAAACAGCAAAATAATGAGATTGACTTACTAAAGTTGGACTGACGAATCGAGTATTAAATTGCAAGTTCTACCTAACCGTAGTCGTATTCCGCACTGTTTGAAAAATTTCTTCCAATTTCGCTTCAATGATTTTCCCTTGTGAAAACTTTTTCAAGTTGCTCTTTTTTTGTCGTATATTCCACTTCGAGCACATAGGGGCACCTGGCTGTAATGATGTGTCAGCGAAAATATGCTTTCCAGACACTTCGCACTTTAATCCGGTTTTTATACTTAAGGGTGCTTTGGCCCTAAGTCAATTGAAGTTCGTTTTGTTGTTCGTTGTGCTATTTCTAAACCCTCTTGATGATTTTCCTTCACAACGTATTACAGAACTTTTCGATGTGATAGTTGTTAAGATGCGTTGTTCCCAAAAGTACTCCAAAGAAGGAACTTTTTACGCATCTAAAAGTTTATAGCAAAAATTAAATCCTTAGCAATTTCGGAATTCAACTTTCACTAGAGTCGTTAAGTGTACCGAAAATTCTATGAATCAGAGATAAAAATAAATCAATGATCCTACAATACTTTTTAAGTAGCTTATCGGTTTATTAGCTGCTTATGGTAAAGTTTTTAAACTTTTATATTTACATCTTGAGGAAACGATTTTAATGAGCATCCGATGTAAGCACTAGATAAAAAGCTACCATAGCAAATAATTCCCCCATCCACAATTGTTCCTTCAAACAATGCGGAGTGAGTTTTTTTGTCTACACATAGTTGCATGACTTCCTTCTTGATCCGCAGACTTTCAAAACCGTCACTCTTCTTTATATTTATAGTATATCAAAAACAAGCAACGAGTAACGCCAATGCATCCACTTTAGTATTGACAAATATTTAATGAACTACTCTACGTCTCCCTAATGCCACCTGGTATCATATTCGCACGCAGTGTGTTCATAGCTCAACAGCAAATTCAATTTCCTTGGTCGTCCATTGGTGAAATATATAAAAAGCAAAAGGATAAGTGTGATGCTATACGACACATTGTTCCTCAATTATGTAAATCAAGCGACCGCCGTGCTGAATGTAATCATAGAAATACGCTCCCTTAATGGCGGATGCACAACGGGCAACCATCTTGATATCGAGTCGATTACTGAGGATTTGCTTCGGATAATTCTTGCATAAAATATTGAAATTACTCTCTTCACGTTGGCCCCATCTACGACGCTCAAACTGGTAGCAGATTTGAATTTGAGGATGAGTTCAAAACGCTGGAGCGCCGATCTCCTCATGCATAGCAAAATCCCATTCATCGGACGGCATCAACGATGCCGCTGTGCTAAAGCATATTCAATCAAATGTTAATTTGCAGATACGTGCCTAATCTGAGAAGCCAGGCGATGGATTTGGGGAACTTCTGCAGCCAAAATCTCCGTACCAGCATCTGAATAAACTAAATAATACATAACTCGTCCCAGAGACTTGGTTAATGGCAAATAAGATTTATGGGAAAGGTTGGGATTGTTATCCGTCGAGGTATAAATTGAAAAATATCGCCACCCTCATTCTTGTGTTGGTGGACTGTAATATTCTCCTTCAAGTGTTGCAGACACTCATGATGCATACAGTTGAGTTGGTCAATCCGATGTTGTAATGTATTCATATAAATCGCATCATTAAGCCCAGAACGTAGACCATGTTTCACTTTGGGAAACGATATATCAAATTCCGGGTAATAATGGAACAGCTAGTACGCTGTGCAAACAATGTTGATATCAATAGCTGTCGCCTTTAAAACAGTGTTGGTCTTGATTGGACTGTCACTGGCATACACAACAAGAGCTCCGGGTTTAAGTTGCCATCCGTCGCCATCACTCCGTATAAAAGAATCTGTTCTCGGCACTTGTCATCTGTCAATTGAAATAAAAAGAAAAAATAACCTCGTCTTAGCTGCGGGTAATAGCAATTACCTTTGACATTTAACCATCAAGAGGACAACGTTGAAAACGAAGGCGGTAGAATTTCTTCATAACAGAATCAACTTCAGCAAGACTGGCCGTTGTAGGGCATAATAATTAAGGTACGAAGAAGGGTGGACTTATTTAGTGCAGGTATGGTTAAATTCAGAAATTATTTGACCTTTGACTGTAATTGACAATTTTCGTGTATCCATATCGTTGGGGTTGCTTTTCTACGACTGCCGCTGAAACCTATCTCAAGTCAAATTCTAATTCAATGGACGGGACACACAGGGCATAAGATTTCCCAAAAATTATGACCTCAGCAGTGAATGCATCTTTAAACATTAGAGGTGAACATCATCGTTGCTAGATAAATATAAATAAATAATTATTAATCATTTTTTTTAAATAAAAAGTTATGAATAAATAATTATAAACATGTAATAACAAATAAATATTTGTAGTAAAATATTTATAAATACGTTATTATAAACAAATCATCATAAATAAATAATATCTCTGTAAAATAGGGAAATATTTTCCTCCTTTTTTTATCCTTTCTTGACACTCCCTCGATAGCAATCACAAAATGTATTTCGCTCTACCTATTTGTATTATCATATAAGCGGAGCGAGAGTAGCGCCTGACACCTCGGATAAGCGAGCGAAGCGAACAGAGTCGTTACATTACCCGAAGCATTATATTTTTACCTACTCTATGAGGGTGAATCAAATATAAACAGTAATTTCTTTTTAAATCGGGTGGGCCATACATTTTTGCAAATGGCAACCCTTGACTTCTTAAGAACCTTAGAGGGAGGGGCGCGCGAGGGGCGTAGAATTGTGCGTCGCTTCATGCAATTCTAGTCACGGTGGAGCGCTTCACGGGACAACAGCATGCTTTTTGTGTAAAACAAGTTCACAAAAACAACGATTCCTACGTTACTGTTCGACGCCTATATAAAATTGAATACAGATTACGCTTTGTAAGTGAGTGTCCAAGTCTTAATTTAATCAAAGCTTGGGTCAATAAGTTCGAGCAAACGCGATCGACAACGAATATTAAACAAACAGGGCGGCCGCATTCCAGAAGAAGCGATGAGAACATTCGGGAGGTTGAAATTTCCGTACCTTACAGCATGTGTCAGCGAGTTTTCTAAAGTTTGCGTACTCGATTGCAGGAGTGCCAACGACGATACGGGGCACATTTCGACGATGTCATTTAAAAAAAAAAAAGTCAATAAACGTTTATTACGTTAAATAAATGATCAACAGAATAACATTTGTAGTTTTATTTCTATTCATGTTTCAAATGTGCAAACATTTATGGCCAACCCTATGCATTTATTGATTTGATTGATTGAAAGATTTAGGGAGAGTTGTTAGCAAATTGCGCACGTGCGAATTTCGAATTTCGAAGCCCATTTATTCCAATGTATCCCTTGTCAAGTACGCGGTGTGAGGCCTGAGGACGACATCTCGAATAGGCGCATTGTCTTTTGTTCCGAAAGGCGTAAGCTACACTCAATGTCCTTTGTGCAGAAAATGCGTCATTAAAACTCTCTTTGAGTCGAAAAAATCTCTCGAACAGCACGGATGTTGTCATCTGTACGACTTGTCGTCGGGCGTCGCTCATGACTTTCTTTTTCGATACGTTATCGCCAACTTTTAAATTCTCTGGACCACGTACATACACGATTCTGAGACAGTGTATCATCACCAACTGTGCCTTCAATCGCGATAAAATTCCGAGGATTTAAGGCCTTCATTTGTTAAAAAAATTATCATAATCTGTTACGCAACAGACGTATGCCCCTCTTGCCCGCTGATGGTTGTACTGACTGAAAAATCAAGCGCGACTGTTAGCCAAGCCGGATCACCCACTCTTCATAAACCATACAAAGGCCATGCACAGGATTATCTAGCTCGCAACTTGTTGTTAAGCAAAAAGTGAAATTACCGCTTGTACTTGATTCTTCTTCATATATAAGAATTTACCCCGGACGGGGCATTCCCTAAAAAATTACATTCCTAGCTTTCTATAAAAGAATTTTCTCTGGGCAACAAAAGACCGTAGATTCTATGACACAGTTAGAGAAAGACATCATTAAGACTCTATTAAGGCACTCACTTTGTATCGGCAAACTAAATATAAAACGTATTCCGAAACATACTGTGAAACACATTGCCAGGAATAATGCGAAAGTAACAGAAACATAGAGATGCATCCGTTAATGAAATGGGGTTTAGTTTGGAAGTTTTAAAATTTGAACGAAGACTATTAAAAAATAAAATGAAAAAGAGATGGGAAACCGACCAAAATACTATGGTGCATCGTAGCGACTCTTTCTTTTAATTGCTGTCCCCATATTTTTTTAACAGTCCTTCACCACCAATTTCAAAGGCTTTCTCACTACCAATTTGTGTTAACACATAAGCAGAACGCGACTATCTGGAATTTGGTGAGCGAAGCAAGGTAGTACGAAACCTTTAGGGCTTAGGGGCGGTTCCGCCAGACCCCACTGTCTACTTACCCAAAGAGCCCCCGTAACTACAACCCAACCTTTATAGTTTTCCGCTAATGCAATCGCATTAGCACATGTAAATGTTTCACGCATCAAGTATCTAATCCATTTAGCTAAGAGCTCCTGGAAGAGAATTCTTACCACCATTCATTAATTCGAATTCAAAATTACCTACAAGAATTCTGTCCAAACTTCATAAATCCCAAGTCCAAATCGGCACCTTCGGTTGCCAAGCAAATCCTAATCTTATCATACGTATTTTCCCCAGACGAATTCCTGAAAATGAAACAATTTGGTTTACATATAATATAACCATAATAACAGGCATAATAAACATCGCGTCGCCTATTCCCAGCCTCATCATGTGTACAATAAATCCCTTTACATACACATTGGCTGTCGACCTTTTCTCCCTACTATAAACAATCCAACGCACCTGCACACAATTGACGCAAACGACGCTGAAACCAAAACTTATAGCATAGGCAAATGCAAATAGGAATTGTATACTTACCCTTGGCAGCGATGCCATAAACACCAATTCCTTGTGAATATGCTAAAACCAATTAACACCATGCCACCAGCATTTCGGTCTATCAATACAGCTGCAAGGCATTTCATAGACAATCACCAATACAATCCCTTTGTCCTACTATATTTCTGGATCTGCTTCTCGTGACCTGGCGCCATGAGTAAACAGAAATCCATTACTAACCAATGAGATACGGCTGTTTACTTAGCCGAACTCACATCTCATTGATGCACATTAATCCCTTTCTTTGTTTTCAGATTCGTTCTCATGGCCTTGTCCCACGAAAGAACCAATGTTCACACAAACATGTGTACCGCTTCGATGTTCTCTATGAGATCTGGTTACCTACCCCCAAAGAGAGACTTTACGTTTCTCTTGGGATAGAAAATGCATCCCTAAATTAAGAGAGCCAACACCACTGGCCGAATTGATATCGCTGAGTCCTTTTCCATCCACCGACCGAGTCGGCCGTATCACTCCCGCTGCCCGGTGCGCACGGGGACGCGAATACACCGCGAGTCGAGTAAGCGCGTTAAAAGTAAAAAGTCATACAAGTAGTGCATACCAGCCTTATATTATTTTTCCTTGTGCATACGGTTCATCTTCAGTGTAATCGGAACCTGTATCTGTAGCCCAATTAAATGGTGTAAAATTTGTTGTGAATTATAGTTATAAAATGGATTTTCGGGAAATCAGAAAACTTAATAAACATTTCAAGCATTGTTAATCAACTCAACTTTGGCAAAATACATGTGAATAAAAAGAACCTTAGTTGATGATGGCGGAAGAAAGTGAATCAGCGCCGTACGCCGGCGCACCATACTTCTTCCCCACAGTTCAACAAAGAATAATTTTGAATAACTCAAGATCCATAATATGTCAGAAATCGCATCCAAGTAATCAGAAAACCGATAACTTAGTTTAGATCTTTTGAACATTTATTAATTTCTGATTATGAATTTGCGTCAGTGTGGAGATACAAAAAAAAAAAAAAAAAAAATTATAATAATAATAAGTGCGTTAATCCACTTTACTCAGTTACAAGGGATGTTATATACAAACTAGCACCACCGTCATTGTAGGCGAAAACATATCATAGCACCGCTTGTAATATAGATCTGAAAAAGGAAAGAATTTACTGTGAACATAGTATGGATGTGATAGTCAAACTGTTAACCCCAAAATTGTATACTGTAATATTTCGCTTTTAAAATTTAGAGATGTCTGCATTGCGCGAGCAATGGTAAAAAATTGTGTTTTGCGTAGATTAACAATACAACTGAAGGTGCGCTTTGGATTCAGGAAGGAAGAATCCTACTATCGGCGCCTTACATTTTGACTGGAAAACGATGTCAAAAACGGTTTGGAGGATTTGAATACTAAGATCGATAGATGGGTCATTGACAACTGGCTGCTGGTAGAAATTATACGTCGCCAGTACTAGAAAGTGGTGGTGGTAGAAGTTTCGTAAGTAAGGCGATCATTAAAGATATCTGTGGTAAGGCTTACCTCCAACATATTGTGTATCTGTGGCGGTTCTTTAAAGCATTCCCAAAGAACCATCCATTTCCTTAAATCAACCTGCTTTTCTCTCACTCTACAAACCATTATACTTACCTGCATTCGATCAGCGTAAGCTGTCTTTCAATAGCTTTCACCTGAAAGTTAAACCTCACCGATGGGCATGCATATCATTGAATTTTTCTGATTCATAATATATGAACCATTCCATACCCCCTATCGGCTCAGCTCGTCAGCAATTATAATCGATAAACACTCGCTGGCCAGCGTAATTGTTGACACAGCTGCACCGATACCCTTACTACGGTTCATAATTAAATATTGCTCCAATCCCAAGGTTCGCAACACTTGCGACAATTCCCTTTCATCGTTTATGAACCGATCATGGAATGCGGGCATGGAAATGATCATTGTTTAGACAATCTTACCCATGCCATGCCCTATGATGACCCACAGCAAAGCAAAGCAAACACACAGTACCTCACTGCGTTTGTTTTGTTTCCTTTCCGCTGGTCCACGGTTCCCATGGGTGAGACGTTAGCCTGGACATCTGCAGGTCAAATTCCTCACCACCCTCCATGTACCAGCATATCAATCTAAAAAAAGATGACATCCAACGTGACCCTTGGCCACCGTCGACAAGATTTCTGTTGACTTAACGCTAACAAAATGTATTCCATCCTAGAGCACCAGAGCCATACGGCTAAAACAAATAAACCCCAATCGTCGGTCGACCTATCGTCACCGAAGAATGTACTGCCTACAACGGCATTACATAAACACAATGCCTGGAGTTCAATATGCCCGTCCATGTTTTTCAGGTGCAGTTTCGTCGTTGCCGATATGCAGGCTAAGCGGCATCGTACTTGTCCTATACGGACACATAGGCATTCCTCCCATTCGATTCTTTTGTGATCGCCCATTGGCCGTCGTCAAGTTGAGCCTACTCGCTCCTCCCACATCGATGTGATCCTCCACCGTTGAATCTGACGGATGTGGATTGATTCAGAGAGTCAAAATTCATCCTTCGTGGAATGCGCTACCCGTTCCGGTAAAGTCTCAGCTTGATTTCGATAAATCGTCAGTATCAGTGGAATCCTTTTTTGTTTGTCAATTCTTGCTCTGTTCGTACGGCGAATTGAACGGTTAATTAAGAAATGAACAGTGACGCGATTAGTCCAATTCGACGTCACAACGTGCTTTGACTCTTCTTTAATAAAAATGTGTGCCTTTAATCACATTTAACATCCTTAACTTTAAAACAGAAAGAAAAATTCGAACAATACCAAGTGTTTTCCTCTTTGCTTCTTCTTGGCGAACGGCTGCTGCTAGCAGTGGGACGGCTGCGCGCACCACGAAAGAGTTTCGGACGTGTCGATAGTGGAATATCGACAACAAAGGACTTCCAGCCGAGTTTACTGCTGCCATCTTCACCAGTGCAGTTAGTGTTCTTGTGTTTTGCAATCGTGGAGTTTTTATTGAACCTGTTTCCTTGACAATACCAAATAAAAACCCCCCACATATCTAATTCTTAATAATTTCCAGCCCAAGATTTCTGTTTAAATGTGGCTGTCTGGGATGAGTTTACAAGTTCAATAACTTGTACATCATTTGGATAAAAATAGTATGAGCAGTGATCTATCTTTGTTGTTTCTACCGCTCCCCGAATGACGATCTATCTGCCACATTTTTCGACCCTCTTTTACGTACCGTCGACTGGATACAAATAAACCAGCCCGGTTCTGAGATTGCCATTCTTGGTGACTTTAATGTACATAAATCCGGCTGGTTGGTAATTTCTAATAGAACTGACGAGGCAGGTAGGCTGGCTAAATCGTTCGCTTTTAGCTAAAAGTTGACTCAGTTCGTGGAGGAACCTAAGCGACACCCTGGATATGTTTCTGACATCCGAACCGAGCATTTATGACGTCAAACCAGGTCACTGCTTGATATCTTCAATACCAGGTGTAAAGTTCCGCCCACGAGCTATTCAACGATTTCTCCGCAATAGTCACTAAAAACTGTTTCAGAACTGTCGTTGGTTGTTAGCGAACTTCCTTGTTTATCTTATGTACAGAGTACGTTCGCTAGCTGCTGTAAAACCGCTCGACTTCAACCAAACTCAAAGAAACAGAAAAAGTGTCTACAGCAAATTTCCGGACGACGACATTACCGTCTATGTTATCCAAGCTGATAAAAATGTCATCAATGCGGAGTTTGCGAAATATTTGAAATGCAGTGCACTTCTTAATAGTCGTCAATGGGAACCCGTAGCAGGCAGTCCACGGGAGACATTTTGACTGTTGTAACCGACATCTAGACTTCAGCTATTGAAAAACAACAATCAAGTCTGGTCGCATTGTATATCACCAAGGCGCTTGACCGCGTCTAGCACAGAGCGTTGCTAAGCAAGCTTCGTTCATGCGAACTTTCCCAACAGCTTTGTGACTGGACGAAGAACTTTCTCAAAAATCGATCGAACTGGGATGTGGTAGAGGTGTTTACAATCTTATAAGTATAGCCAAAATGGTGTACTCACGTTTTGTAGGCATGTCCTAATTGGAGCTTGATACAAATCAGCCGGGGAATCTACCTCGTTCTCTCCTGGTGATGGTGGCCGTGATATAGGTTGTTGCGTCGATGCCGGTGCTCCGCAGCTGTCGCCCTAGTAGCGGTATTCAATTTAGCACTTCATTCACTGATTGCTGTCTGCAAAATAATTTATTGTTACTCCTGTACAGCTATTTTTAAACTTAATGGGAATTTCCGTAGATCCTACCAGATCTTGTACTAGTGTGGTCACTTTCTGGTGACTTTTAGGCCCCCACGCAAATCAGCTCCTCGATTTCGGGTGGCAAATAAAAACACCTTTTCTTTATCGTTCTCAAGTGGTCATTTCCTTTTTATCTTAGCGTTTCACCGTTAGATCTACTTGTGGCGGTTCCGCCAAACCCCCATAACATTCAGCCAATTTCCTAACTTCACTAATACAGTCGCATTAGTACTTGAAAATGCTTCACGCATTATATAGATCAAATCTATAATCTTAAAGTGCCTGTAAAGAAAACTTACCTTTTCATGCATCTCTTCGCATACAATTTTCCGTAAGATTTCTTGCTACTTATATGGAATTCCCCACCAATTCGGCACCTTCGGTATCAGACGAATTCCTGTAAATAAAATGATTCGGTTTGCATACAATGTAACCGTCATGACAGGGGACCATAAATATTGCGCCGTCTATTTTCCCAGCCGCGCCATGTGTCCAACAATGTTCTCTACACACACAGCAGCTGGGACCCATTTAGAGAGTAATAAATAGTCCAACGCAGAGGGATGTAATTAGCACCATCCACGTTGAGACTAATGCCACAGCAATGCACTAAGTGCAAACAAAGGAACGCTGTCCTGTGGCAGGCATCTGGCGATACGGCAAACTATAATCGTATTCCCAGCATTTCCCTACTGACAGACAATCTTCAATTTTTTCGTCGCCACAAAGCGAATTACCCGACACATACAAAAGCATTCAAGGGAGTCGTTTCTGCCCCGACCCAAGATACGATATACAATTTCCATTGTATAAAGTATCACATCCCATTAGCACCGTTTTTCCCCTAACGTCTATCATAGCGACGTTGCACAGCATAGACATAGATCATGAATCTCCTTTGCCTTTGCCGCCTGCCTGTTGCGTTGTTCGACTGCCTTCAAACCCGTGTAAATAACATCGATCTGTTCGATCATGCACACACACCACTGCACTGAAAGAGTGCATTTCCTTGGCGGCCGCACTCTTAAGAGAAAAGTTCTCCCCTCTCTTCTTTTGTTCTTAACCGTAACCAAGGATGGAATTCATATCACAGTTCTATCCTCGGGAGTCTTATTCCATCCGCTGACCGCCACGGTCACGCGTCACTCCCGCTCTCCGCCGACAGCAGAGACGCGTAAATACATATCCGGAGTCGTGTGGGTAATAGTTTTAAAGTATTTTCGTAAAGTTGTAAGCGTAACGAACCGCAGACGTGTCGGCGATCGTGTCAAAGTTGGTGAAAGTATTAATTAAAATTTTGTCATTTTATGTGTTGTTCGATTTTCATGTATATTTAAAACTAAAGAATTTATAAGTGAGAAAAGTAACTTTATTGTAAAACAATGAACTCTAAATTGCTGTTGATCGGTGCACTCTTTGCACTGGTCGTCATCGTCGTTGCTAGTGCCTGTTAAAAAAACCTTCCACAAATGTATTACAATTAACAATCAATAAAATAATATTAAACTAAATCTATGCGTTTAATTGTCCGCAGTCCTGGGTGTATTTATTTCTTTTGTGATGTGAGCGGTGTCCACGTGAAGAAATTATGATGGAGGAGGAAGTGAACCGAGTGCCCGTGCCAGGCACAATACTTCCTCCCCATATACTAACAAACTTACTCAAAATAACTTGACGCGATTGTTTAGTTGGATATGAACTTTTATTTTACAATATCACGTTATAGTAAGAAGCCCTTTTACACAAATATATACATATATATATATACATATACATATATATATATATATATATATATATATATATATATATATATATATATATATATATATCCCTGGCGCAAGACTAATGACCTTGCCCAGACAAAATAAATCATTATGGAAAATTTAACAAGCCTCAGGACTTGCTAAATAAGGCCAAGACCGGTTCCCGGTTGTAGTGCCGATGATGATGATATACATATATATATATATATATATATATATATATATATATATATATAAATGCTTTTTAAGCTCGTTTCATCTGGTCCGCCATATAGCAACAGAACCCTAGTACTATGTGACTTTTCTAATCAAATAACTCTCTTACTGTGTCCTGGTCCACCAGTGTTTAAATATTTCTTAATAACAGCGATTGTGGTCACACTCGTTCTTCCATATTGTAGTTTTAGGGAATAGTGACCAGATTGCGTACTAGCGCCTTTTCCGCTAAATTTTTATTTGCTGATTAACTTATTCGCTTCAATTCTTGATTAGTTACGTCAGTTTTCATTTAAAAATGTGAATTAGTTGGCGTCCATATTGTTGGACGCCAGCCCTGTGACTGAGATCGAAAATAAAAATACTTTATCTATTTATGCAGATTTCGGTTGAGATTTGTTAAAATAAAATACTTAAAACAAATCGAAAAGGTATTCCGTCATGCGCTTCGAATGGAATTTGCACGAAATTAAACATGGAGTCAAAAATTCTTTCTGGAAAGTATTATCACAAAATTTATCCGATGCACTTTTCATGGTCATTGGACTTATGGAAATATAATTAATTTTGTTCATAGATTGAAATATTTCACTCGATTGTCCCATTTACTTTACTGGGAATGTTATAATTGGGGATTGATATAGATATGAAACACGTTTGGAAGGAGGAACAATGGAGTTTTGAAAAAACTACAACATATGTGTGCCGGAAAATCAGAGGAGTTACTCCTTAAACCACGAATGTTGCGCTTGTTAATACGAAAATTGCGTGTCATTACAAAAGTCTAACATCTCGTTGGAGTTGGTTATAAGCTGAAATTTGCAATGTTTGAACAAAAAACGGTCACTATAGGCATGAAAAACTTATTGTAACTACCACACAAATCCCTGTAGAAACGTAGGTCGCAAGATTTTATAACGAATGAACGACGTATCAAAGAAAACTTTTAAGCAAATATATGATATGTTTTATGTATATAACTGCGCCACGATGTGGGGAAAATACAAAAACTAACAGACAGACATTAAAATATTCATTTCAACGATTATATGGGATGCGTTTGGAGAGTTGATGGCCAAAACAGATAAATTTCACTTGTACTATAGCACAATTAGTTTTTGTAATCAGTTGTCGTCATAAGTACATGAATTAAAGAATGATGGGTTCCAACGAATTGCCTTATAAGGCGCAGATAGACTAAATTCATGGTGGCAATACCACAAAATTCCAAAGAGCAGCTCCCGCTGAAATCTCTCAAAGTTGAAACGTTTCATAACTTTTCTTTTGATGTGATAGTGACTGTGGTGCTGTTAAGTTCGTTTCTGTACATCTGTCTTTGCATAGCCCATGGAAGTTTTAGTTTTAGTTTTAGTTTTAGTTTTAGTTTTAGTTTTAGTTTTAGTTTTAGTTTTAGTTTTAGTTTTAGTTTTAGTTTTAGTTTTAGTTTTAGTTTTAGTTTTAGTTTTAGTTTTAGTTTAGTGAGGGCAGAACCCTCATTTATTTAGCTTAATGCAAGCTTACATTAACTTAAATTAAATTAATATAAAAGCCTTACAGACTATCTTAAATCTAGAGTTAGAGGGAGAAAAAAGAAAAAAACCAGGAAGGTGAAGATGACTGTCACAGTGAAATCACAACAGCAAAAAACACTGTACGTCAAAAGTGACAGTCATAGAGGCGTTTTCCGACGATCATATGAAACCCCTCTGTTACAAATCGTGCTTTTTGAAATGTCACCGCGACCTATGATGTTATGACCTCATTCTGCTTTGCGTTTTTTTCCACTTAAAAGCTTCCTTTTCGTCGATGTGAATGAAAGTATGACACGGACTTTTATTTTCAACACCGCATGGGAAGAATTATCCAATAACCGAATCAGTTGTCGTATTCCTTTGTTAAGCATTTGTTATGAATATCATCACTATCAATATCAACTTGTAAGACCATTTGTGTTTCAACTTACACGCGCGTATAGGGCGCCCTATTTAGGGATGCAACCGTATTGTGATTTATCTGACACGTTTTCAATTTTAAAACATTTTCAATTTGAATTTCACAATACTAAAGTAGTTCCTATGCGATTACAGTGTTTCAAACTTACGTTACAAAGGTTCACCACATCTAAAAACTTTCTCAACTTAGATACCGATCCTATGCATCTCGAAATATAGTTATCGTACCACCCTAATATTGGCTGGTCAGTATGAACTGATTGAACCCTATTGAATGGCCTTAATCAAGAACACAGATGCGTAACCCCAACCAACTAGCTTGTAACCATCATTTTATGTGGCGCTCGCTACTGGTGCCAGTGTTGCACGTTCGTCCCGACACAATGAAGTTCATTACATCCAGTTAATACATCTGTAGCTAGACGGATGAGAGGGCTTTCAAAATTAACGCGCCGATCAACTTGGTCTACAGGACATTGTAGACGGTTTGGATAGGTGGTGGGCCACACTTGTATAGCTACCCTTCGGAAGTGCACTCTTGGCTTAATTAAATTGCAATAACTATGGAATGTGAAACAAATGCAGGCGTCAAATCGAATTTCAGTTTTAGGCGCTACGGCGCTACCAAACCGTCACTTTTAGGCTGATATTTGATACAAAATCAGATTTTGTAGTAAGAGCATATCGCAATAGCTGCAGGTTTTCAGAACTGTCAACAGTTAATCATATGGGGCAAGAAGTGACCAGCAGCACATCCGTAGTTAACTCACAAGCTATGGGCGCCTCTTTTTGTTAATTTTATTGTTACGATTTTCCTTAATTAGTATCTAGTTATAAAATGCATAGTTTGTGCACTGCTCCCCGTTCACAATGTAATTACACTACAGACAGAAAGTTATACGGAACGCATTTGATGTAAAATGTAATTATTAAAGCACGATGAATTCTACACGCGTGATGTATGTTAATCGAACCGAAGCAATACAGCAAATTGTATGGATTTTCAAATGGTAGAATATCAAAACAATGTCATAATTAGAATTGTGAGTTCTTAAACTTATCTTGGTTTATTCGCAACTGAAAACTATTATTTATTATTGAGTTAATTCATCGTCGCGAGGTCATCTTTTGAGAACATAAAGATTTTCTACTTTAGGCCAACTTCTGCTCTCCAAATTCTAAATTAGACCAGCATTCGAGTACTGTTCCCCCATTGGAAGTTCTACTCCAAAACATACCCTTTATCTTTTGAAGAGCATACAGAAACGAGCTATTCGCAAAATCTAAAACGCAGCCCTACCATTTAAGCTGCAATCACTACTACATCAAAGGCGCGTTTATCTTGGAAATCCGTAATATAATTCCACGAAATTCGCTTTATTTGCGTCCAAAATACAATCCGACAGATCCTACCTATTTGCGCTTCAGCGTAATCTAACTTGAGCCTTGAAAAACAAAACTCGTTCATTAAAAACCCCATTCATTTTTTATAGTTTTAATTCAAACGTTAAAGCTTTTAAACTAAACTAAACCCCAGTTAATACAGAGACAGAACGATACTACGGTCATTGTTCTATTTTGTTTCAATTTCGATTGTTTTCGTACTGTCCTAATTTGTTCGTCGGTCATTCGACAGTAATTTTTTTAATTTTAACTCCCGCACCAAATCTCATTTCATTGTCAGTTATTGGCTTCAGATATTCAAAACTAACCTACATCCTTTTAACGAGTTTTCCATGCTTTTAATATCCAATAATTTTAGACGCAGAGACAAAAAAGAAATGTCCTCTAAACATGTTAATTTAAACCAGACAAAATTTTATAAGTAATTAAGTAGATAATATGTCGTATGGAGTTGGAAAGGAGATACAGACAAATGGTATAATTTATAAAGGATATTTTTCGTTTCTCTAACCTAAAGAAATAATGTTTTACCAACATGTTCGATCCGTCGTTTAGGAAAATAAATGAATCGCTGATAGCGATCGCTGTTAAATTCTTACAGAATGTATAACTACTGAAATTATCCAACTTGGCGCTTAACTGTTTAATGTATCCACCTGTCAATCCTCAACGATAAATCACTCTACGATCTTTGATCAAAAACTCTTGTCTATAGTAAACATAACAGCTTTACCAAATTTCGTTACAAGAGAAGATTGTGTATGTGATCCATTCCGCCCTAATGTACCTAAAACATAAAGGCATCTAAACACTACAACAGGTCTTCATTTGCATTACAGAAAGGCACTGTCCGTTGTATATATTATTCCAAGTTCAATATCCACATGGGTCGTTCTAAGGTTTTGTACCTATCCACAAGGACTGCCCCGACCTGACACGATGCTCCAACTGCAATAAAGATGTTCGTGATCTACTCACGAACTGTGGATAGATAACTTTCTGTTTGCTACGAATAAGTTAATTGTTGTAAAACGCTGCAAAATCATAAGAGGGTCAGTCTCTCACAAGAGTTATGTTTTTTCCAGGGTCTACTCCAAACTCCAGATATCCAATAAAACTCACCCGAGTTATTGTTGTTTGTTCAATGTAACAATTGTCCCTGGGAATTGTTCCATCTTAGACATAAGATTGACATCGGTCATGCAGAACCCCACGATAAATTTGAATTCCGCAGACTGTACCTACAAACCATTGAGTGAGAGTTTAACATTCGCTTTTAATTTCATAGCCCTGTAATACCACGATGGAGGCGATGGGTACAATGTATTTCAATTAAGGCCTGAGGTTAAGTGGTGCCGGTCAACTGAGTGGCAGATGAATGCTGCTCTGTCTGGTTTAAATACACCTAAGACTCATTGCGTTGCTATGCTCTGCCTGAAAACTGCAAATGTGGGACTTAATCTTTTATGCTTTTGGGTTTGACTTGGATCTCTTCACCATCATGAAGTTTATTACTTCCTTTTCATCGGTACGTGGCTGACGCTTGGGCGGGCGTTGTTTGAAGTCTTATCTACCTAGAGGTTTCTGCATTTCAACAGCATTTGTGCGTACAATTGTCTAGGGTAATGAGCTGACCTCAAGCCGCTGATCATCTGTGAACGTTGTGAAAAGAGTCATTAAATGCAACCTCGTTAGCAAAAATTGTACAACGCTTCGTTAGTTCTTTGTTCGAAGGCAGTTGTATCTACAAGACTTGTAGAAGAGATTATTCAAAAAGTTGTTAGTAGGTTGAAATGGAATCAATATAAATTGTTGCTGCTATTCGTGTTAAGTAGATTCTAATTTTATACTCCGGTTTTTATTTATGGCTCTTGTAAGGAACTCAGTGCAAAACAAGCGTTGTGCAATATTTAAAGTATTGTATGAAATGCATCATTTAAAACAAATAACAGAAATATGCATACGAAGGGCGTTCGTTAAAGATTGAGGAATACGTAATACTAGTGCCATATTGTGATACGCACTTGAAAGAAAAGAGGTTTCCTTCTAAACAGATAAAGTTTGATGACAATGACATGAGAAGTCTTGCTTGGACCGCACAATGAACTACACGTGTAAAATTTCGCCTCTAAAGCCTTCACACTCGTTTTTGCAGTAGGAAAATTGCAATATTTAGCCTCCGGAAAAACCATTCCCATTTTACCGCATCCGCCTTATAACCCAAATCTAGCCCAGAATAACTTTTTTTTTTAAATCCCCAGGCCATTCCTAGCCAATCAGTTCTAATAGTTATAAATGGTGCTACATCTTCATTGCATCAAATTATTGTTGGTGTTCCTTAGGGCTTTGTGCTGTCACCCAACTATTTAATACATTGCTAGGATTCCAATTATATTATTTGTCTTAAGAGTTTGGCGGCAGAAATAGCAGAGTATACTCAATTCTATTCACCTTAGATCTCACCAACATTTTCCAAGGAAATATTATTTATCCGAATGGAATTGAACGTCACGAAAGTGGAATATTGCCACTTAACGTAGAAGTAAAATCCCTACATTAAATTGTCGATTAGTATTACTTGGTACTTGAATCCACTTAACTTTTAATGAGAACGACCACATTAAGAGTATTTCAAAGCTAAATCACCGTTTATCTGCCTCATTCTCTGAAAAGTCCAATATTAGACATAGGTACCGATGACCATATGATGTATAGACTGTGGGGGTCTCTAACCTTACACAAAGAACCACCCAAGATTAGGGCCCCAACTCCCGTTGCAAATCTGCAAACGTTTCCTTTATCAAGGACATTTAATGCATTCCCGTGTCCGTGCCGGCACAAGATTAAAATTTACTCCCACAAGACTTTCGTAGGGTATGCAATCTGCCACAATCTATACGGTATATGGTATATTCGTCCGCAACCGAAATTCAGGTTCCATATTTGCCTAGGTGTCTCAAAATTTATTGGCTGACCGTACAGAGTCGGTCAAGTAAATTTGAACCACTGAAAATTGTAAACATTTAATTTTCTCGAAATGATGATATCACTCCACGAGTATCGAGTTAAGACTCTTCGAATTGAATTGATTGTTACAGAAAGCGTTGCTCTCAGGGAGCGCGTTTCCTAGTCCTTAAAGGGACTCTGGGGATAAATGGTCTGTGCGTCTGCATGGACGCTGATTCTACCATACACCCACTACTTCCTCTAAAAGTTCCACCAATTGTGATTATTCCGCCGGACACAAAGAGAAAAGCACAAACAGAACTTCACGATGTAACGTCCACGAATTGTTTGAAAGAGGAAAGTTGTCCACCGTAGATATTCGAAAATAAAACGCACTGTTTAATGGAATAAATGGTTGTTTTTATTGTATTCTGATTGTTATTGTTAGTGCACTAGTTATAAATTTCACGTTGTTAGAAGGTTTAATTGGTGTTCCATAGAATTTTAATTTGGGTAAGACGGCATTTTTAGGATTAACAATAATAACAAATTCATTAACTACAGACACACACGAACAGCACAGGAAAATGTCACGACTCTTTGCGAAACCGATTCTGTTCCGGAAAACATAACTAATAAAATCCCCGACTATTGGATGTGTACGCGTCCCCGGACGCCACGGGGAGCGGAAGACGCACCGACGGGATCGGTGGTTGGAATACGAGTTAGTGATTCAACCCTCGTTTGGGGTGAGTTTGGTGGTGTGGTGAAAAGGAAATGAAATTTCCTTTGACCAGTGACCAATGGAAGGCGATCTCTGGCACGCGGTGGTGTGCGTGTGTGATCGCGCCCATCACCGTGTTTATTGGTGCATTTAGCAAAGGATAAACGAAACCTAAAACGAGGAAAAAAGAACAAAGGAATCGAATAGATCATTGTTTACGCTGTGCTGTGGAGAAATTGTGCTGACAATAAATAAGGGCATCATTACAGCCGTGGATGAGTGGTGCGGATGCGTTAATGGATGCGTCGCCATTAGGGAAAGGTCCTAATGGGTTTTAATGTTTATGGCCTCTCAGTCTGCAGTAGGAACCGAGTTCTTGTTTGTACTAGGAAATGCTAGAAGATTCGGTTCCGATGATAATGTTTGGGATGCGGTAATTGTTTGCCGATTGGACAAACGAATCGCGGGTCGATTTATTGCAGCTGTATAAACAAGTTGTCCGACATAGCATTTTACGATGACAAGGGTGCCGAATGGTTTGGGATTTATGATGCCGTATGATGTGAAGAATTGTTTACAGGGAATTTGAATAACGCATTAAATGTGTGAATGCTGTGAGATTTCTCTTTAGGGATTTTCAGATAATGCGTTGGATGCATTAAATGTCCTTGAGAAAGGATATGTTTCAGGTATGCTGGTGATTGGGATGCAAATATGTGTTGCGAATATGGGGGGTTCTCTGGTGGTGGTGCCAAATCGCACGGTACACTTACCTAAAAACCCCCATAACCTCACCCCAATCATATAATTTCGCCAATGCTCTCGCATTAAGCACTTGAAAATGCTTCATGCATTAATTAGATCAAAGCCATAATAGTAAAGTCCCTGTAAAGAAAACTTACCCTTTCATGCATCTCTTCGCATACAATTTTTCGTAAGATTTCGTTCTTTGCTTATCTGGAATTCCAAACCAATTCGGCACCTTCGGTACCAGACAAATTCCTGTGAACAAAATGATTTGGTTTGCATACAATGCAACCGTCATGACAGGGACCATAAATATTGCGCTTACTATTTCCAACTTCGCCATGTGTACGATAAATTTCTTTACGTACACATTGGCCGTCGTCCCATTTCTCCCAGCAATAAAATTCCCTAACTCGCACCATGTGCAAACAAAAGCAAATACACGTATCTAGCGTCTAGTGCCATGAAACAAATTTCTTCGCATGTGATCACGTATACAATTGTGTAAATAGAAAAACCATTACTTGTTCTTTTAACTTCTATATTTAAGCAATCTTATTTCACTTTACCTTTCATTTCATTCTTTTTTTTTTTTTTGGAAAGCAGCATTTTACATTTATATTACTTATACAAACAGTGTTTTTTTTCACTTCATATTTTATTTGTGTCTTTTGTTCTCTTTGAAAAGCAGTCTTGTTTTCTTTGTATAAGAACACATCTTTTTATTGATTGCGAAATAATTTGAATACCGACCGTACAATTTTCCAACAAAAAGGACGCCAAACACTCACATATTATTATATCAACAAATGTAATATTTACACGCGGTAACAAGTGTACACCAGACGTCAACAAGCTTCTCACTTTGACTCTAGACTCCTCACTACCGACCCACTCCCATCCAATCAACAGGTGCTCCTTCTATGATCGCCCATTTTCGATCGCACACTCATCCATATTTTCCCAATTCCCCGTCCATTAAGGTGAATAAACTCTTGCGAATTTATTGAACAGCCAATGAAACGAGGGAGAATGGGAAAATGGCAATGGAGAGCATGGCGATTTGGGGGTTGGATTGGGTTCGCTTGCAACAAAAAGCGAAACCAGAAGCGTGACTACATAACCCGGTTTCATGCTGGAATTGCCATCAGAATAGAATAGTAGAACCAAAAACGCACTCCGAGAAGGGAAAATGGAGACGATTGAAAAGTATACTGCTGCATACTTTTCACCTGATATCGATTTTGTTCCCAAGCGAATGCTTGTACACTGAAATACAGAAAAAGGAATTGGTAATAGACGGAACTGTTTCGCTATGTAGAAACAGCGTCGCGTACCCATGCTTTGCTGTTGCTAGGTAGGAAACCTAATGTGGGGGATCGGGGAATGGGGTTTTGTCAGGCCAAAAGGAATGCGAATCAATTTAATGATCCAGAGGGGGGGGGGGGGTTACTTATGTAACACCAGTCCATTGAATCATACAAGCTAGCAATTATGCTATCGTCTACATATACAAGCGTGTCTCAGGACGATTTCACCCCCCCCCCCCCCCCCCCCCTCCTTCCTAAAATAGAGTTTCTTCATCGAGCACTTAACAGACTTAAGCCCCTGTTAAGTTAGAATTATGTTAAATCACACGCGTAAGCATAATTCTCATATCTCACACTATTGATACCTCACCCACTCCCCTTGTTCCCTCAACCTTCGAGAACTACCACAACTGTCTTATTCTGTCCTTTTTTCACAAACACTCCTCTAAAGTCCAATCGAACTTTACAATTCCTTCTTACAAAACTACCTAATGAAACCGCAGGGCAATATAATAAATGCCTCGAAAGCCTTTTTTCAGTTTGTTAATCACAGAGGAAATCCGAATATTATTTCACCTCCCTTTGTTTTTACTCGGAAACCTCAAGTGATCCACATGACTTCTAAGCCCTCTTTTGCAAACAATCCTTCAATGACGACTATTTTATTCCCGACTCTTCTTATTTCAAATACTTACCAAATTTCTCCCTTGGCCAATTTTTTTCTCGTTTTATTAATCCATCTACGATTGAAAATACACTAACTCAACTTAAAGATGAATTCACTCCTGGCCCACATGGTTCCTCGCTATACCTTTTACAAGGTGAATTTCCTTTCATATGGGAAATTTCTTTCATCTCCCTTATATATAAAAAGGGAAACAGAAGCGATATCTCCAATTATCGCTCTATGGCCAAACTTTCTCACATTCCTAAGCCTTTTGAAAGCATTCTATATGAAGCTTCTATTACGAAGCACCGATTTCCCCCAGGCAACATGGCTTTTTTACTGGTAGATCAACCATCTCTAATCTAGTTGAGTTCACTTTCCACACACTCCTAGTGTCGCGTCAGGCGCGAACAAAGCAGTCAAATCATCATAGTTGTTTTGGTTTTTATTGTTATTATATTGTTAATTAGAATAATTATATTTATTCATATTGTTAGTTATTTCTTGTCGTTATAATTTATAATTTATTCATAATTAGTTTGCATGTTTGGCAGCACTTGCCTTTTTTGTTATCGTTTGTCATTAGTTTTGTTTTCGTTTGTCATTTGTTTTGTTATATGTTATTGGATTTTTCGTTTTTGCCTCCTACGAAGTTTGATCCATTATCAGAATGTATTTCGACTGATTTTCCCCTTCTCGTAAAGAAGCGTTTTAGGCTCGCGATAAAATCCTCGGTAGACAATCCCCCAACCAGCTCCAAATGAACAGCCTTCGTGCACAGACAAACGTACACTGCTACATTAACCTTCACGCGACCCTTATTATGATGTCGCTTTTCTTTAATGTAGAAGGGTTCACAATAATCTACTCCTACACGCAGAAAAGGGCGATTGGAAGTTACTCTTTGTTTTAGAGCCAAACCGCTCCTGGCCGACTATCCGATGGGTGTTTTGCCCAAGCAAAGAGTAACTTCCAATCGCCCTCTTCTGCGTGTAGGAGTAGATTATTGTGGACCCTTCTACATTATGTGACAAGGAGCTTAGTTTCCTCTTACTTGTTGACAACATAATATTAAAACCACTTCTGCTTTCGGATTTATAACATGTTGATCGGAGTAGATTTCTAAACCTTGCGTGACCCGCTCGCTCTATGGCTTTGTCCACCCTCTACTAAAGCAAGCTAGCCAGAGCCCCCCCCCCCCCCCCCCCCCCCCCGCCCTCACATGTCCCAGATTCACAGAATCCGAGAACATTCAATATCGGTACTTACCTTTTGCCCTTCCTAGGCTAAGTTGGGGAAACCCTCCGATCCTGCCCGCTTATACATGTCACCTTAAACTTATTAATCTAATCGCGCTTAAAGAACGTAGAATTAACGCTCACATTCTGTTCATCCACCGTCTTCTCTTTGGGTCGGTTGATTCTATAAGCTTCCTCTCCCCATCTCGTTTAATACCAAGCCCCGTAACTTACAGGACCCTCAACTCTTCTACTTGGCCGTCCATCACACCTATTATGGCTCTAGCGAACTCATCTCGCGTTTGCAACGGAGAGCCAGCCCTTACCACAACTTTGATTTAGACCTCAATATTTCTGCTCTTAAACTTTATCTCCTTATTAGCTCCTCTGACACCACCTCTTCCGGCCAACCTCCACTCGCAACTTCACACTAATTTTTACCGTTCCCGCGTTTTACCCTTCCCCAAAAACCCTCCTCTGACACCATCCTTATACTCAATTTTCAATTTTCCTCTTTTGTCATAGTTTTATTATGTCATACTACATGGGCTGAAAAGTCCCAGGATTTTTGAATAGATGCCGTCACTAGAAAATGAACATATCTCATTTCGAGAGGCTCATAGTCAGTAGTTTGAGTATGAAGTTTTGTGACAATTCGCTGGTTTCGCCCAATGAAGTACCACCCCATCAAGCAATAGACTCCATGATATTGTCGAAAGGAATCCTTAGTCATCGTTTGGAACTCGACTGATGGACTGGTCGGAAAAAAATTGTTTTAGGTGGTAAGTGGATACCAAGGTGAGATGCCAACTCGTCACGCTGTATATTCCGCAATATCGGCGGGAATTTTTTTTCAATTATGTTCCGGTTGTTTGGTTGATGGCCCGGACTGAAATGGAGATAAGTCAGAAGCAGAGACGAGTGCAGCTAGGCGATTGATACCACGAGGAAGATTCACAATCACAGAGTGACCAACAAATTGTTTGAGTACCCCCTAGCTGGTTCGTGTTCTTTCCGGTCAATGGCAAAGGCTCTCAAACGTTGGGGCGTTGGTGACGAATTCAAAAGCTAACGCCAATGTTTTCGCGAATTTATTTTCATTGAACTCAGCCCTCGACGCCGGTCGTTTGCAGCATCAGTGATCGTGCCGGCACAATCTTCAATACGTGATCTTAAGTTCTGCCCTCGAGCTTTTTAACTCTTTTTGATGACGATTTAACTTACTTTCCATTTCACATTTTAAACACACATAAAATAAACATTATATTTAACATAACAAATATAAAACATGGAACTTAAATGGAAACATAAAACATAAACATAAAACCGGTGCATAAAAACGACCGGTTATCTCATCGGTGATGGTATTTCCGATAAACTCGAGATCGATCATCGACGTTGATTGAGACATACGATAACGGTTACGTGATATCACCCAGTTTTTCTCGTTGGATTAACGATGGCGATAAGAAAAAAGACAAAAACAAAAACGACGGTGGTTTCGCAGGGGTGAAGATTGACGGTAGTCAAAAAAACTGAGTCGCTAAGAAAAAGTCGATGAGAGTGAGTCGTGTGAACCGGATGCAAATGTTAAACTTTGTAAAACGGTCTTTTCGAAATAGTTTGTGGGGGAGGTATTAAATTTACATTTTCTTTTAATCTGGCTCACAGCACCAAGGTTTATTTTTTCTGGTGTGGTTCGCGCTGGTGCGCTTAAAGCCTCTACCCACATTATCGAGTTTATCGGAGATATCATCGCCGATGAGATAACTGGCCGTTTCTATGCGCCAGTTCTATGTTTATGGTGCAAGAACTCTAATTCTATCAGACTTTCGGAGCGTAATAGTGCACGCTCCCTGATTGCCCGATTGGACGAAAAACTTATAAAACTTATAAAAACTTATAAGTCTGACAAAAATCTCCAATTTGTCCCAACTGAAAATACTTTTTATTCAACTCAATGGAATCTAAAATTCATTAGTTACAGCAGGCGCTCGTACTGCTTTTTCGTTCACCACTAGAATACATTTCTCTTGTCCGGCCTTCGGGGTTTTTAACATTTTGTTAGACTGCGTAATTTTCCGCCTCGTCACAATTCTGAACTCATTTGTTTACAGTGATTCAATATTTACATATTATTGACAGTAATTTACCGCGATATAAATACGAAACGAACTTAAATAAATTCAAGCGAGAGAATTCTAATGAGCAACGAACGCGTGCTTTTTAATGCTAGGTTTTGTTCACCAAAACATCAGTGAATACTACCACATACATATAGTTATATGATATTTGGTATAATCAGGGTAACATATTGTGTATGCTGGAGGGTTTGAGTAAATTCTGTGTATAATATTTGGTTAACGTTGTTATTTTAGGTTTTTTAAATCAGTGAAAACCATTCCATGGCCAACTTATGCAGCTTACATTTCATTTGTGAACCTAATATAAATTATGCTATTACTTTTTTATTGTTTTTAAATATATTTGAATGTCATCTTTCAGTTTTCGCAAAGCAGCAAAAATTCAACCCCTGCCAGGAAAATAATATATTTTTAAATATATGCCTGAAATATTTATTTAAATACCTATGAGGAATTCCCGAAGTTGCGGATATTCACTTGATTCATTGATTCTCCTTTAGATATAAAAACTGTGCACTTGCTCGTATTTACAACGTTATATTATATACGAGTGCTTCAATAAAAACACAATCTTCCGTTCGTTTTATACAGTGAACTATAATTCCTTTGACTTTATCCTAAGTACTCTCCGTCTGTAAATTGGTATACGCCCTCTTTCTACCTGCGGATACAAACGTTAACACTCTATTTAATCCAAGCAATCTAGCAAAACCTGTGAGTCCTACTCCCGACAATGGTGGAACATTTCCCCTTGATTTGGTTCTTAAGTAACCATAAGTTGGATTAAATAATAAATGGATGGATGAATAAATGGATGCTCATGCCCCCACCGAAATCATCATCTCTATCTTTTTACATGAATCATGGGTACAGAAGGAGTTTTAGATGTATCTGAAATAGTAAAGTTTAAGAACGAACCTGAAGAGTCCCCTGACGACGAAAGGAAACATACTACGAGAACGTCGAACGGGGCCTCAATGTCTGCCCAAGAGACGATGTGAAAATCGTTCTTGGTGATTTGAATGCGAAAATACGTTGGGAGCCGGTTTTCAGGTATAACGCAGGTTCCCATAGTTTGCATAAGAACACTAATGACAATGGACTACGAGTCATCGAACTGGCAGCATCGAAAAACTTGGTCGTTGCAAGTACCAGGTTTCCGCGTAAAGATATCCACAAAGCCACCTGGGTATCATCTGATCGAGCCACTCGCAACCAAATTGACTACGTGTTGATAGATCGCCGCCACGCCTCGAGCCTCATGATGGTACGAACGTACCGAGGTGCCAACCTGGACTCGGATCACTATTTTGTTGATATAGTTTTCCGAGCGCGGATTGCCTTATGGAGACGTATTGCATCCGCGGCTGCCTTACGCATTGAGAACACCAGCGACGCCTTTGGTCATGCGTTAAGACTCGCTCTCGAAGGGCTCTATGGAGGGAGAATAAGTCCTGGGGGCAGAATACCGGGTGTAGAAGAGCAATGTACACGCCTTAATAATACTGTTATTAGTACTGCCAACTCCAGCTTAGGCAGTAGTCGTAGAGATAGGAGCGACCGGTTTGGTGATGAGTGCAAACTGGCCACTGAACGTAAGAATGCTGCATACCGGGCAATCCAGCAGTCTCATGGGATGTGGGTACGGGAAAAGAAATACAAAGACCTCAGAAGATCTGAAAAAGGCTCCACAGACAAAAGAAAAGTGGCTGAGATAAAAACCTTGTCTGTGAAATAGAGAAAAGTAGAGAGCGAGGTCCGCACCGGGCGCGGAGGTTTTACCATATAACCCGCAGTATGACGCGGTACACACCACGCTGCATGTACTGCAAGGATATAGAGCGTAATCTGATCACCGATCCTGAAGGCATTCTGGAGCGATGGGAAGTGCACTTTAATGAATTGCTAAATGGTCAGCTCACAGAAGAATTGGAGGCTCCACTAATGCAAAATCAAGCCCAAATATTGCCGCCACCAAGCATTGAGGAAACATTAAAAGCCATAAGACAGATCAAATCAAGTAAAGCCCCAGGAGCTGATGGCATACCAGCTGCGCTGATCAAACAAGGAGGGACAGCGTTACATCACGCAATTCACGAGATCGTGGTGCACGTATGGGAGCAAGAGGAGATGCCAGAAGATTGGCTTCGTGGAATAATTTGCATCATACATAAGAAGGGAGATATCATACTGTGCAGCAACTATAGAGGTATAACATTGCTGAGTACCGCCTAGGAGATACTCTCATCTATCCTACAAGATAGGACAGTGTTGAGGTTATTTAGTCCTTAGTGTTGGGTCCTTACCTCACCTGCTGGGATAGGGCTGTTCTGGATGTACACGTCGCGCGGGTACTTATTATCATGTGGGGCCCTCGTCGTATTACTCTTTGTTACACTCAAAGTTTTTCCGTTCACCAAAATGCACTTGAAAATAAAACAATCTTTTCTCCTTAACTTGGTTTATTTATACTAAGGCCGTAACTCTACTTTAACATTGTTTATTTATAATCATGCTTTAACTTTACACACCGACTTAAACCACTGACTTTCCGTAACGTCGACACACTTTTTTTCTTTTGTACCAGCAAGGTAACCCGAACTTTATTGATTTTAATCAGGGCAATGATTGCAACACAACTCTTTTTCACAATTCTCCAGGGAGATGAATTGAATTAATTTTAAAAAAGATTTAATTGAAAAATGGAACACCAACTTTGGAATATTAACAACTCAACCCGACACCTCGGCGTACGCGAACTCTTTCTATGTCCGTTCCGGACGAAGTCTTACAACCATCTCGACTCTATCTCGATCGTTTGATCGGAAGGAAACCTTTTTTCCACGTTACCTCAAAGCAACGTGTTATTTTCCATTTTTGTTTTCTCGCTGACCTCACATAAAATCCTTTGTATCCGGATCTCTATTGTGAGCCAGCGATCTTTTGTTTGATCCTTCGGTAATTTTCCTAGGATCGACAATTTTCATAGGTCACTAAACATTACTTGGGTTTTTTAGTAATGTTTCGGACTGGTATTTACCACGAGTGTTTTTGGTAACTACTTTTTAATGGACAACGGTGCCAAAGATATTTTGTACATCTTAATGCTATTGTTGTCCTTCAATTGGGGGGATGGTTTTGGTACGTAACAACAGCCCCATACGCTAAAGTCATCATTGGTCAATATCAGTGTGGCTTCATCCCAGGAAAATTAGCGATTGATCAGATATTCACCATAGGCAGGCGATGGAAAATGTCTGGAATTTAAGATTTCACTATATCATCTATTCATAGACTTTAAAGCCGCCTACGATGGCATAGCCAGGGTACAACTATATAATGTCAAACGACCTTATAGGATGACCATGGACAAGGTAACTAGTCAAATAAAAATAGCGGGGTTGATGTCCAAACCAATAAACATCTTTAATGGACTCCGACAAGGGAACGGTCTGGCCTACATCCTCTTCAATCCCGCGTTCTAGAAAGCAATCCGCGACTCTGGAATTACAACTAGAGGGACTATTGTCACCAAGTCCTGCCAGATACTTGCCTACGCAGATGACATCGACATTATCGGTAGACCCGATTCGGCTGTACAGGACTCCTTCATCCAGATCGAGCAGGCGGCACAAAAACTGGGACTACACATTAATGAGGGAAAAACTAAATACATGGTGGCAACTTCTGCGAAGAAAAGACCTAACGTTGGTCAAACTATCAGGGTAGTGGAACACGAATTTGAAATAGTGCTGTTGTGCGTAAGTAACGGTTCGCCTCCGTGCTTCTCGATTAACGAGGAAGAAAAGCGAACGATGGATGGAGCCATGTTGCATGTTGAGTCCTGGTCCTGCCTTTTTAGATACGTGGATACACGGCCGCATCTTTAATTTCTTCGTAGTACTTCGGGCAGTTTCAAGCCCGGTGACCAACTTTGTTCCCTGTTGTCGTTGGGGATAAGGCTGCTATCGTTAGCGTTCTCTGAATACTGTCTGTTCTTCTTTACACGGCGGTAACCAATTATTGTGGTTTTGAATAACAAGCACTCGTTGCAATTATCATAATAACTTTATTTTAAAGATTGCGACACTTGATTTTTGGGGTGCAAGTAGGTGTGCCAAGACACCGGCACCGTTTCACTTGAATCCCTATCAAGTTGTTCCGATGAAAATGTTTAAACTCCAGAACTCAAACACCAAAGGCAAAGATGAAGGAAATAAAAGCGCTGGTAGTCTTTTGTTGGCTAATGTTTTCTTTATTTAACATTCAATGATTCCACATCCACAAATAAACTGATAAAATTTAACTGTTTTCTTGAGGATAATTAAACCGACTTTTCGTGGTAAATATAAACTTTACGCGTAAGATGAAATTTCCTGTGATTGAATCTCGACTGACTGTAGTAACGTAGGTGTACGCGACGAGTGATGATTTAACGACACGGTACGGCGTGACCGTCAGCGATGGTGGATGTGTAAGGACTCATCCCAATTAGGGATGAAACTTTGGATTTTAATTTCGCACGGCTATTAGCCAATGATCATCGCGCTCTCTCATGAATCTATTCAGTTGCATGGCTCAGTGAGGTGAATAAACCTTGCACTTCATTCGACAGTTGCTGGACATCCGAAGGAAAAAAAGAACAAAAGAGAGAGCGCAATAACTTCGGGGTTGGCTTAGCTTGTGCGCTTGTATCAATGCAGTCTCCGAGGATGACCTACTGCCCTAGTGCGATGACGTTGGTGATGTCAGAGTGCATTGAACCCGGGGAAGATAGAAACGGGAAGGAGAGGAAAATTGTCTGTGGTTATTCACATGTGAAAAGAGATCACCGATCCCCAGCGAATGTAGTGTCTGGAGAAAGTGAGTAGGACGCCGGCTTGGCTAGGGAAATGTGATCATGGTAACTAACTTAAATACCTTAATAATTTCCCCAGCGATTGCATGATTATGCAACCGCGTCGTTTGATCAGACCGTGCCGTTCCTAACCGACATGATGCGATTTCCGGTGGAAATCTCATGGGTTAGCGAAATGGAGTTGCCGTATGGCGAAAAGACAGCTAAACTCAATTGTGCGTTATCTGCATAGGATAATGAGTTTAGCTATGTGTCCGTTTAACATGATTTACAAGTGGAATAGCTTATCTACATCTAAGACAGAACGTAAAATTTTCTTTTTTATAAAGTAAAGTGGGACGTGTGCTTGACGTATGCGAATTTTAGGTTTCGTTACAAGTACAGCAATTTTTTTCTAGATTTGTTGATCATGCTGTCGGCAGTTCCAATTCGAACCCTCTTCCTTTATGAATTTAAAATGGGACATGATGCGTCATTGGCAATAAAAAACATTAATGACGCCTTTGAGGATATAGCGGTAAACGAACGCACTATACGACGTTGGTTTGGAAAGTTCCGTTCGGGAAATTTCAGCTTCGAAAATGAACCACTTGGGAATCCGGAAACGTTATTTGATGACGATGTTTTAAGAGCAACGACAGATGCGGATCCAACGAAATCGGTGCGGGAGATTGCACAAAGCATGGGAGTATCCCCAAATGACAACAAGTCGACACCTTTCTCTCATAGGTAAGGTAAGGAAACTCGATAAGTGGGTACCCCATGAACTAAACGAGTCCCAACAACTACGGCGCCTGGAAATCTGCACATCGCTTAGATTAAGAAACCAAACTGAACCATTTCTGCACCGGATAGTCACCTATGATGAAAAGTGGATTCTGTATGATAACCGTAAAATACCTGGGCAGTGGCTGGATGCAGGTGAAAAACCAAAACACACCCCCAACCCCGATCTTCACACAAAAAAGGTTGTGGTGACAATTTAGTGGAGATCGTAAGGACCTATCCACTTTTCATTTCTTCAACCAGGAGAAACAATAAACGCTATCAAATATTGTGAGAAAATCGACAAATTGCATGCCAAATTGGCTGAAAAGCAACCTGCGTTGGTCAATAGGCACGGCCCGATCCTTTTGCATAACAATGCTGGACTCCATATCATCATCATCATCATCATCATCATCATCATCGGCACTACAACCGGGAACCGGTCTTGGCCTTATTTAGCAAGTCCTGAGGCTTGTTAAATTTTCCATAATGATTTGTTTTTTTCCGAGCAAGGTCATTAGTCTTGCACCAGAGGCTCCCCGACGGGGAATCGAACCCCGGTCTCCCACGTGACAGGCGGGTATACTCTCTACTCCATATCTCACACTGCAAAAACTGTTGCAGTTGGGATTTCAAATTCTTCCTCGTCTATCGCACTCTCCTGGAATTTCCCCAACGGACTACCATCTTATCCGCAATCTGGATTCATTCTGTCGGCAGAAGGTCTTCCGGAACTAAGCAGAGGTTATAAAAGCCTTTGAAAATTCCATTGTCTCGAAAAGTCAGCACTTCCACGAAAAAGGGATATTTGACCTTGTTGGAAGAATGGTGTAGATGTCAAGGGTTCTTATTTTGATTGAATAAAAATTAACGGAAAAATAATATTGGCTTTTAAAATGTTTACTATAAAATAGGAGATTTCATGCGGTACAGCCCAATATAATCTTTCTAGGCTCTTTAAATCCCAAAATGTATCCAGAACATCCAAGCTGGTACTGTACAAGACCATGGCTTTACCAGTACTCATGTATGGATCCCTGACCTAGGGGGCTCAATAAAAGGCAATCTGAACTCTTAACCGCGTTCGAGAGGAAGGTCTTAAGGAGAATTGCTGGCCCCGTATGTGAGGGAGGACGATTCCGAATACGCTACAACCATGAGTAGTACGCAATCTACCGTGAAGCTAACGTTATAAGAAAAATCATGCTCGGTAGACTCCGGCGGGTGGGACACCTAGCTCGAATTAGCGAAGAGGAGCCCGTTCGGAAAGCCCTTTGTGGCAGGATGTATGGAAGGAGACAGCGCGGCAGACTTTGCCTGCGATGGAGGGATGGCGTAGACTAATGCCTAAGGCCTGGGAGTGCCAAACCGGATGACATCGGCTCGAAATCGGGACGGATGGAGCGACTTGCTAAATAAGACCAAGACCGGATCCCGGTTGTAGTGCCGATGATGGTGATGATGAAATGGTAAAGCACAGTACGAGCAAAAACAGAGGAATATATTAGAGGAAAGAGGAGAAGCGAAAAGAAGAGTGAAATTAAATTAATATTATACAAATAAAGAATAAATAAATTAAGAAAAATACAAATGGAAATAAAAATGAAATAAGCCAAAGAAAACTTAAAAAATTAAAATTAATATAGAATAAGTAAAATTAAAAAACATTTTTTTTCAAACGGCCTAGTTAGTAGGATCCGCGGAAGCCCAAGTAAGGTACTCATAAAAGCTCGAAAGCCCCAAATCTTCTGAAAAGTCGATAATTGTTATACTGGACTTTCACCAGTTGGGAGTACACTCAAGGACAATGTCTTTTCACAATGAAATAATGGATTTCCCGTTATCACTTATGTGTTTTTAAAACCCCATGGCAGCAAATTAAAAATTGTAATGTCGCTAGCTGTCATATGTTTGTACCATAGTTTCTTTTAATGGAAAAACAAAATTATCTTCATTTCAAATATTTTTTATTTTACTTAAATTTAAGAATATATAATTAGAATTGCGAAACCCTATATTTTTGTGGTAGTTGCCACCACCATATCTAATAATTCTTTAGGTGCATGAAAATAAATAGATAAAAACTATACCGCTTAACTTCTTTCGAAATCCCTGATAATTGGAAAGCAGTATGGATATCACACGTTTGCTTTTAACTTTATATTTCACACTACGTGGTATATAACTATAAACTTTCTCATAGTAAAACTACAACAAAATTTATTCGGACACTTTATTGTCGACAATATGCTATAACTTACTGTGCTCAATATTTCAATTAATACTTGTCCTCTAAAACGCCAAATCAGAGTCAATTAAATGATATTGGAATTATTTAATCCTCTGAATTGAATGCCATTGTCTAGGATGCACACAGTCTGATATCCATCTCCTAGAAAGCCACCTGGCCAAGTGCCAATTAAAATTTTCCAACTTCGTTTGGTCGGTCGTCAGGCTTCCAGCATCATTTTATATCTAAACGCACATTGACGAAACTTCATCGCATATGCACGTACATTGATGAACTTTAACCGCATCGGTTGCTTAATTACCTTACTCTTTCAATAAGGACCTAACGGCTATCGGCAACACATTTACACTCCTTGTGTATCCAGTCATTTATATTGCAAGCAGTACACATTGCATAGGGAAAATAAAAGGAGAAGTTGTGTCCACTTATTGCCTCTAAAGCAAAAACAAACAAGACAACTGAATTAATAATTAAAACAGTGCATTGTGTAAGGAATCTATCGTTCATTACAGTACTCAATACCAGATACACAGACACGGCATTATACAGAAATTGATTTCCGGAACCTGATTGTTATGAAACGATCCCCAAAATCCTTTCGAGTGTCATTTGAAAGGAAAGCTCTGGCAAATAATTTAAATTCAAACTGAAGTGTGGGTCTGCGTGCAGAACGTACTTTGCAAAACATCTCGTCATCGTTTATATTAATCAGCTTGAGAAAATTAACAGCAAATTCCAGATACTTACCCAAAACTCGTTCATTCGATTAGTTTAATTCCCTTTGCCTTTCGGTGAGTGCTAAATCTAAGATATGTAAGCTCTACTCGGTCTAACTGACCGAAACAAGACGAAAATTAATTGTATATATTAAAATATAAATCAATATGCTTGTATTGTGTTTTTCACCTTGATGGTCAAATTTGCATATTTTTGATTTTTAATATTTATTTACTTCTAAGAAAAGCGAATTATTTCGACGGTTTCCCACATTTTTCCTGAATATGAGAAAGCTACTTTCATGCAAGCTATACGGGTCGTTGTTTTTTCGTCGTTAATTCTTCAAACTATGGGACTACCAATCCAGCACTTGTTAGTGCTTGGGGCTTCTCTTCAATGTGTCCGTCAAGCATCGAACCGAAGTCAAATATGACGTCGGCTGTATGGAAAGGCAAAGTATTTGAATAAATTATTGCATTAATCAAATATAACAGAAAGAATCTGACGCCAATTAAAAGAAAAATGCACTTTGGTAAAACCTGACAAATCAGTTGTTCATTATTGATAGCTTTGGGACTGTTACATACTTGTGTGGGCTCAACTATTGGTACTAAAAGACCTGATTTGATGACATTAAAAAATGTAATTTCAGTAAATTCCAAAATTGAAAGCGTTATAAAATTGTGTACTGGTTCCAATGTATGGCAATAGTGCGACCGATTTATAAAGCTGACATAAAAAGACGTCCTGAGCTACAGGCCCATTTCTATACTTCCTTTAGTTGATAAAATACAGGAACAAGTAATGGCGCAACAACTTCAAAGCTACATCGCCAAATACAACATTATAAATAAAAATCAGTACGGGTTTACAAAAAACAAAAGCACTAGCAAGTTTCTCATTGAATTCGCAAATCTTATTAACCCGACTCTCAATAAAAGCTTCCATAATCTTCATCGACTTCAAAAAAATCCTCTGATACATTAAGGTGCAAATAACTCTTTGAGATGCTGGAAAAGATAGGGATACGAGGATATAATACAGATCGGTTTAGACGCTACTTAACAAAAAGAAAAACAAGATTTTCCCTTCCGATGATATAGTAATAGTTGTCAGCCATAGAGACTTATCCATAGCATAATACAAGGAGAATTCGATTTAGTAATAAGATGGTGTTACGATTTCTAACTTATAATCAATATTAAAAAAACAAAACTAATCCACATCAGACCCGCGCTTGTAAGGAAAACAATAATGAACACAAAATTCCACAACACCAAATGCTTACATCAAAACGCTAATGAAGAGAAACTTAATCATGATGACAAATGTCAGGAGTTAATTGAAAATATACAACATTTTGAAGGGTGAAACAATTTTAACAATTTTTGTTTTTGCATTTTTTTTTTTACTTTAAAAATGAATTTAATTTTCAAAGTTTGGGGCACAACAGAAAGTCCTTAATGTCCCTATAAAGTCACCAAAGTGATGCGCAAAAGTACCGATAGCAGGTAAGCGTACGAGCACTCTTTACGGCCCTATGGGGGTTCTCTACATTACACGGAGAACCAACCGCAATTCCAACCCAATTTCACCCGCTAACAGCACACCACCTCAACCCCAATCCCTCCGTTCAGCTATTTCACCTGTAAAAAAAATATCCCAAAATAACGCAATACTGAATTCCTTATTTTATGCAGGTAATGCATAATTGAATTCAGTACCACTTGACACACCCGCACCCCTTTTCATTAACCCCATGAGATTTCCACCGGAAATCTCAAAGTCATATTGGTTAGCAACAACCAAGTCTAACCAAACGACGCGGTTGCATCATCGCAAAACCGCTTGGGTAATTTTCAAATTCTTCGACTTTGGTTCCCACGAAAATTATTCCCAAGCTATGGCAGCCTTGTAGCGTCCTACGAACGCACAATTCCGCCCAGGTAAGGTTGCAAACCTTCAAGGAACTTACTTACCTTATCCATTACACGTGCCCACAGACACGTGTCCCCAAAGCTC
Source organism: Microdon myrmicae (assembly GCA_963931805.1). Lineage (NCBI taxonomy): Eukaryota > Metazoa > Arthropoda > Insecta > Diptera > Syrphidae > Microdon > Microdon myrmicae. Next base: position 51,591,623 of record OZ007499.1, on the reverse strand, counting down.
TTAATCAGACCTGTAACAAGGGCATAGGAAGCTGAAACAATGTTGAACCCGACATCAAAAAAACAAGGAACTTAACGTTCAAAAACTTTCAGCATCGAGTCAACGCATCCATTCATAGTATGCAAAAACAATTCCAGATTACAGGCTATAAATCTTCCATCCAAAGCATCTGCACGATGTTTACCAGGAATTACATTTTCGGTAGATAAATAACAACGGATGCATACGCTGGGAGCTAAACGCAAGAAAGCATAACGCCTATCCGCGGCCAAAATTGTAAACAACCGTAATTATCGCAACAAGATAATTCGGAAGATTTACAAGTCCAACGCCAACAAAGGAAATACTCCGGTCCCACGATTCCTTTGTAAAAATTTCACACCCATTAGAAGGATCTAATGGATTTCGGTTGTGTTTACAAAAGGCAAACAACCACGGGCTGTACGCCCGAACAATCATCTCCGTTCTGCGCGCCAGATGTTTTATGCAAATAGAAGTGGCACACAATCGACAAGCGTCGATCCGAACTTCGATCACCACCACGGATGGTGATGATGATATAAGGATGTATGCGTCGAGGGACTTTCTCCTTTTCAGGCACCTAAATTACCCATGGGCATTAATAACATGCCGTTAACAGATACTCTGGAAAATTCTGTTAGCGGATGAAATGAAAGATTTCTTCTGGCAGACGTAGATACGATCTGTATTAGGTTTTGGTTTTTGGATGGAAATGGTTAGTGAGATTCGAATCGTCAAAGGGTCGATATAGGACTTCCGAGCGGAGAGAACAGACGGTCGGATAGGAGGGAACGAATAGGAGGAATTGAATCGCGTTACACCGGTGTTAAAACGTAGAGCGTTAGAACGTGTGTGTCATCGCTAATATGTCCCTAAGACACATTATTGTATGTTTAACGATTTGTGCAAAATATATAATATAAGTAAAGTTAAAATAGAAGGCGATTTCCGATGTTTTATTTGTGACGGCATTCGATCTGGTGCATCATATTCACCGTGTGACGTACTTCCTCTGGATTCTCATAGACAATTAATCGCATCACCGAAGTGGCTACATTACCTCGCCAAAGCCTCCCTTCGACTTCCCCCAGACACCGTATTCGCTGGGGATCAATACCCTCTTTATTCAGGTGAATAGCACAAACCACTTTCCTTTCCATCTCATTTTCCTCTTTGCTGAGTACATTGCACTCTGAGATCAGACCGATGTCCTAACTAGTTCAGTCGGTCATCACCCTATCAAGCGTTCCGCATGCACGCTAAAGCCCAAAGCAATTCCGAGATCATCGTGCTCTCCTTTTGGTTTACTCATTCACCCTATGTCCATCGACTGTCGAATGAATGCACAAGTGTTTATTCACCTCGATGGGCTGGGAAGTGAAAGAATACAGAAGAGAGCACGATTATCATTGGTCGATCGTTGTACACATCCCAAACGACAATTTTCATCCCTGATTGGGATCATTCGATATTCAACCTCCAAAGCGCGCACACGTTCAAGAATCGTGAATTTTTTATTTTACAAGAGTCGAGCAGTCCACATTAATCCCCGGTTTAAGTGTATCGAATAAAAACTATTAACCATTAATAAAAGGATGAAGTGATCATATCAAAATTATACATTTTTTTAGAGGAAATTTATGTGAACATATTCAGAAATTTAGAGTATCCAATCATCATCATCATCGGCACTACAACCGGAGACCGGTCTTAGCCTTATTTAGCAAGTCCTGAGGCTTGTTAAATTTGCCATAATGATTTTGTTTTTTCCGGGCAAGGTCATTAAGTCTTGCGCCCGAGGGCTCTCCAACGGCGAATCGAACCCCGGTCTCCCGCGTGACAGGCGGGTATTCTAACCACTATACTATCGAGGAGCCCAAAAAAGTATCCAATAACTTACGTTAATAAAGACGCTCTATTGAAATTAAGCAGTTTTCTGAAGAAAACACCACAAAAATAAAAAGAACTTTAATACAGCAAAACTTTCATGCAAGCTATACGGGTCGTTGTTTTTTCGTCGTTAATTCTTCAAACTATGGGACTACCAAAAATAAATGAAGACAAAACAAAATATATGATTATGGCGAGAGCAGGTGGATCTCAGATAACACATATAAACGTCAGAGGTAAGATATTTGAAAAAGTTAAAGAATTTAAATATCTGGGAACGATACTGACGGCCAGTAACGAAATGTCGAAGGAAATTAACAAGAGACTGCATTCCGGCAACGCGAGTTGGCACGCAGTCAGTAAACTGCTGAAATCCAGACTGCTATCACGTAACATGAAGCTCCGTGTCTATAGAACCATAATCATGCCGATTGTTCTATATGGATGCGAAACATGGGCTCTCACAAAACGGGAAGAAAACAAATTCCGCGTATTCGAGAATAAAGTTTTGAGGGGCATCTTTGGAGGTAAATACGACGAGGAGGCAGGACAATGGAGGAGACTCCATAACCACGAATGGCGCGAATGGGGAACGATAGGACCGTGCATAGAATTCTTGACGGTAGACCAACGGGAAAGAGACCGGTAGGACGGCCGCGACGGAGATGGGAGGACAATTTTAGGTTTGACCTTGAGGAGATCAGATCGGGTGGCCAAACGTGGTCGAAGAGTGCACAGGACCGGGAACGATGCCGGAGTCGAGTCGGTGAGGTTATGAACTTCCGAGTTCCCACAGGCCAATAAATAGTATTAGTAAATCTACAAATCTAACTTTACAAACAATACAATACTCCTGCTGCGTCTGCTGCTATTACGTGTGTAGAGTCCTTTTGGGAATTGAGCAATTTGTATTCGATCTACACATTTTGTCATGAGGTGAGTAATTAGATGTTGAACGTGTTGTTCTTCTGGGAATAGAGTGCGCTGTTGTTTGATGAGACGTATTGCTGGGCATACGGTGATGGATCGCTAACAATATCAATAGCGTTATAGTTTTGCGGCTAATTTAAATCAACTCGTGAATTTATTGGATTTATTGGACGCAGACATAACAATAACAATTCACAATTTTTAATTTTTTCTTTTGCCGATATTTTAATAAGGATGACACTTGGATCAATTAGGCATACAGAATGTTTGATACCAACAAGATGGTACCACCTCACAGAGCTCGTTCTAGGATGCAAAGTTTACAAACAATTTTCCCCAACATAGTTGGTGTATACCAATACCAATAGATTGATACTTAAAGATAATATTCGAAAAGATATGACTGAAATAACACCAGACGTCTGGGAAATTGTTATAGAAAATGTAAATGAAAAATTGAAAATAAAAGAGCTCACCTTTGCTTTGCGGCGCCAGGCGGCCACTTGGTAGACATCCTATTGCCTTCATAATGCCAATGGCCAAGTATTCGATAAGCAAAGTTTAAATTATAATAGGTTGACAAGATAATTGCCGGTTTTACACATAGATGGTATTAGCAATTTTTTGAACTACTTCTGTCAATGTTATTATCTTTTCCTTCCTGCAATTGTTATTTATCACTTTTAGCTTGCTTTAGAAACAATTTGATCGTAATTTTATTTACAGGTGTTGGCTTAGTGCCAATTACCTCATATATTGCCTTTCTATTTCCGTAAGTTACGTGATGTATATGATGATGAGACAATGGTTTGATCAATCTCGTTCTGGTAGTTTTTCTATCAAAGACGACCACCACTCTGGTCGGTCAACCGAAGCGAATGATGACAAAATCAAAGGCATAATCGAACTGAATCGTCATATACTTGTGCCAGAGATTGCAGAAAAGTAAAATGTATCACATAAAACAATTGAAAATCATTTAAAATGTGGCACATAATTTTGGGTTCCACGTGAATTGAAAGACAACGCACAATTAACACAACTCATCAACATCTCCGATTTGAATCTCAAAAGCAATGAAATCAAACTTTTTTAGAAACCAATTATTATTGATAATTAAAAGTGGGTTGTTTACGTTAATATCGATCGAAAACGATCATCTTCCAAGCGTAATGAACCCAGATAAGCCACATTGTAAGCTGAATTACACCAAAAGAAGATCATGATGTCAATTTGGTGCGGTTATAAATATATCGTGTATTTTCCGTTTCTTCTAAGGAGTCAAACCATCAATTCCGATGCCCACAGGCACCGATTGAACAAAGTTAGCGAAGCGATCAAAGAAAAACGGCCAAAATTGGTGAATCACAAATGTGTTGTATTCCACCATGACAACGCTGGACCACACACACTTTTGGTCACTCACCAAAAATTGTTCGACCTTGGTTGGGAAGTGATGATCCACTATATACCCCTGACTGTGCACTGCGAATTACCTTTTAATTCTATCCTGGCCAATCTCCTTGAGTAGTAAAACTTGCAATGATGATAACTCTGTGAAATCGTACTTGGTTCAGGTTTTTGCCACCAAAAACCGGAAATTCTAGAGTGTGATATCATGAAGCTTACAAAAAGACGACAAAATGGTATCCATCAAAATCAAAATATTTCATCGAACAAAGTTCATTCATTGTATAAAAAAATTGTTTGTATGAAAAAAACGGCAATTACATTCTTACCTGCCCAATAAAATCGTGTTCCATTTAAAAGTCGATCTAGAATATATAAAGCACCTTGCAGTATTATGCATACCCACAGCAGCAAATCCAACAACCTGTGGGTGTACGTATTTGCATGAGGTGCCGTCACGGGCACAGGTTCACAAATACTCCCGTGAATGATCAGTATTGAGTTGGTAGTTGATCACTGGACTTTACCACTCCTTGGACGAAATGATGTCTGTTCACCTTTTCAGTAGCTCTTCGTCTTGTTTCGCGCAAGGGAAATAAAATAAAACTCGAGTTTTCGTTTAAAATGTTATTTGCTTACAAGATTTTGCACTACAAGTGTAACTGAACGTTGAATTTCATTTTGGTAAACCAGGTTAATTATTTAGTCTTTTCTGTTAAAATTGTGAACATAAAATAGTTGATACAAACTTAAGGCACATGAACACTGAATTTAATTTAGTAGACCAGGTTGATTATTTAGTCTTTTCTTTAATGCTGTGAACTTAGACTTTGATACAACTTAGTGTGAACGAAAGCTGAATTCACTTTGGTAACGCAAACTAATTATTTACTTGACCCGACTCGCGCGCACTCGCTGATGGTGGTGAAGCTCGACTTCGACTCTGATGGTGGTTGATTTCCGACTCCCAGTGTGCGCGCTCTTTGATGGTTATTTCTCGACTCCTTGACTCGTGCAGAGTCGGCCATCCGCTAAGGGTGGGTTTTCGTTTCCGAGAGAAACGTGAAGTTTCTCTCTGCGGTGACCAATAGGAGAGGATGTTTCTGCCGATCTTGGCGGGATTATTTCTCTTGCCCATGTTGCCAAGTCATGGGCAAACGAAAACGAGAAAAAAGGAAATGAGACAAAGGGCATCATCATAGTGTGCATGTAGCTGCGCAAATAGTCTCCATGCCATTAGGGCAACTTGTGCCACAAGCAAATAAGATACTTGCACAACGTTGATTGTGCACGGTATCGATGCCGGTAGCCGGAGTCGAATTCTTTGTGTGCATGTTTTCATGCTGCAGAATTCGATTCTTGGCGGCAGGACGCGAGATGCGTGAACTGCTTTTGTCGGCTGGACAAAAGTTGGTGTGACTGTAGACAAGTCAGAAAAATGTGCTGCGCACGTGTGTGGCGGGGTATACTGGCTGCCAGGGGCGCCGCTCGGTTTCCCAATGTATGTTGCATGTATGTTAAAGTGTCGTTTTCAGGGATAGTGATGAATTAAATGCATGAAATGGTGTGATGCCTGGCAATGGGGGTTGGGGTTGGAATTGTGGTTAGACTTGTGGGTGAAATTGTGGTTGGACTTGTGGGTGAAATTGTGGTTGGTTCTTAGCGCGATATTAGAGACCCATTAATTATTCAAGAAATAACACTCGTTTCATCCTATGAGAGTAATATTCAATTTATTCTCTTAAGACTGTTCCGGCCAACTAAAAACGTTCACACCGACTCGATTGTTGGTATTTTATTTTAATTAATTGATTGTTTATATATTTATTTATTTTTCACGCCTGCCATTCATTTCGTTTGCGGTTGGTAATCAATATTTCTTGCTTGCATTTGAAATAAAAACTTTAGAAAGATGAGGGTGCACCGACCAGGCGGTTGCGAAAATTTTTGCAAACAGACATTTTTGGATGGCCTAATAATGCCGTCCGGTGATGTTAACCCGATGAAGTATTATTGTATACAGCGGTTACCATCTGGAGGCATTCAAGAACAATATAAATCAATATATTTTTTCCTCCTCTTCCCTCTCCAACTTCTTTCAGTTTAATATTACTATTTTTTAATAAAAGAAAAAAATGTGAAGAAAGAGAATCTAGTAAGCTAGAGAATCATGGGAATAATTCATTGACACTAGTCTCTTTGAAAGAAATAACTTAATGCATCTAAGTACATATTTACAATTAAGTATTAATAACGGTGTTGTGGATATCCTTTACTCCGAGTGGTAAGTAAATGTATATATGTAGATTTGTTGGGATATTATATGAATGTTAGTGCTGTTATAGGCTGTTATCCTTTGTCTTCGCCAAGTTGCGGCATGCAATCTATGGCTTTGGAGCGCCAGTGGTTGCCCGTTGTAGCATAGCGTAAACTTCTGTTTTTTGTTTTTGTTTTATATCCACATTTATTCAACAATTCAATTACATATTTCACTTAAGACTAAATGTTAACATCTATTTTACAAATAACATTCTTACATTAACTTACTGGCTCTTCGCAAGCACTCTAAATTACACATATAGGGGGTTGACAAGCAAAATAAAAATAAAACAAAACGGACAAACATAAACAAGGAATAAAGGAATACAAAAAAAAATTAAAATAAAAAAAAAAATTTAAAATAAAAAAAAAACAAAATTAAAAGATAAAATAAAAATAATTGGGAATTGGAGATAGGGGGAAGGAAAGCGGTGCGCCTGAGTGGAAAACTATGTTTGGGGACGTGTAGTCCTTTCTTCATCACTGATCCACCACCAGTCGGGATGGGATCGATGTTTTATTGATTTATCTCTTTCACCGATCACCATACTAAAACGCAAGGGATCTGGAAAATTAGAGATACCGTTATCGAGCGTAAACTTCTTCTCGGGTAGTGATGTACCGCAGCAGCGGGAAGTCTTACGGGGACAAACTGTACAGCCCGTAACCGGTTATCCGCCTCCTCTGGTTGTAATAATGTATTTAAAGATCTTAAGTGGGCTTACCCTTACCACTATGTTTCTTGCTGGATTCCCTCCAGTTCGCCATCTCGCCACTACTCCGAAAGGAAACTCTACCTAACCGACCCAAGCCGATGCCGGTTCGTGCCTCAGCTCGCATTTACTTGTGGACCATAAAAGGGGGTCCAGGAATATAGCTAATTATTAGTATAGAGTTTTAAGTTAATGTGGAGCATCAAATAAATGCAAATCTAAATCTTAAAATAGATCTAAAGAAAATAGATATAAATCGTTACTATCTCTCGGTGGGGCAATGGTAATGGGGGAGGCTATTACGCAACAACGGCACATTCCTTTTATTATAATTCTGCGAATGAAAAACTTTAGATCGATCCTCAAATGTTCGTCAATCAATCAAGCCCATTTCCTGATGTTAAGAAGTGCTCTTCCGCCTATATATTAAAAGAAATCCCAATTCACAACGTTTTCCGGTAAAGTTGTAATAAAACAAAAGAAACTGGATTATGGGATATACAATCCTCAGAGGGTGACAGCAATCTCTCATCTTACCTCATGACAGGGATACACAGATAAATCGTATTTAAACATTAATGTCATACAATTATCGTTGCAATAAAGTCCCTCTTGAGGCCACTACATGAATCTACCGTGTTTTTAAAAAAAATTCAGAGCTCTATATCTTCCGCGTCCAAAAATGTACATGTTCTTAGTACTGAGAAAAAAACAGACAAGTACTTAGTTTTTGATATGTATAGTACAAAGGCAAACCCGGGTCCCTTTTCCTTCTCGGAAGTTACTAAAGACTTGATAGTACAATCCATTGGCATAACATATACAATAAATAAAACTCTGAGGATTCAAAACCTTTCTACTTTAGACAATAATAAAATATTTCACGTAGTTTGAAATGAGCAAAAATTCACTCTGAGATGTTCGCACTGTCACTAAACAAACATTATAATCAATGCATCAAAAATTTACTCATACGTTTTAATCTGCTTTACACGAACACAGCATCTTCTTGGTAAATGATTCTTCTTCTCTAAGTTTAACTCTCTCAACAGAGAATTAATGTACGCAAGTACCGTACTTGAATTAAAGTCATTTTCATTGCTATCTACTTCGGAGTGTGTTACCATTTACCTTTGCATTCAGGTAAATGTGATATTCTAGTCATCGGCTGCTGCACGCGAAAGCTTCAAATATTGTCATATACGAAGTTCATTAATTACGTTCTTTATCCAGAATTCGTACTTACAGGAAGAACAAACACAAACGGTTCAAATCTATTTAATTTCCCCACTGACTATTTGAAATTATCTTAAGTGATCTGCTAATCACTTATTTGCGAGATTTTACTCTATAAAGTTAACATAAGTTAGTTAATGTCATCATAATTCTTTTAAAATTATGAAAACTAATAATAATGACAATAATAAGTCAATGTTGTTTTTAATATGATACATTTTAAGAATGCACTTTCGCCACATTGTAACTCAGCCTGTGTATATCATTCTATAAGGCTCTTAAGATACCGATCCTTCAATCAATCAGTAATTACAATGATCGTCCGTTTTATCTCTTGTCCATTAAGAGAACGGAGACGTTTTAATTAAAAATGAAAAGGATTAAGAAAAAATCCTGATTCAACGAAATGGAACACTAAAGTATCTCCTCTCCGTACAGATATGCACATTTTGATTGGAATTGAAATTTACACTCTTGAACTGAAGTTGTCCTTTGAGCTCTAGTCCAGGGAATTATCGGAGTGCTGATACGTTCCCTGTAGAATACATAGAACCAATTAAATCGCATAGATACGGATACGGGGCTTTTTTGTTTTACAATTCTGAGTAAGCACTTAAATCCGGTTAAAAGAAAAACGAAAAGACGATACGATATATGGCATGAAATGCTCAAAGAGTATTGTGGGGAGGAAGTATTGTGCCAATACACGGGCACACGGTTCACTTCGTCCTCCATCCAATTGTCACATCACTAAAAGGAAGAGAAACTGTTCACCACATCCAGCACTTTGAATAAAACACACGAATTTAATGTTCGAACGATCCTTTATCTTTATATTTAACAAATTTGCAAAAAGCAACCGGAGGAGGCAATTATTATTTAATTGTTCTGTATGGGACACTACACTAACCGAATACATTTTTGTGGCACGCGACTCTCGACTCGACAACGTAAAAAGTATGAACACTACTCCGGGGCGATGCACACGCTAAAGGAGGTAGACGACGACCGCTCCGGTTAGTGGTTTGAATAAGACTCAAACGATATCCTCTCCAATAAGGATATCGTTTTTTACCTACCACCAGGGAAACGTAAAGTCTCTCTTGGTCGTATAGGAAACCAGATCTTGTAATACAGGTCATGGTGGTATGTGTGGGATCGTTGAGATCAATGCTATTCACACGTGCAGTGGAACAGCGAAACAGGCAGGCGACAAAGACAAAAGAAAAGGCGACCAAATGGTTCGCTCTTTAATGAGGGTCATGTTTATACGATGCCTCGTCGCTATTTTCGACGTTGGGAGAAAAAGGTGCTAAAAGCAAATTGGATGTTTATGGCATCTCTGGCTGCAATAGAAACCGGGTTCATATTTGCATTAGGAAATGCTGGAGAATTTGGTTTCAGCGTCTATTGCGCTAATTATATGCAGCTGCTTGGGTTGTTTGTTGGTAAGACAAACAAAAAAGGTTGCCAGGCAATGTATATGAAAAGGTATATGGCGCGGCTGGGAAAATAGACGGCGCGATATTTATGGTATTTGTCTGGTACCGAATTGGTTCAGAATACCAAATAAGCAAACAAAGAAATCTTATGAAAAATTGTATGCGAAGGGATGCATGAAGGTAAGTTTTCTTTATAGGGATTTTAGGGTTAAAATAATTGGGTCTGTTTGATGCGTGAAGCATCTAAGATGCTAATGCGAATTGCATTAGCGAAAGCTGGTGCAGACCCGGGTTATGGTTATGGGGGTTTTTTCAGGAAGGCGAGCCGTGGGATCTGGCGGAATCGCCACAGTATATCCTGAGGGCTACTTTCCGTATCATTGGAACGAATGAATATTTAATCCAGTAACCCCTAGGCAGTATTGCAAAAAAAAAGGAAAACCAAATCGAACAAAGTGGAATCTTTGTTATGCACCTCAATAATTGTTGAATATCAACTTCGAAAAATTATTAACATCCAGTTAACTTCTAAATAAGTTAATTTAGGAATAGGTATTAAAGAATGTAACACAATCTTCTTATAGTTTTGTTGCATTTGACGGAGTCTCAGATTTAAAAGCATTCCTTTTGAGACATCAGAATGTTAATTATAAGTTCAAACTTATGCAAACTCAGAAACTTTACTAAAACAATTTCATCAACTAATTACATATACCTGCCTCATACGTGAATTAAGTTCATACTAAATAATTAAGTGTTTCAAATTACAATGTGTGTTATCTTCGCCCCGTCATAATCGCGTAGTCATTTGTAAGTGGGCAATCAATCCTCCATGTTATTATAGCACAGAGTTAATTATACTTCAAATATCACTTCACCTACCAAGTGAAAATTGAACTAACAAAATGCGTTATAGTAAATTTCTTAGACATAGTTCGTTTTCGTAGTTTTCTAAATGTAATTTATTGCTGCAAACCACATATAAGAATTGTTTAGAGTAGCCATTTATTTATGTAATAGTCATTTATTCAAGGTTTTCTCTGATTGAAATTATCATAATTTAGCTGAAGTTATACCACCAAAACGTGACTGAGCTTTCTGATCGCAGATGATCATGATATTGGCATGAGGGTCCGACAAATTGCTAAGTCACCTCAGAAACTACTGAGCAATCGTTTGATTTCCATACTGAATTATTATTACATATTGTGTAATCTATTACGAAGTATATAACGAACACTTCGACGCCCGCAATTATTGCTTTTGTGGCTATTTAACTAGAATTTCGAGCAACTAGCAATTTCCTGGACATAAAAGACGGAGATATTAATGGCAAATGAAAACTTGAAACACCAGATTATATCGATGGAAGAGAGAATGCTAGTTTGAGCTCAAGAGATCTTTTGCATATCTGCTATTGTTATAAATCCAATCGTCTCCCTAACCTTGGATAAAAACGAAACCAACCATGTCTGTTTTTTTTTGTTTTAAATCCGCATTTATTTCCAATACAATTACACATTTTACCTAAGACAAAATGTTAAATTCTATTTTATACATTCTTAGATTAACTTACGGGCTCTTCCCAAACACAACAATATCAATTTTTTTTCTTATGCACACAAGATATTTGTTATTTTACGTGTGATCATAATTTATGTGCCTATATGTATGGCGTATTTGTCTTTAATAAATATATATGTATAGATATACATATATAATTATATATACATATATATATACATATATATATTTCATTTATTAGATATTTATATATATATATATATATATATATATATATATATATCGGGTTTTCCAATAGGGACTTGACAAAGATTTAATTTGTGAACGCACCCTTTCACCAATCATCGAAGTGTCACTTTATTCAGTAACCTCAACATTTTCGTCATGGTTAAGTTCACGAACGAACAACGTCTGCAAATTATAAAAATTTGCTAGCGAAATTTGGAGTCGGTGATCGCAACTTTAAGAGCGTTAACTCTAATTTTCGGTCGTAATTCTCGCTCTAGTAGACAGGCAATAACAAGTTTAGTGCAAAAATTTGAGTCTACATATTCGTTGTGTGATGTTGGCGTGCCAGTGAGACACCAGGTTGGTCGAAGTGTCGAAAATATCGCTGCCGTTCAGACGTCCGTAGCAAACGACCGAAATCAGTCAATTCCATGGCGTTCTTAAGAATTGGGCATCGCCCAGACCACTTTATGGCGAATTTTGCGTAAGAATCTTGGTTTACACCCATACAAGATTAAGCTGACTCAAGAATTGTAGCCGATGGACCATTTGAAGCCACGTACGTTCTCCGATCTGGAAAAGATGTGCCAAGATGTTGAATTTCATCGCAAGATCATCTTCAGTGACGACGCTCATTTTTGGCTCAATGGGTTCGTCAATAAGCAAAACATGTGTTATTGGTCGGCTGAAAATCCACATGTGCTTCATGAATCACCACTTCATCCACAAAAAATAACTGTTGGGTGCGGTTTGCATAACGATCGTCACGTTACTGTGAATGGCCATGATTACCGATTATTTTTGGCCCGAATTTGAAGATATGGACTTGGGCGACATGGGGTTTCAACAGGACAGTGCCACAAGCCACACAGCACACGATACAATCGATTTATTGAAGAGTAAGTTTGATGAGCGTGTTATCTCAAGAAATGTGCCAGTCGGTTGGCCACCTCGTTCGTGCGAATTAACGCCTCTAGACTATTTTCTTTAGGGCTACGTTAAGTCTTATGCCTTATGACTTAACGTAGCCCTAAAGAAAATAGTCTAGAGGCGTTAATTCGCACGAACGAGGTGGCCAACCGACTATGCCAACAAGCCGACGATGTTGGAAGAGCTCAGAGCCAACATCGAACGCGAAATAGCGGCCGTTTCGGCGGAAATGTGTGGCGTTTTCAATAACGCCAACGCTCGCCTCTTCCAGGTACAACACCTAACTTCCCCCTAGGGCAATCAAAATGATATAAAACAAGTATTGTGGCAGTTCCATTGAACGCCACTACTCACCTTACAACCTATGATGAAGAAGCAGTCTTCCTAAAACACATTAAAACATGTACTTACTTCCCATAGTTGTACCAATATCTTTAGAAAGGCTTTAGAACTATAATTGCGCTGATGCAAAATCCATCAGCAACAAATAGGTGTTTTTCCGCAAGGGCATGGTCGCATTAAACGCATCATGTGCCTTAAAAGCAATTTGGTTGCACCATCAAGCAACCAACATTAACCGAAGCACATCAATGAGATATCTCCTAACGACTCTGCCGCACAGGAGCAGGAGATGTTTCTTCTTTTCCTTTTTATCTATGCCCACATCGGTCGGCCATCCGATCGACAAGTACATTAAGGCATACGGCTTACCGCCCAAGAAAATCGAGTCCTCAAAATTGGAAAATTACCAGCGAGAATTCGACTGCTTGGAGATGCCGCCAAGATGTGCACGATCAGCATAAATGCTGTACGCAGGTGCTGATCGTGTAAACACAAAATATCTACGTCGAGGTATTTGTACCAGCGCAACCATGCCACTTAATGTTCCCCTTGTGGATTCGGTGATCCACGGTCCGCATACTCGAGGATACACGCCATCAGCCGCAGAAACGAGTATCGTGCGTGTGTTTCACCTTTTTTTGTTGGACCAATGCAAGGAAAATCATCCCTTGTCGGGCACCGAAGCAATGTACGAAATTTGCTGTGCTGTCGTCTTCGGTAAATGAATCTTTAATCGCTATACGGATTCCGTGGAGGCAAGTCGTTCCTCCACGTTAAATAATTCGAGTCGAATATTATCAACAGTCGGTGGACGAGGTCCCGGAGTGTTTCGGTTAACATAAAAATAAAATCAGTTTGGTTGTGTTACGGCGACAACCACCCATCCCATAATACTTACTCCTTTGGAGCCAGTCTCCACCACTAATTGCGATGCACGCCAAAAATATCCACTTAAAGGATGAGACCCTACCCAAGTCAGAGCATTACCCCATACCGCAAATGGCCCCACATCAATTGATACTAAGCAAATCGAACTAAACGTTCAATTTGCGCTAATCAATTCAACTCCGAGAAAATTGAACTAAACGTTCAATTTGCTCATATTAAAAAACGTAGACAGGATAATCGAACCAAAGGTTCGCAACAAACATCCCCTAAGAGCCAAATGTGCGGACTAGATGCCTTTCTTCAAACGAAATCGTTGAGAATCGTAAAATGCGCGCCAGGAATTTTATGATCCCTTGGAAAAATGGTTACCTAAAACCATTAACATCAATCAGGGTCGGTTTACGTTTTAACCAAACCAAGCTAAAACAAACAACATGCACCATAAAACGAATTGCACGTTCGTTTAGCACCTAACAACATAGAGGATTATAAATGTGTATTAGCACGAACCTCTGTTGATTTTTCCTTTGTGTTTCCTCTTTTGATTCCAAGCTGGGAAAGATAAAGAAAGGAAATAGCGACTGGCAAAAGGGCCAAGTAGGAAAAAGGACATTTCCTTCGATCTGCAGGATGAACAAAAAGGGTCTTCGTGAAACAAGTTGTTTGGAGACATAATACAATATATAATATATAAATATATAATTTTGATTATGAAGTAATCTATCCTTGTTAGTCCTGATTTGTCGTACAGGAATTTATTGGTGTAGAACTTCTTATGTTGCGACTCTGCTGATCTATACATGCCAGGGCAAGAAAGCAAACATAGCCTCTCGAACACACGAAACTTCTCCATGAATGGGGATATATTGCAACATACCGGGCAACCATTCACCAATGTTGGTCGGATGAATGCTGAGTATGGTATTATTTTGACTTTAGAGCCTAGAAGACTAGTGCGAAGTGGACTTCTTGCCATTGCATATGCGTTTTTAGCTGAAAAAACGGCAGCTGCTATATGCTTATCAAAGTAAAGATACTGATCAAGCCAGATACTGTGGCAGCACTTCCCAAAAGAAATCAAATGTTAACAACCTTACCGGCCGACGAGCTGAATGAGGAGAGACTGTCGGTTAGGTAGTAGAAAAAGAAGAAAAGTCTGTCGATGACAAGGAGCGAAAAGAAAAAAAGGTGTACGTTGATGCAATAAGTAGATGACGAGTGTTTTATTCGAAAATATATATTTATTCAATAGTGTCTAAAAATAACGAGTGTTTTATTGAGTTTAATGTATCTATTACTTTGATCTTACAATACCAAGTATTATTATAACACTGGAAAGAAAAGGTGGTACTTTAACATCATTCTGTATTAAATTGTGAGGAACACTGTGGCGGTTCTACGAACCACACAACCCACTATAGGTTGAGATGTCGTTTCCGCCAAGGAACACACTCACCTTTATCCATCACACGTGCCCACAGACACGTGTCACAAAAGTCCTTACTCCCACCTGAAACAGAAGGTAACATTTCACACACCAACATTGAATGAAATAGCAAAAATCAATCGAACTACACGTTCAAAAGTCTCTAATATTGAATTCAACGTATCCGATTCGACGCGCCAATTCAACGCATCCAGTCCAACGCATCCAATTCAGGGCATCAATGCAATACATCCACTAAATGCGTTCTTCAGTAAACAAACCGAACAACGAATATCTCCACTTGTAGCTAACAGCAATTAGCACCTAATTATGTATCAGTTTGCGACCGGAGTTTATAACGCAGACCTTAATACAAACATATAATTAGCACCTAAATTCCCAGCATGACCCAAAACCTAAAAGGAACACTTGTGCAAACAAAGGATAAGATTCGCGCCGACCAAGAGTCGTGCAATCATAAACAATCTCAACGTAGATCGCTTACTAGATGTTTATGATTTGGAAATGCAAACAAAAAGCTATACCGATCCCACGGTTCCTTTGTACCCATCTGAAGCACACAAGAACCCTCGTTGTCTTGGACCAAATGGGAAACACAAATAAATCCCAAGAAAAGATCGAAAATTAAGCGGCGGTACGATCAATCGTTCAAACAAAGGAACAAGATTCCGATAAGGAAGACGGAAAGGATAATGATCTGTGATGGGAAAATTTTCTTTGTTAACTGGATAGGAAATTTTCTGATTCAGATGGGGGATGAAAAAAAATTGAAATGGGGAGGAGAATTTTCAGTATACTTCGAGCATCAGTCCAGTTAGAGAACTAGAGGAGGAAGTATTCGCATATCGCAAAGAACGAAAGGTATCGTGTGTCGGAAGAACAAGACAACGAAAGTAACGGCGTCCCATAAATTAATAAGTGTGCTATTAAGTAAAACATTTTTTGTAACCGTAGATAGTGATAAGCGAAATTAAGTACAGGTAAACCTGCGCTGATTTCGACACGTCGCTCGCAATCGTGTAGTTACGTCGCCTAAAACACATCCCCGGATATAAGAGTTAAAATATTGTAAAGTGATATTGACGCACTAACATAGAACAAAAATAAAACGATATTAAAACAAAGTCAAGTACAATGTTTCATTTTTGGTGGGCAGTCCTCGCCCCGTGTTGTAATAACTTGAGAAACGTAAAAGGAAGAAACAAAATTTTTGTTGTAATAACTTGAGAAACGTAAAAGGAAGAAACAAAAATTGTGAATAAAATAAATTTAAAAAGAAAAGCTTTTCGTGTTTCATTTGCGGCAACAGGCGCTCCGTCGTCCTTTCTGTTTGGTGACGGCGTTCTACGTGTTCGAGATGGTGTTGTTCATGGACAGTGTTCGGCGGAAGACCTTGACTTTCGACGACATACCAAAATCCGCCAAAACACTATGCGGAGAATATACATTTTTTTGGTAATCGTGTAGTGCTTCACGAAGGCCTACCATTTTCCTCCCCCATACATTTTGCACTTTTCCTTTCCTACCATTTCCCTCCCTCATTTCCTTTTTCCCCCATATCATTCATCCATATCCTCAAATTGAATCCAATGTCAAACTTATTGAACCAAACGTCCAAAACACTAAATAAAACGAAATGAGTAAAACCAGATGTGTAGCGTTCTACGAACGAACAATTCCACCCAGGTAGGGTTCCTACTCTTCAAGGAGCATACCTACCCTGAAAACGATACACGCGCCCACAGACGCGTGCCACTAAGTCCTCTAGCGCCCTGAAACATTCACCACAACGTCGAGCGCGACACGAAAAAGCAAGGAACGCCCCAAAGCTTTCAATGTCAAGCTCAACATGTCGATTGTAGCATACCTGAAACAAAGGTAAACAAACCATACATTTATCCGGCTCCCATGAGAAATTCCAAAAGATCGGAATGCATCGCATTCCAGCTCTGCACAATAGGAAATCCTGAACATCTACACGATGTTACAAGGAAAGCGCTATCGTAGGTAAATTAGCCGACCAGCCGGTGCACGTGCGGGTAGCTGCCATAAAGACCACCCAAATCCGTCAAGCAAATAAAAGTAGCGACAACCTAGTTCAATAAAGCATATCGCCTACCGCTACCAAATTGCAGGCAACCGTAATTATCTCGACGAGATAATTCGGAAAATTTTTGAGGCTAAAAACCTACAAAGCATCTATTCCGATCCCACGGTCCCTTTCGATTATCACAACCATTAGAGAGGTGTAATGGATTGTTAGTTTTAACCGAAAGAAGTTAAACAAAACCATGGACCGTACGTCCATTCAAATTGCACGATATCCGTCGGCCGCGCGCCAGATGTGCTATGCAAATAGAGGCGGCACACAATCAACAACCGTCGATCTGAATTTCGATCACCATCACGAATGGTGATAATGATGTTTAAGGATGTATGCAATGAATGACTTCTCCTTTCAGGAATATAAGAAATTTCCCCTGGGATGAATTAGCATGCTGCTAACAGAGGTATTGACGATTCTGTTAGTGGGCAGAATTGGAAATTGTCTCTGGGGAAGAGACAGATACGACCGGTACCCAGATACTTGTGGGTAGTATAGAGGTAGTCTGTATCGAACATCCGTCTGAGGAAGGCAACCAGGCAACCCCGACGAGGAGGTGATACGCGAGACGAGATACGGTGTTACTCAATTTAAAGAATTCGGCGTTTGATATTTGAAATCGCGCTCAGTGTCGTTTAAAATGGTCATGCCAATAAGTGGCTCTGTGTTAAAGATTGTAAAGCGACCTAATTAGATATAACTGAATGCGAATGTTGTGCTTAAGTTTAATACTATTATAATGATAAGGATACCTGTTTAAGAATCAACGAACCATATTTACCAACGACTAGGTCGTGTCGAATAAAAACACACAATATGAAAATAAAATAATTCTCACAGTGTTTCTTTTGTGGCCGATTCACTCCGTGTTCAGGTTGTATTATTTTCTCGGGTGAGAACAGTGTTCGGCGGTACATTGTATCCACATATAGCGAAAGACGCAATATACGCCAAAGTATCGACATTAACCGCTAAAGATGCTCTTCAGAACTATAAAATGCATGGCTGCAATTTTATGATTCTCGAAGAGAGTCATTTATACAAATTTCCTAACTAATGTTCATTTTATTGCATGTCTATATTTCAGGTCAATAAATACCCATTTACAGATTCTCTCTTAAGAATTTTATCTACACAAAACTCCTATCTTATTGTTTCGTGCCGAAACGCGGGTAAAAAAAAACACTTTTTCCATGTTTCCTTTAATTACCAAAATCCAATAAAAAAAAGGATGGTGCACCGAAGTTTCATTTTTCTTCTCGATAGTTTTTAAGATCAGTTTTGCGGGGAACGTCCACAGGAATGGACATGTGATTAAAAATAAAAATCTTATTAAGTAAAAACCTTTCTTTTCTTTCGCAAAACTCTGTGAACGCGACTCTTCCCTCAATTCACGAGCAAGCACGGGGCGACGCGACAACAAATGGAATCGAATTGTTACCGGTTTTTTTGTATGAATTAAATCAGAACCGACAAGGGAGTGTTGGCTTCCAATGAGAACAAAAAAGTATACCTTCATGACTTCAACTAGAATCGCCGGATGACGTAAACCCCTGCAGCTACTTATCCACTCATATTTATTTCATATAAAAGCCTTTGCCCAGGCGCATTGAGTTGCCACTGGTGTTTTTCCAAGCTAAGTCGGTTACTGAGTTTTGGGTTACTCTAAGAGCAAAACAAAGTATATCTTCCTGTGAACAAGAATCGCTAAATATGAATTTAGATACGTAGTCAGGAACCTTGTTGACCTGATTACCGTTATATATTTAGTAAGCGAGCTCTCAGAAATTAAAATTCATACGTTTGCACAAATAATAGAGTGCTTCTTGTCCCACAAATATATCATCTTCCAAGCTCGTCCAGATTTTTGCCATCTTATCCTCAAAGTCCGGGTACAGAAGTAATCGTTGTAGCTGTTCTTTAACTTAGTGTTTATTGTTTGGTGACCCATAGATCCTATTCCTCATTCTCCTGTTTGTCTTTTGTATTGCATCATTTTAATGTGTTCGTGAAATCTCAAAAGTATTTGTAAGCAAGTTAAACAAAAACCATTCTCGAAATTGTCAGTCACCAGGTACAAGGACATTTTCCAAACCAGCCTTATGATGTGTCTCATTGTGTTGGTTTATAGAGTATACCAGATTGAAGGCAAAAGCTCGTATTAAGATTTACTATTAATCAATGGCTATGTCCGTTATTGACATGAACTGTATTTTAGTCAAAACATCTGTGTCATTATTTCCAGGATAAATCGACGGACAGTAATTGCAACTGGATTATGATTTTGTAAACAAATTAAATACGTATTGGCCGCATTTTGCGGCGCTCCTACAAAAAGATTAATTGAATCACTCTGAAGCCCATCCACGTGCTGACAGGTAGACTCGTTTGTATACCGTAGATACTATCTATAATTCGAAGCATGTCCTGTTCAGTGCTCACCATGCGCAAATGTAATTTCTTTTCACCTTGACGTTGAGTACGTGATGTGGGCCCTAGAGTGGTTGAGTTATAGGCAATGACAACAGCTGACGTTTGGTTTTAATAAAAATTCTTAAGGTATTAGTTGGGTTCTGGTGTTTCTGTGTTAGTCGGTCAGTGGGCGATTTACCCCTGATTGCCATTAGGTTTGATTTGGATTTACTTAAGAACGTGGTTGTTCTCTGTTTTGAATCATGGGCTCTAGTTTAATACTTTTGAAATACGCATCCCAAAAGGAAATATTAGGACCAGAAATTGAAATTCATCTAAATGTAGACTATCAAATTTGGTTAGATACGATTTGGGAACTGTGCGACTACATAAGAGTATTTAATACAATGCGCTTGACAGGTTTGGAATAGAGCGGATTACGTAGTTCATCAACATTTAAATAAGGTCTTATGAATAATTCTGTGGTGGTCTACAAAATGTAGTAGGAATCAATATTCTCGGTATTGCAATCGCAAACATTCGATAATTATCTCTGTGATTATTAAGATCAGGGGCTTACTCATGCATAAGTATGTTAATAATTTACAATGTTGGAAATGATTCAATTAGAGACACGTTAGCAACAAGAGTTAAAGCATATGTAAATGAAAATTTGATAAGCACTTTTTCCAAAACTAAAGTTATAGTTCTTGTAAGCGGACAGTGTTTTTGAATGCACCAAGATGTAGGTCACATGCTTGCTGATACACATTTGAGATATAATTGACCTCCAGATATCTCATCGTGCACTGGCACCTAATTATAGTACAATAGATTCTCTTTGTATACGAATATTCTATGAATATCGAGAACTAAGTTGAAAGTATTTACTTCTCAGACTTATGGCGAGACATTGTGGTGCGTTAAGTAGGATTTCTCATCAACTGTAGTACTACGAGGGTTGCCTCTTATGTTTCGGGATTTGGCAACCCTAGTGTTGCAATCCGGCAATTGACAGCTCTGTCGTAAAGTTGGACATTTTTGAGGTTATACGCACTCAGAACGTTTTGACATACGAGTGCTATTTGTGTTGTTTACAGTAACTTAAAAGATTCATCTTGGCCCAAAAATGGAATTAAATCGTCAACATTTTCGTGCGATTATTTTTTACAACTTTTGGCGTGGATTAACTCAGCAACAGTGCATGGATGAACTTAATTCAATTTTTGGCGATGAAGCTCCATCAAGGACCAGTGTTTATCGATGGTAGGTCGCCCAAAATCAGTTGTTGTTCCGAAAACCATTGATGCTGTGCGCGAACTCATATTGGAAGATCGTCATGTGACCTATCGTGAGATTGAGACAACCTTAGGGGTTAGTGGGACCAGCATACATTCAATATTGCATAAACATTTGACTGTGAAAAAAAAATTGTTCGCGTTGGATCCCACACAATTTGTCAATCGCCCAAAAAAAGGCTCGTGTCAACTGGTTGAAAGAAATGCTCAAAAAATACGGTCGCGGTGCTTCGAAACACGTCTATAACATCGTGACAGGTGATGAATCGTGGATTTACGCGTATGAGCCCGAAAGTAAACAGCAGTCGACTGTCTGGGTGTTTCAAGTTGAGCCAAATCCAACAAAAGTTGTTCGCGCACGAAGCACTTCCAAGCAAATGGTCGCCTGTTTTTTCGGAAAAACTGGACATGTCGCAACCGTACCACTAGAACAACGCAGAACAGTCAATTCTGAGTGGTGCACAACCATTTGTTTGCCAGTTGTCTTCCAAGAAATCAGGAAAACCAACCACCGAAGACGGATCACTCTTCACCACGACAATGCGAGCTCTCACACATCGGCTGCGACAACTGCATTTTTGAGCACCCAAAACATCGATTTGATGGGTCATCCGCCGTATAGTCCTGACTTGGCACCGAATGATTTCTTTTTATTCCCGTACGTAAAAAACAAACTGAGAGGTCAACATTTTTCGACACCTGAAGAAGCGGTTGCTGCATTCAGAATGCATGTGTTTGAGATACCTCAATCAGAGTGGCAATAGTGCTTCGACAATTGGTTTAAACGCATGCAAAAGTGTATAGATCTTCATAGGGAATATTTTGAAAAACAATAAAGTGATTTTCGATGATCAATATTTGTTTTTGTTCTCTAATCCCGAAATATAAAAGGCAACCCTCGTAATACCGTTTTTTCAGGCGACCATCGAGACGATTCGTTACGAATTTAGGGCTTATGGATGATGTATCCGAGAAGCATATTTGTTTTACTCTACCACCTAATGGGCGGGGAATATGTAAGGTGTAGATATTGAATAGGGTAAAACCATTGACCTTCAGATTAACTGTTGTTTCCTCCGAAATTTGTAGGTTCTGTTTCAAACGATTAGAAGAGAACGACCATAAACTTGGCGATGATTTTAATTCCATACATTAGGACGTGTACAGTACCTGAACCAGAACGACCCAACAATTTTAACCGAGATATCTGATAACGTTTCTGATTTAATTACTTTGGACGTTGGTGTTGTTTTTAATACAATCACGAACACAAAAGAAGGTTTCTAGGAACCACCAAAAGTCAAGTAATATATTCAATAATATTCAAATGTACCGACATTCATTGGTATTGGGTATCTAGATTTTACCCATAATATTACACACACGATCAAGCATATCTGTAGTTCGAGTAGAAAATGATGTTTGTAATTTCTGTAGTTTGAGTAGAAAATGATCCATAACCCAAACTTGAGTACTGGCGCAAGGCTAATAACCTTGCCCGGAAAAACAAATTATTATGGAAAATTTAACAAGTCTCAGACTTGTTAAATAAGGCCAAGACCGCATCCCGGTTGTAGTGCCGATATGATGATGAAACTTGAGTACAGTCTCTCATTAACATATATGTTATTAGGTAAAATGTTGGTAGAGATAGACTATATTCATTACGTTCAATTCAACAAATGATCGTGATAATGCGTCAAGTTGGTTAAAATGTGTAGCAAATCTACGAATAGAGTTTTTTATGTTCTTCATAGATAATTGCAGTAAATGTTTACTACTCGGAAGAATTATATTACAGCGTATTGTGACAATAGTGCGGAAGATGCGATTCGAACCGACTTTATTACGGTTAGAATCACACTAAAAAAAATAGAGTCTAAGCCACAGTAAAAAATGAAGCCACATATCAGACCACAGCCGCGCGGAGAAGACGAGTTGTTATTCTCAACTACTCTTTACTGATGTGGACCGCAATGTGCATTGGTATGGCCTCTGATGCTTCGATTTTTCGATTCTCTTTTGGTGCTGCTCTTCGTTATGGGCTGTACGAGGGAATTTTGACAAGGCTGTGTTTTTGAATTTCCTGCGCAGTAACTTTAAATGCAACGCTGCAAAGTTTAAGCAAACTGCGTCATTTAGTTTGTGTTTGGCAGCCATTGGAAGTAGACAACTGCATGAGTTTTAATGAATATAGAAAAAAAGTATATTTTGTGTGCTGATTTGTGGCGGTCCCGCCAAACCCCACGGCCCACTTACCTGAAAAACCCCCATAACTACATCCCAATCGGCATAAGTTTTCGCTAATGCAATCCCATTAACATCTTAAGTGCTTTACGCATCTAGGTTATCAAATTTATAATCTAAAAGTTCCTGTTAAAGATTTCCTACCTTTTTATGCATCTCGCCGCATACAAATTCGCTACAAGAATTCTTTCCATTATACAGGTGCATAAAACCAAAACCTACTCAGTGCCTTCGGTTGCCAGGAAAGTTCCAAAATTCCCACACCTGCACCGCAATCTCCCCGCAGCAAAAACATTTCCTTCCCAGGATAATTAATGATTTCAATGCATTACCTGGAAATGCCTGCCAAGAATTTTTCCTACAAGGGCATTCATAGTTATATCTGCATTAGCGACCCAGAACCGAATTTCCAATTAGTGTAGATATTCACACTAGAGTTCGATCCTGGCGTCGCCATAGATACCACGTACAATTGACACAGATGGTATATACAAACCGTCATTGTATAACCATCTAATCTGCTTTACAATGACTTGCAACTATCGATACAGTTGCAAGCACTTTACCCAGAAATGCTCCTTTGTTTGAATCTCAAAACAAGCATCGACTTCGCGCATGGCCGCCAGATTGAATTCAAAGCATAAACAATGCAAATTTAGAATCCGTTTCCCACAACGAATTTCTCTGCATATACAAATGCAAGCAAGGGAATCGTTTCGTACCTTGTTTAAAATTTATAAAAATCAATTTAATATTAATACCAAGTTCTAAGTGAAGTATAAAACACTAACATATTTAATAATGGATGAGAATAAAGAGAATTGTTCTTCACAATTTTAAAGAGAATTAAACGGAATAAACTAAGTCAGTGTGTTTCCTTTTCCTGTTGTGGACGTTGCGTTGTCAAGTTTCGCTTGTGTTTCTCTCCCAGTGCGTACTTTTCATCCTTCCACGTTTGTGTTTTTCTTTGGGTCTACGGCAGACACTTTCGAACTGGTGGAGACGAGGTTGAACCCCGTGTCGTTCGCCGGAACAATGACCTCATACCCCACAGGTCTAGCAAAAGCCATAAATTGGACCACGAACTGCTACTATTTCCTATTGTCAAACCTAAAGAAATGACTGGGCGGTAAGTGATTTGGGTCGAATGAAGAGGTCATCTCAGAAACTAACGCCCATTTTGATGGCCTTGAGGAAACCTATTATTTCGAAGGAATAAAAAAATTGGAAAAACGTTGGACTAAATGTATCGAGCTAAAAGGATACATCTTGAAAAATAAAATGTTTATTTGGCGAAAAAATCTATTTTATTCAAAAAGTCATTGATTTATCAAACCGCCCTCGTATATTGAGTAACTGTTGAAAACGCCGCAGTATGTATGGACTCGCTCTGTGGGCATGTAGTAACGGCGTGCGTTGATTATGGGTATCGCATTATTTATCGTGCCTGGACCAGAATGACCACACCAAACGTTTGGCGAATTTTGTAATTACACTTTGCAAATTTTCAGACTCTTCTTCGGAAGAATGACGAACTCCACTCGAAATATTTGATGATGTTACTTAGCCTAAAATTCTTTTTTCTTAACCTCCCTTTTTTTAACATTGCGGTAATTCTCCAGCCCCACAAAAATACCTGTCAAGCGGAATATCTCTTCTCCCAGCAAAGACAGGCCATACATCGCAATGTCCACTACCCCATGTGTCCGCAGATAGGTGGACCGCATTCTTTTACCAATAGAACATCATCATCATCATCATCATCATCGGCACTACAACCGGGAACCGGTCTTGGCCTTATTTAGCAAGTCCTGGGGCTTGTTAAATTTTCCATAATGATTTATTTTGTCTGGGCAAGGCCATCAGTCTTGCGCCAGGGGCTCCCCGACGGGGAATCGAACCCCGGTCTCCCAGGTGACAGGCGGGTATACTAACCAATAGAACATGCCTGTATGATTATTGAAGGATAGAGGACCATAAACCGAATATAATGGCCAATCAATTTGCTGCGTAAACAGAATTGGCCAGACGTGATATCGTCAGACGGCTACAGCTACCAATATCCCGTGCGATAAGAATGTGGCCAAGAAACAAACAATCTTCCGATCTCCCCTTGCGATAACTGAGTTTCCGTTATGGATTGTTTCGTTTCCTTCACTATAGGAACAGAAAAACAAACAAAGAAAACCTACACTACAAGGGGACACAACCAATAATCTTTCCATTGAAGACCCAGTAAACAATATCGCATCCAAAGATTCTGACCGAGATAACCACGAAGGGCAATAAACCACACGCATCTTCGGCGGCATGGACAGGATTGTCTCTGGGAGTGGATGCATCCGCGCATCATCTTGGAAAACAGGATATGGCCTCCTGGAAAAGAGAAAAACCCTGGAAGCGAAACGATTGCGGGGAATGAGAAAGGGAGCACGAACAGGGTTGAGTTTCTTTCTACGGGTAGAGAATCTTGTTTCGATCAGGAATTTTCTGCAACGAACAATTGAACAGTTGAGAAAAGAAGGGCGTCGAACAATCGTTGCAATGAATGTGTGTATGTTGGCAGGGAACAAGATCTCCTCATACAGGCAACCATGCACACATGCATAAGGGCAACTGTCCGTTTAGCGGAGAATGTGATGAAGTATTGTGTAGGTAGGGTAGGTAGTCGCGACGCCTCCGTGGGCGAGAGTTCTACTACCAACCCACCTCATCACTAACACAAAGACTAACTGTTCCGCCGAACAAAAGAACGAAACGCAGCCACGTTTGTTCACCAACACAAGGGGTAAAACTCCGCCACAAGACAGTTAAATGAAACGCTCGAGTTCGTTTATTATTTATTGAGTTTGGTGATTACAGAAGACCGATTCTAAGTACACTCAATTACAGGCAACGGACTTGAATTACACTAATCGATTATAATTAAAATTACCGTATTCGACTCAACACTAGCCACGACTCGGGGTACAACACGAGTGTCCGCTGCGTTACGGACAGCGGGAGCGGCATGACCATTGTGGTCGGCGGATGAAATACGACTCAGCGATAATCATCTCGTGCAGAGATGATTCGCTTATGGGTTGAGTTTGTGATGTCGTGGTAGATATCCACTCCACTAAGGATATCGTTTTTACCTACCGCCAGAGAAACGTAAAGTCTCTCTTGGTGGAATAGGAAACCAGATCTTGTAATGAAGATCATGGTGGGTGCGATCGTTCAGATCTGAGTTGTATACATGTGCTTGAGGGCAATGGGTAAACGAAGCAGACAGGCGGCAAAAACAAACGGAAGATATGACCAAATGCGCCGTTGGTAATGCGGTTCATTATTTACACGACGCGTCGTCGCTATTATGGACGTTGAGAAAAAGGTGCTAATGGGATTGGTGGCCGAACGAATCCCTTGCATGTCTTTGTATATGCCGGGTAATTAGCTGCGGTCGTGAAAGAAATTAAGATTGTTTATTAGTGGAAAAACAAACGATGAGTTGGATCTTATGCATGTTTACATGCGTAGAAATATGGTTTATGGCATCTGTAAAAATAAGCTGTCCGGCATAGGATTTTACCACAGACAAAGGGTGCCGACTGGCTTGGGATTCATGATGCCATATGGACTTTAAAGAATTATTTCTAGGAATTTTATCTAACACGTTGTATGCATTAAATGTCCTTGTAAAAGGAAATGTTTCCAGGTGCCCATGCGATTGCATTGGCAGGGGGCAATGGGAGTTGGGTTGCGGATATGGGGGGTTTTTTAGGTAAGTGGGCCGTGGGGTTTGGCGAAACCGCCTCAGTATTATCAAATAATGTTCACGCATTTTTAAATATTTCATGTCGGCACGAAACTTATGGTGTGATAAAAAGTTCCATTCTGGTCGGTTACTAGTTTTGGCTTTTATAGTTTGAATCTCGGAACGAAACCCAGCGACTGGGCAGCAAACGCAACTATGTCTCGTTTTTCCTCATCTTTTCACATCTTTTCTATAGACGGTGAGATCCAACTCGCGAGAAACGATTGTATTTTAATCATCGTTAATGGAATTTAAATGAAAACCCTATCAGAGGGATTTTGCAGAATCGAATTTCAGGTGATGTCACGAGATATAAGAATTGTATTTCCCAAATGAGATTTTTATTGTAATTCTTCTTTGTTGGCTTTTATATATAAATGGAATCCATGCAGCGCGGCATCCATAGCATCTCGATGTTCGCATTTTAATTGCGAACCTCTCGCCTGAATTTTTCGCAGCTACCTGGTATCTGGAGATAATACGTTCGGCTATATATTCGATATAATCCCGTTTACCCAGGATTTGAATCAATAAAAAATTCCCTTCTATGCGTATGAAAGCTTTGGCTTTTCAAGCTGAGCTGGAGTGAGGGACTCCAGCTAAGTCCGGACAGAACCTTGTCAGGTACGACAACAAAACGGTTGTTGTTCACTTATCACTATTCATCCGCCGATTGTTGGCGTTTTGCCCAACTTCTTTGCCCAATTCACTGTTCGTTAGGATGTAATAAAAGTACAATTTTTATGCACATAATGGACACAAGATCTCAGCGTGGACATTGAAGAAAAGGAAGAGATGAGAAATGCGAAATTTAAAATATCTCGCCCATCATAAAATAATAATAAAAAGAATCCTTTTCTCTAATGATTGACTTTGCAGATAGCAAGTTTATGAAATGGATTAAGTAAGAAGACAGTCTTGTGAAGGCAAGGATGTAAGCCACGTTAATTTAGATAGTATTTAGTCGTGACATCTAGATTGGCTGACCTTCGAAAGAAGTAACTTTATCTGTGATTGAATCAACTAATTCCTTAAGGCATTCTTTAACCAGTGTTATCCTTCAAAAATATGTGTCATTTTCCAGTAATGTTCAAAAATAGTGTACTCTTATAAAGTCTCCATTATTATATTCATTGGTATTAACGTGACACATTTGTGTTTTCCAAGTTCCTCTTTCCTTCTATAGCATAATTCCAAAGACAATTGCTTTCTCTCACGCGCAACTAAACTTAATTTACTCCGTCAACATATGCTCTAAACGTCTTTACATGTAACAAAACAGTATTTACTCCTGAAAGCATGTTCCTGAATCATTCTGTATTCTATTCACAGGACTATGTCTACGAATGCAACAGCATAAGCAGTCATCACGAATCCGCCACCGCCATCACTTACCGAAACTTCTCGCCAAAAGATTTGAAACGAGAGCTGTTACATCAAAACCAACAATATCAGGCTAACCAAAAACGCTGTGAGTACTTTTAAAAAGAATTGTAAACATCTAGGCAAGGACGCGTCGAGTCAGTCATCAAATTCGTCCTGTATGTGAAGGTAAAAGAGCCGCACGAAAAAATACTAAAAAAACTAAAAAAAGATACACGAGAAAAATCAAATAAAACCAAATAATAAAGTTTGAGGTAGACATGTTGTGCCTTTTTTTGTCACCGCATGATGCATTTAAGACCTATCCTCAGTCAACCGGCTTTTCATTGGATGTGTGTCCTGTTCTCGAAAGAGAAACACAGTAAGGCTTCCAGCGATTTTCCTTGTTGAAATGTTTTGCATCGCGTCGTTGTTTGCGAAAGGCGAAAAGGATAATTTTTGTGTAGTTTGTGTTGTTAGTGTTCTCTTCGTTTGTTTGTCTTGAAAATAATAAAATAAAAACAGAAAAACAACATAGCAAAACAAAACATGGAGGAAAACTAACAAATTTGCTATCCTAACATGCTAGCAAAACCGCGTGGGCGCATATAACTCACCGTCCTTTGTTGTTTTGTTAGTCTCAGTAAACAATATATTGTACATTCAGTCATCGTTTTTTGTATAGTTGGCGGCGTTTGGTGCTTGGCATTTGAAGTTCTGTTTGGCGGCCCTCTAAAACGTGCCATTCATTGAAAATCAGTCGACAAACTAGGTCTATGTGATCTGAGTTAGTTATGGAGGCATGTGTCCTTTTAGCCGTGAGTGAGATTTTTGGCATAGGAAACAAAAGTGATTGAGATGATAACGGAGGCCTACCATTCTAGACAATAACGTCAGTGAAGAGAGGGTAAATGGAGTACACTTTCAGAAGCTTTATTTTTTACTGTTTTTCAAAACACAATCACCTATATAAAATTGAATCTATATGGAACTAAAACACTTCTAAGAGAGTACACTCCATATTTGCAGCAAGAAATATGTCAACATATCAGGCAATAAAGTAATTTCTACTTCGTATGTCAGAAGTTAAACTTTTTTTATTACAAAAAAATAACGTAAACTATTTAATGACCCTTCGCCATCTTTGTGACAGTTTCACGATCCCCTTCTTATAGAAATGGTGGCCATAACAGGAAAACGAGCAACAAACGAGAACTACCCGTACAAGATGGATAAATGTTTTCTTTTTCCTTAAGAATATTTATTCAATTATCAATTTTACCCTCTTCAGAAATAGTGCACTTACCCCAAGTGATCTTCAAACTTGGAAGCGTTTCTGGATCCTCCTTTCCGATAGGAAAAGATGAGCGTTCCAGACACTTGTAGTTCGACTAAAGAACGATCTCTTGTGTTTTCCTGCCCCTCTAAAATGGGTGTACAGCGTGAACCGTTTTAATTACTGGGTTTCGCGTGGGAATACTTCAGAAGAAGAACTGCAACTTCTAATAATTGTGCAAGGAGAAACTCGGCTTTCAAGCTGTTTGCATTAAAAACATACTTAAACACATCCAATTTGGTAGCCATTTTGGATATATGTAGTTTTTTGTTGTCGTTGTTTTTTAATATAGTTCTCTCGGGAGAGGCAAACCTATAGCGCCGCCACGTCACCCTGAGATGCCACCAAATATCTGTTGCAGTTCTTTTTGAACAGTTGCAAGTTGTCCGGAAACATTCGCGCGGGGAGGGAGTTCCACAGCTTCCCCGCTCTGTAACGGAACGAATTTTGAAGCGGGAATGTTCGCGCCATTGGGAGATGAACCGCAAATTGGTGGAGCGCATATAGACCGAATCGCGAGGAATAATACCACGAATCTCCGAAGAACAATACCCGTGATAAAATCTGTAAAATAGACAGAGGTAGGTCGGGTATGGGCCTTCGATGTGATAGCGACTGTAGTCCAGATGATCAGTCGGATCGCCCGTCTCTGTATGCTCTCAAGTAGGTCGAGGGTGTGTTTAGGACCAGAGCTCCAAAGATAAGAGCAACATTCGAGCGCCGATCTAATGTGGGATTCATACAGAAAAAAAAGTTGAGGCGGAGTAAAAGATTTCTTGGCCCTAAAAAGACAACTCAGTCTTCCTGAGGCAGATCTGGCGATGTTCGATACATGTTTATGCCATGATACATCCGCACATAGCGTAACGCCCTGCAATTTCAAAGTTTCGCCAGATTCGAGGTCCTAGCCATTCATCATCAGCTGCGGGACCGATGATTCACTTTACCGTGTGCATTTTGTGTAGTGTCTTCGTTGTATTGAAGTCGACGAGATTGGCCTTTCCCCAAAGCAGGACCTTATTCAGATCCCGATTCAGGGAGTCGATCTGGCTACATCTCAGCTGATGTGACGTTGATGTACTAGTCGGTCGATCACTTGAAAAAGAGCAAACAAGCGTACTATCATCCACGAAGGTAAATACTTTGTTATTCGTTGATTCCAGCAAATCATTTATGTGAAGCCAAAATAAGATTGAAGCCAAAATAGATTCCTGAGGCACCCCGGAATTAACTGTTTACTCATTGCTGTTCTTATGAATTTTAGTCATAATTATCATTTACAAGCTGCCATTCCGTGTGGATCAGTTGTATGAGAGATGGATGTCGATAAGCAACATTTAAGCCATTGCATTATATTCTGTTTTCAAATGAGAAAAAAAAACACTGTTCGAGGTATGGAATTGATTAATTCGACTTTGGGTGAACATTCTGTGAGTCATTCGACAGTAAAAAAAAAAAATGGTTTGCAATATTTCGTGAAAGAAATTTTTGTATTGAGGACGCTCTACATCCAGGTGCAGTAAAAAAAATTGACGACGAATAGCTTCAAGTTCTACTTGATGAAAATCAATGTCAAACTCAAGAAGACCTTGCAGCACAGTTAGGAGTTTCTAACCAACCAATATCAATCAATCTTTGTATTTTGTCCAATAGTGTTGAATTTGACAAAAAAGTCGAGTTTCTACTTTCACACTTTAAATTATTTGTAGAACAGGGTCAAACAGCAATTGTCCATTGACTGAAAGCTTGATACCGGTCTCTCCTATGCATTCGAATTCTAACCGCCGACGATACAGCGCGTGAATTACGTTTTACTTCCGTGGGAGCAATAAAAAACGATAGTTTAATTCTTTTAATATTTAATTTTTTTTATTTATTCCGAAAAGCTCTTCTCTATTACGCTCCCATCCGTCTTGAGCACCCAAACTCGATTAGATTTCACAGCCCCTTTTCGGCAGCTCCGGGTCCTTTTGGATTCGATGAATACGACTACCAGCCCTGTTACACAGCTAATTCATTGTAGATGCACATATACACGCGAGAGAGTAGCAAGAACCGCAACGAATTGTTTACCATGTGTGTTTAAGGAATGGATGCAGAATCTAATGGTACAACGACTGTACGGATACTAAAGCGTTTGAAATAATAGTGAAGAAGATCGTGTGATTCAAACTGACGCTATGACAGTTTGAATCACGAAAAAAATTGAACCTAAGCGTTACCCATCAAGCTACTGACCGTGTTTTGAATTTGATTTTTTTTAAACTCGACTATACTCCACTGATGTGAATTATTTTTGTTATCGCTATGGTATACGGTTCTGATGTATTTTCTTGTTCGATTTTTCGTTCGGTGCTCTTCACTATTTTGCTTGTGAATTGTGTGTGTATCTGTTAGAGTCGCCACAATAATCCTATGTGGGAGAAGAGAAAACAAATCAACTCTGCATCAGTTCGTGGATCCACTCTGCTGTGATCTGGTCATCTTAAGAGTGCGGACTAAGATCGTATCATCTGCAGCTGGCTCGAGTTGCCTATATCGTACAACTGCTTGACGAAGGTCGTAGTCCTTTTACACCATTAACAATCGGATCGTATACTTTGATAAGATTCTGTAAGGTCGAGGAAGACGAGGATTATGCGGAACAGCCTTAACGATTGGGAATGTGTGTGTTTATTTGTTGATGTTGCAATTAGAACAGCATTTGCTTTGGATTGCTGTTGGTGATTTGTGTTTGCAAATCTGGTGGGGCCTTGATGAGGGCAATGTTGGTTTCTGTTGATTATCGCTGGAATTGTGATGGTAAATATTATATTCTTTGAGCACTCTAATAGTTAATCTTGATCTTGCTGCGGCTTTCGTGGGTTGTGTGGGATGGCCAGGTTGGAGTCGTAACTCGTGCGCCTCTGCTCGTGATCCGTACGATCAGATCAATTGTGCAATCCGTTTTGGGTATCTTTAATAATCATGAGATACCCAAATGCACTATCGTTTCGCGCAACAATTCTTATTGTCGGATCTTAAATAAACAAACAGATCTCCACATACGCGTTCGAGTCCAGTGCAGTGTTATCTGTGGGATCCGAAGCAATCAGACGGATCTCCAGAAATGCGTCTTAATACTGTGGAAAGTGTGAGATATACACATGAGTGAGGTGCAGTGCCCGAAAACCTTCTACTATATACTTGTCTTTTGTCTGTTTTCCTCTTTTCCACACCTCTGTTGCGTCCCTTGGGCAACGATACTCACGATTGAAGTATAATCCTTAGAAACTTTTTGGTGTTTCACTGGCATTATATTCACCACGGAAGGGATGTGATATAGATTTCGGCACGGATATAGTGGGCATCTACTACAAGGGCATAACACATCTAATGGTTACTTCAGCTTATTAATAGCTGGGCCTGACTTGCATCCTTTTCTGAGGCAGTATTGGTTTTTTTTTATGCCATTTCAAAGGAACGGGAATTTTGCGGCGATCTTTGCAACATTTGTGATGTAAGAGGTAATTTTTCCTCTGTGTCTTCCCAGCTTTCTAACCAGAAAACAACTATCCTTTCATTTAGCGAAACCCAGGTAATAACTAACAGATATCGCTGATTCCAATCTACTTGGATATAATTTAGTCCAGCTTTTACTGAAATCGTTATTGTGGGTGATTTCAATGTGCATAACTCTCAGTGGCTTCACCACACCGGACACATGACACCTGAAGGTCAGCATGTCCGGCTCTTTACTGATACGGATGCCAGATATAGATGATCATTCCGCCAATACACTGTTTTCACCTTCCATCCGAACAAATACACAATTGATGTTTCTTCGCCCTTAGGTCATCTAAATTCGCTCTATACAACAGCAACGTTGACGGGAAAAATCCCAACAGAGCAGTATGGTTCAACGAGAAAGCCAACTGGGAAGGTCTAAAGGACTTTTTTTCCTCGATAACTATGTTGATTCTATAGCGGACATATTGACAGACACAATTCTACTTGCCATGCGAAACGTTATGCCACATAGGGTAAAGAGTATCAGACCCAAGAGAAATATTTGGTTCGATTCCGGGTCCAGAGAAGCCATTAAGAGGAGATTCTCATCAAGAAGTTTTAAAAGATTTATCTTTTTTTGATAGCTTATTAGTGTGTAGAATAAGTCCCCAAAACCGTTTTTGCGAATATAATATGTCAAAGAAAGCTACGGCGGGAAAAGTTGATCTACCTTTTTACGTGCAAATTGAATTTGCGTCCTACCGTGTACATTACGTCAACCGATTTGAATTTATCACCGGTATGGCCATACTAAAGTAAAAATAATTAATGTGTTTGTCCCCAGAAGCCGGGAATATACTATGACTCAGTAATTTTTACGGGAAACGGCCCTACATACACGAATATTTATGGTTTTAGAAAGTGGCGTAATTTGTGCTTGACCACGTACCGTGTTACCAGAACTTTAAACGCGTTTTTCTCGAAACCATGTTTTTCACATTGGTCTCCTCGATATTTCAAAAACGACTCGATGGATCGTGTTCAAATCCAAACGCCTTGTTTCCTCGACACGACCGAGGGAAGAGCGTGGACGCTATTTTAACGAGAACACTTAATAGCACCTCTTTTAATTACACCTTTAGCAGATTTTCCACATAAATAACAATATCAATTTCAAAAATAATCAACACAAAACAGTTTTATTTAGTTAAAACAATATATAACCGACAGACACAAAACGTCCGTACTCGTCTGTGGTTGCAATTCTTCTCTGTACGAAAGTACAAAACTTTCCTATCACATTTCCTTCTTCTAGAAGTTTCTGTTTGCATGAACGAAATTACCGTTAGTTTTCTTATTTCGTTTTCGCTTGTGCCATTATATTTATTTACTCTATGTACATGGGGATGATTCAGGGTTCATAACGTTAAGCAAAAACTATTGCAGCTGCTTATGTATTTAGGATAAGAATTTTTGGAAATCGTTTAGGGAAATGTGATGAAAGGTTGGGTTAGGTACTATGTATTATTATATAAGGAATCGTTTGAATTAAATTGGTGTGTGTATGTTATATGAAGATATGGAATTTTGTAGACTGTTATTAGGTAAAGATGAAATCTATTTATAATATGGGAAAACGATATTGCAGCTGCTTATGTACTTAGGATAACGATTTTTAGGAAATCGTTTAGGAAAGTGTGATGATGGTTGGGTATACCCGCCTGTCACCCGGGAGACCGGGGTTCGATTCCACGTCGGGGAGCCTCTGGCGCAAGACTAATGACCTTGCCCAGAAAAAATAAATCATTATGGAAAATTTAACAAGCCTTAGAACTTGCTAAATAAGGCCAAGACCGGTCCCCGGTTGTAGTGCCGATGATGATGATGATGATGATGATGGTTGGGATAGGTATTAGGTATTATTATATACGAAATCATTTGAATTAATTAGGTATGAGTATGTTATATGAAGATATGGAATTTTTGCATATTGTTATTAATTGATGATGAAGTTATTAAGCAATGATGAAATATATTTATAATATAAATGGTTTTGATTAATATGTAGATAAATCTAATATAGGAAATATATATATATATAATATGGGAAATGGGTATATTGGGATTGTGGGAGGATGGTAGTGCTCCCAGAGCACTACAATCAGCTTTTTTTCTATTTTAAACAAAATTAAGTTTGTTGCAGTTTTTTTTTAAATTCGTTTTTCTATTCAACGTTAACGACAAAAAAAAACCAAAATTGATACTTAAAGTTTGCATGCCCGCCATTTTGTTTATTTCCGATTTTTTTCTCTTCAAAATAGGTCCAGACCGGCAAATGTTGCATAATTTAAAAAAATTGTTTGTTGTATGATTACAGACGATTGCAAACAGCGCTACGCAGGAGACCGATCGGGTGCCTTTTTTTGAATCGTTACACTGCTCCATCTATTAAATTGACAGCTTTTGATAGTTTTTACTTACACAATTTTCTCTGTATACCTAAATACTTAATAAATATGTGTATAAAATTTGACATTGATATTTGCTTCCATCTTTGAGAAAAAAATTCAAGAAAAACACGTAATTATTTGGTATCTAGATGAGAACCTCCCCTTAAGGCTAAACAGTTGAGCTTCCGGTTATATAAATCAAACAATATTGAAGGAAACCGGAAAACATTAAAAAGAGCTAGAAATGATTGCAATGCGTATATTCAACGCACAAAATCTTGCATGACCACAAAGTGAGACAAACTTTACTACACTCACCCACGGGTAGTAGAAACTTTTGGGAATTTGTGAACAACATTCAAAAATCGGTCTTCCTCTCTTCTTATCAACCCATAGCACTAACTCCTATTCTCTCAAAGGCAATGGGATCACCGTCAACTTTCGAAATATCTGGAATCAAACGACCTCCTTAATGATTGTGGCTTTCCTGGCTACAGGTCCACAAGAGTCATTCCATCCAGCCGATGAATAAGACAGAATCTTTCTGGCCGTTAGATTCAATTGGTTCTTGGCGGTGCCAAATCTGCTTCCCATCAAATTAATGCAGGTGTTCCCCAAGGTTCTGTACTCTTACTCTTCCTCATCTTTAAAAATGATCTCTTGTGATTTGCCCGCAATGGCTTAAAAACTCAATGCTGACTCTTGTCGTCAAAGGATAAGCCTAAAGTAAATACACTGTCGATGAACGGCACTTGCATCGACGAGACCAAGGAACTACCAATCCTCGGCATTCGAATTAATTCGACTCTTAATTGGAGCGACAACATTCTTGTTTTAAACTCATTGAATGCCATGAAATTTTCTAATAAATCGGATGTCGCAAAATACATCTTACTATTCTCATGGAACTTCTCATATATATGTACATGAAGAAATCAAATTTGTCAATGCTTGTCTAGTGTCGTGCTTAGATTCATCGTGTTTAATATGTTTGTGTGGAAATGCCTTTTTGTGCATCTTTTGAATGTTACTGTTCGTGCTCATGCTAACATTTTTTGATCTTCAAAGATGATCTTTACTTTGATCTGCTCATAAGTTGTGTGAGTTGCTTTTGCCGTTTGTCTCCTAACAACCTTAATTAAACGTGAGTTGCAAGTCAAGTGTTTTCTTGTGGTACTCACAATTGTACACCTATTTGTGATTGCCTACATCTTATTCTCCTGAAATCTCTTTATATTATACCAGTCTACTGGAGAGGATATCGAAGAAAGGTATGGATAATTGCCTTAACCAGCGACAGCCCCAGGAGATTATGCAAGTGACTCGCACAACAGAATACACACTACAAAAGTCAATAGAAACAATTTCATTAAAACCACTATGAATCCAGTTTCTTGTGAGATCGACTCCATCCAAAATCAACAGAAATGCAATCACACTATTGACAGGGTACCGCAATCAACAATCAAAAACTACCCAAGTAGTGTGCCAAAGGCAAATCAAATTCGATCTCCGTCATCCCAATGGTTCGAAAGAAAAAACTGGCATCGCCCAGCTAACATTACATCACAAGTCAACAAATGGGAACTGGTCTCAACAGTAGTGCCAAGGACGGATGGTTTGTCTTATTTACCGGAAAATTCTATTAGCTCAAGCTGCGCCAACGGTATCAATGATTCCTTACGTGTACGTCCATGTAATAGTGGCAATGGCAATACCAGGAGCGAGCACTTTGAATCAGATTCAGATCCACTGACAGCATCTATTTGTCCCACCGCAAGCCGAAGAGTTAGCCACCAACACCTTAACAACGACCGTGATGTACAAGCAGCACCTGTGATAGATCGAGCACCAACAAAGTTTGCGGCAACATCCCCACCTTCGCCTAGCGCCGATCCACGTACTCAACTAACTGAAGAATATAATTTTCCTCTGAAAGGGACATCCTCTTCGTCCTGCAGTATGTATAATCTAAGGTAAGATACACTTTTAATTTGCTCCCGGCGATTTTAATTTTGTTCGTTGTTACCGACGTTATGTGTAGCTGCCCTTACCGGTCTACAAGTCCCTGTGGCTGGGTTTCGTCCTTTCTTTGTTTGAACTGTATATGGGTTGGGTTGTTGCTCGACAACGGAGTGTAACACTAAGTTGGTTACTTTGATATGCTCCTACTTTACTACCTTTAAGTATTCTTTGTGACTGATTACTCCCAGTATGCGCAATCTTGCTTCCCTTCGTGCAGCTTTATCCTACCTTATTCTGCCACTCATACGAATACATCACCGTGAACCTGGTGACGGATGAACAAGAGGATAACGAACCGATCCCCAAACTGGCCATTATATTGACGGCATCATCCTCATCACTATTTGAGTAGCTTCCAGATTACTTAAGCCACGGAACGGTGAAGCGTGAGTAGATTCACGGCAACCATTTTCCGGATCCTTGTTGTCGCCTTTTCTACTGCCATCTTAACGAATAGGACGTAATACAATTTGGATAGATTTTCATCCTTGTTGTGTGTCGTGTTCGTGCCGGAAATACATTTTGTTTGGCCTTCATTTTCGTTTTTGTTTTTTCTATTATACCTTTTATTATGAACAGAACTAGAGGGACCAGAACGTTTTCCTTTTGTTTCCATTATTTCTTCGCTTTTGATGTTTTTTGGGGGCGATGATGTGAATAAGTGAATTGGGGTGCTTCAAGCAGAAGCTTACTCTTGACTATCGATAACCCTATAGGTGGAGATGTTAGGTTCTACTCCTTTGGCACAGAATGACTACACACAATCCACTGGACTGGGTGAGTTTGATCAGGTGGTTTGTTGCTGCACCTGTTTTGGTAGAGTATTTATCCTATTTTGCGGCAGGCAAAAAGAACGACAACAAATTGATGGTGGAACTAAGACAGTTGGTGAGAGGCAGCGTGACCGGGATATTTAAGTAGGTGGACAGAGGATAAAAGTGACTCTCATGAAATTTGTTTTCAGCGGAAGTCGGCTACATGGCATCAATTGAAAACGGAAGTTCATTATTTCTCGAATGCCTGAAATCGAGTCAATTTTATGCCGGGCGTATTTGGTAAGCCCCAATTGGGCGTTTTTTTTTTGCTTGCCCTCTTATTTTTTGTTGTATTTGAGTTCGAAAATGACTCAGCTGCTCAATTCGAGTAAATGATGTTATATAAACGCGTGAAGTTGTGACTGACTAGATACTTCTTATTCGGACTAGATTAGTAATAAATACGGTGACATTCCTGTTAAACTATTAAATATTCAAGAAAAAAGTGCATTTAATTGCTCAAAATCAGGCCATATGAGTACATCGCGAAAGTTGATATCAGTTTCTTAAAACTATTAATTATGCTGATCCAATCACGGGTCGTTGTTTTTTTTATTTTGTTTATTTTTCTGATACTCGTAGTTACAAATTTGTCAAATTCTGCTTATAAATACTATTCATCAACACTGACTTAAATTATTGGTTATTGGTTATTGTTGAACATTGAGTTCATTTCATATTGAGAACTAACGATAACTTGGGACATTTGTTCTACAATGCCGCATAAAAAAGAACCTTTCGGGCGGTGCAGTTGGTAATATCCATGATGTGTTTTCTTTCAGAGGTTTGATTTCCAATTTAGCAATATTATTTCCAGCCGCAATAAATTTAACAATCAACAGCAGATTAATGTTCACTTTGTTTTGCCACTATGATTAGACTTACTCCAAAACAACGCAAGCAAATTCTGCAATGTTTAGAAAATCATGATTCACTTCGAAACTTACTATACTATCCATTTTACAATCAACGTAACCGCCTATTTGTACACATTTTTTGATTAACCATTAATTCTTTTCTTGGCACTGCGCATAGTTTTTAGTTTAGTGTAAAATACGCAATTATTTTACAAAACATTTACAGTTTTTACTTAAGGGGACATTCCGGTTTGTCGGGTCAGAAGTAGGTTATTTTCATGATTTTTTTTAAGAGAAAGCATTAAAAATATAACAACAATTTTTTTTAAACATTTTATTCATCTTTCGACAATGTTTGTAAATTTTGTCGAGTCACTCCGGAGGCCCCCCCCCTCCCCCTACAGGTGTTCAAACTTAGCCATCCGTTCTGATTGTGTAAGGGTTATTTATTGAACTTAAATACATTTAGTCCAATGTGAGTGAAAAAAATTTTAAAATTGATAAAAAACAACAAAATGGCGGACTATGGAAAAAAATTGATTTTTCGGCCCTTTTTTACTCTATTTTTTAGTTATAACTAAAAAAATAAATAAAAAAATAAAAAAGTAATTCACTCACAATTTGCGTGTGCTTGTTAAAAATATGTGTACAAACTTTCATAAGAATCGCACCGTTTTCATATTATCGCTTACACCGCACTCAAAAAAGTCGTTTCGAGAAAAACGCATTCAAAGTTTGGAGATAAATTAGACAAAAGATAAAAGTGATTTTTTTCACTAACAGCTAGACATCTATTCCTGGACCATAAAAAATTCCTTCCACGACTTCGAATTGGTCCTCCAGTTGCATTTTCGTTTTTTTCCTCGCTGTCCGTGCCTCGTGCGGGTTGTATACTAGGCTGCGGTCAGCGTCTTGCAGCCGATCTCTGTCCCTCTCTTTCGCAAACGCTCTCGCAGCGTACCCAATTTTGATGTCCATGACTTACATTATTAGCAATACGGGTAAAAACCCATCATTAAACATACAAGCTGCGGTAAGAGCCGCAACTTCAATGATTTTCTTACCACTGTATGTGTGTTTTGGCGCCATTTGCCAGATAGTAGCATTAAAACGTTCGTTGTTATTTTGCGTGAAACCTCCCTCGCATTTTTTTAACAAACCGCGATCTGTCAGTTTTACGTAAGCTGGGTAAATAGCTGTTCGTACTTTAGGATCCAAGGGAGGTTTGTCGTGGTGGAACTTTGACAGCTTATTCGCAGCTTCCGAGCGTTTCCATTTGCGCCATGACTCCGGGCCCTATGGACAGTTTTGATGTTGCGGATTTTTATCGGTTGATATTTTGTGGTAGTATGTTGCCCAAATTTCTTTCGCCATTTCTTCAGCAGAGTGAGCATTGCGTCTAATCGTAAGTTCATAATAAGTCGTCAGTCCTGTTATCATGTTTCCCGTAAGTTTTCCACGACCAGGTCCTCCTAATTGGTCTTATTTTTTTCGCTTTTTTTATGACACCGCATAATGGCGAACCGATTTGCTTTCCCACGTGATTGGTACACTCGGCCTTTACAACATTTGGAAATGATTTCTGCAACGCATTCATTATTTTTACATCCCCGTCTACAACGTACCTTTCGTAAATGCGGCCGTGCAGATCAAAAGCGCGCTCGAACATCTCTAACATTCCGCCATCTCTAACATTCCGCCATTTTACCGGAACTTCCATTGTGATCGAATGTGCAAACTGGTTCGTGCTCAGCCCGCCAAGTATCATATTCAGGGGTGCCTTTCTTTGTTTTTATAAGGTTGCAGCCTTGGC
Organism: Microdon myrmicae; assembly: GCA_963931805.1. Lineage (NCBI taxonomy): Eukaryota > Metazoa > Arthropoda > Insecta > Diptera > Syrphidae > Microdon > Microdon myrmicae. Next base: position 51,550,299 of record OZ007499.1, on the reverse strand, counting down.
AATAACGCGATTTCACAGTAAGATCGAGAATTTTCTTTGTTTTGTTGCCGATCAATGTCATAACACCATAATTAGCAGTATGACCCCTTTTGCTCCAACTACATTTTTTATCTTCAGTTTCATCAGTTTTTTCTTTTCTTCTTTGCTAGCCTTTTTTTATGACGGAGGAAAAAACGCCGATACAAGCGGTGTGTGCATTATCGAGAGCAGCGTAGTAGATGTGTTTCGTAAATTCGCCAATATCCATCAGTGAAGTGAAACAATCTAATCCATTTAACCCGACACCCAAGATGCGCATTACGAATACTATTCTACGATTAATTTCGTAAGCTTTGTTGGCGATTCGTGGACAGGACTCGATGACCCTCTCACCACAGTTACATTCGACGATCAGTTTGAATCCCAGGGCTTTCTCAGATTTTATTGAAAAGTTTATCGAACCGTCACAGTTTTTACACTTTATAATGTTTGAAAGTTCGGAAAAAACTGAAAAAAAATGTAACATCACGTATGCTGCCATCACTGTGACCGATGTAGTCGCATATTCCATTTCCAATTCATTTACAGTTCCCATAAATCCTTCTCGTTTTTTATATCGACTCCCTGGACGCACCCCTGACTTACACGAACCTTTAACGTTTCATAAACAAAATTTACCGTTGAAAAACGTATGAAACGGACGCCTAAACGCGAGCCCTGCACGCTCTGAGACCACGTTTACACTAAATACTTTTTCCTCCTCATGAAAAAGAAACAAAGAAACATCAAAAATACCTACCCCACGACGTCACCGGTAGGAACATCTTCCATAGTCACCAAACAAGAAAAAACCACCAGCTATGAATCTAACTAAAACTCAGGCAATCGCACGTTACCCACAGTACGCCCGAATGTAAAAACAACATACACAGGAGCGACTATCCATTACCGCTTATGAACAAGTTGTTCAGTCGCACAAGATTGCGACATATTCAAAGAAGTGGCAGTTGACCCAAGCCAACAGCGAAGTAAACTAATGCCCATAAATGGATAGTCTGCATCTTTCTAAAAACAAGGTAGTTGTCACCTATGATACGAATTTGTATCCGCGGGAGACCCGACCCATTAATGACCTATAACTTTAGAACCGCCTAAGATTTCGTTTCCAAATTTTAATATATTACTTTTGAAGGATAAAACTATCGATTAAGCAAAAAAAAAATGATTTTTTGAACCGAACAAACCGGAATGTCGCATTAAGATAAAATGCTAATTCCTATTTACCTTTATTCTTCTTATATTACGAAGCCTTGTTTTATTTTGCCTTTCGGCATAAAATAATTTCTTAAACACATAATACGTTATCTGTATATGTACATACAAATATAAAAGATCTTATTCTTTTTTTTTTTAGTCCGAGCACACAAGAATTTTAGAAGGAAACGAAACATCATACTCACCCCACTTTAAAAAATCGATATTTTACTTGATTGCCATTGTAAAGAGGCATTCAACTCTGTTTTGTTACTTTCATCGTATAAAATCACTGAATGCCTTCTAGTTTTCTTATATATTATTACAGTCGATAATATTTGTCAATTGTATTATAAAATTTAATGTATAAACCATATAAGAAATAAATCGACTACTACTACTACTACGTTAGGTATTAAAATAAAACTAAGTGGACGGGAATAAAACTAAAACTATATCTAAATCTAAAGAATGCATTACACCTGAGAGGCATACTATACTTGGAGACCTGTTGACCTCCCTTTGTCACTAGTCCACCACCAGTTGGGATGAGATTGGTCTTTTTTAGATTTACCTCTTTAACTAATCGCCGTACTAAAACGTAGGCAATCTGGACCATTAGATATATCGCTACCATGGAGAATTCGTTTATCGCCGGCTCCACGGAAAGTGTGATTCATAATGGGACTCCACGCTCGTCTTGGATAGGACATTTTCTATCCAAAAAGGTGAACGGTTCTGGAGGAATAAACCAATTCTGAAGAGTGCACTCCAGATACATATCATTGAGAGAGGAATCTGCCGAAATAAGACCATTTTCATTGCGCATTGCCCTTACAGTATGACTACGAATAATTTTGATCGAACTGCGCAGACTTTAGTTGATAATGCACATCGGAAACGTCTTAGAGCATATATTGCAAAACGTTGTTTCTGTTGTGGGGTGTGGTGTAATGGATAACCCGAATTAGTCGATTTACTATTGTGGACGGCAATTGAAGCTGTGTCCATCAACTTCATGCAAAATGTTGGGAAAATATCTTGGCTTAAGAGCTCACAAGATTTAACTTATGCAAGACTCGAAGACATAGCCATCATGCTTATCGTACGTTTTATGAATTGGGATTCATTAAGACTTAGTTTTTGATTCACATTCTTATTCCAAAATTTTACTCAGCGGTGAGATTCATTTCTAGTTAAATGACTACGTTAGCAAGGAAATACAAAGCAACTATTGAGAAGCAGTTACACCTGCAAAAAATCGACCTATGGTGTACTCTATGGGCTGGTGGAATCCTTGGCCCATATTTCTTCAAAGATGATGCAAGTTTAATTATTATCGTCAATGGAGAGAGCTTTAGATCCATGAGAACGTATTTTTTCTTAAACTTATTGGAGACAGTTTACATGGAAAAGCCGTGGTTTCAACAAGATGGTATAATATAACACACATCAGGCCGCACACTTTATTCTGATTAATATATTCCAAAAAACATTCGGTGATAGCATAATTTTGCGAAATTAGCCTATGAATGTGCTTCCACTATGTTGTGACATCACACATCTTGACCATTTTATGTAAGAATATGTAAAATCGTTAGTCTACGCTGCAAACTTAACGCTCCTAAACCCGGTTACCTTAGGTTAAGCCTAGTTCAGATAGTTCTTAAACTCTTTAGTTTGTAACTTATATATACTTTAGTTGTAGGTAATTATGTTGCTTGAATTAAGCGATAAATGGGGTGGTGGCCCCACTAAACTTGTCAAACTTGTCAGTGCTCGAAGAAGTGGTCGAAACTTAGAATTCGAAATTGCGCTTCATTCGATATGGGCTATAGTTAAACATGAATGATATAAAATTATGTCATCTTGTTCATAGAGACAATACCATGTTCATACCACGACTTTTATGTGTTTGATTTCTTTTCAAAGTACTATACCTATTAAAAAAAATACCCTAAACCGAAGGTAATTTAAGGGTCATTTGATTATAGCGTTTTCTGAAACTTTCATTTTATCACATTTGTGTTTCTTATTCACCCAGCGTCGAGAGTTCCTTCTCGACCGCCAAAGTGTACTGACGTGTTATTATTCGGTCCGGAACTACTTTTCAACAAAAAATTCAAAAACCCGACGCCACTGTGTAAACAAATAGAGTTCGGTAAATATTGGGATTTAGCGTAATCAGATGACGAACCACTAATATCTAAAAGCAAAGACAGACATTCTTGAGTGCTCATATAGGTATATATATATATATATATATATATATATATATATATATATATATATATATATATATATATATATATATATATATATATATATATATATATACTATTTATTGGCTAGGAACCTGGAAGTTCATGACCTCACCGACTCGACATCGACAACATTCCCTGTCATGTGCATGTGGCGGTTCTTTCGAACGCCACTACTTACCTGCTCATCTAACACCAGGTAACCATTTTCACAAGCATCCTATTTCATAAAGCATGTACTTGCCTGTCCTTTATTTGCGAAAACCTTCGCCTAAAATATCTAATGTATCATGTTCGCTGAGGTAAAATCCATTAGCACCAAACGGATATTTTTCCTAAAGGCACGGTTCCCGGGCGCGCCATTTACATAGGGCCAATTCAGTTGCAACACGAAGCAACTGACACGACCATCACGGTGCACATAGCACCCATTGAAATTGCAGCACACAAGCAAGAGATACTCTCGCTTGGCTTCAATGCTGCAGTCACATCGGTCGCTAAATCGAGCCACATGAAATGGTAACTCGCACCTGGCCGCAAAAGGGGATCGAGAACTCGTCAGTGTAAATACACACACGACGGTTCGACCCTGTTGACGCCAACAACAACACGCTCACGATCAGCATCATGCTACTCGTAGTCGCTGATCGTGTAAACATTTCAACCCTTTTTGCGTTGAGATGCTCGCACCTGTTGCGAATTTGTGGAGGGATCTTTGCTGTGTCTGCATATTTGCGGATACACCCGATGAACAGCAGAGCGATCATCGTGTGTGAGTTTCAACCCCCTTTTGTGTTGAACAAAACGCAAAAGGGTAAATTACCAAATATGGTCATCGAAGCGATGATGGAAGATGTGGTATTCTGTCGCTTCGATGAGCTTATTTGATCCCGTTTTGGATTCCGTGAGGGCAGGTTGTGCCCTCACGTAAAATACACATCTCTCGTGGGGCGTCCCAAGAGATTCGAATCGCGTTCTAGATTCCGTGGAGGCATGTCGGGTCTCCACGTTAAACTAAATATCATCATCATCATCGGCACTACAACCGGGAACCGGTCTTGGCCCTATTTAGTAAGTCCTGAGACTTGTTAAATTTTCCATAATGATTTATTTTTTCTGGGCAAGGTCATTAGTCTTGCGCCAGAGGCTCCCCGACGGGGAATCGAACCCCGGTCTCCCGGGTGACAGGCGGGTATACTAATATATATATATATATATATATATATATATATATATATATATATATAATTTTTTTTTCTTTTACACAAACGCGTGCAGAAAACGAGTTTTTGGAATCAGAGCACAATACGACCCGAAGGAGAGGTGGCAAACAAACGCTATCGAACATAAGCCAGAATTGTACGCTACAAGTGCACCGTCATATCCAAGAGGAAATTCTTTCATAGATTTATTTTTGCTGTACGGAGAATACAATTATTAGATACGGATTTAACTACCCGAAATTGTCTTCGTACAATCGAGTACGATAGCGGTCATTGTGGACTAGGGGCCGTAATAAATGTCCCAAATGAACACTCCCTACTTGACGAGTATAAACAGATACATTATTTTAATTTCGGAATAGTACACTGGTCGTGCTTTGATCGGATGATAAAAAAAGAATTACGCTACAATGGCATAGATCCACCAACTGAGAGAAATCTTCATAATGACGAGATTGATCATCATCTTTCGACGATGAACAAGATTGTTGCTAATACAATGAATCGTTCTATCCCAAAAGTGTCTCACATGGAGGGACATACAAACCGATACAGAAATGCAACGATCGACGAACTATATAGGCAAAAGAGTACTCTGCTCTCTAAGTTAAAACTGCTCTACAGACAAATAGCTAGAAAATAAAAACAATTAAGTCACTAATTATAAATCTTCAAAAACTGGCCCATGACAATTATAGATCAGTAATTAATGAAGACTGGAAGGACAGAATTCATGCCATTCAAGCTAGTGGACCGAATATGTTCCCACAGTTAAATAAAGTCTTTCGAAGGAAATATTATAATGACATTTCATGTCTGCGAGTTCCACGGACTCCCGAGAATTGTTAAACTCTGCTACACGCAGGACTTACCCTGGAACACATTAATTTTGAACGAAGAGTTCATAATCGTCGGGGTTCCGCAAAAAAGGCGAACCCAATTGGTGTTTGTTTCGAAGCAGTGTATAGATTGAACTAATCGGTTCTTTCTAACCTTGACTTGGAAAATAGGGCTCTCCAAAAACATATTTCGCTACGCAATGAACTTAACAATTGGCGTCTCTTAAGTCGAAGTTTCACCATCCTTAGTGAAAATGATAGAGCGGATTCCCCACTTAAAAATCTACACACTACCATATTTGTGCAGAAGGATGAGCTGACGGACATTCTTAGATCGATTAAGAACAATAAATTTCCTGGAAAAATAGTATTCCTAAGATTGTTCTAAAGCATTGTAGTATTCCAGAATACTACCCTTATTAGCTTTAACACTAAATCTCATTACTTATCTAACACATCCTTAAAACGTCCTCTTAACATATCTTACATTCTCACTTAATACATATCATTAATAAACATTCACAATATTCTATATCAAGCCAGTTACAGCACATTTAATAACACGCCCCTTTTCATAACATGCACCTTTTTTCATTCAAAACATAGCTCTTTGATTTTCGTTCAAAGTTTATTCAAAATTTAAAAGGCACAGTGAGTAAAAGGAATACTTTGAGCAAATGGTTTTTGTTCAAATTATAATTTACAACCAATTAGAACAATAAGTAGCATAAGAAGAGAGAAAAAATTATTGTAAAGTCAGTTTTGAGATAGCAATTGAAAAGTTAGTTGAGTTAAGAAAGTTGAGTTAAGAAGATTGAGTTAGAAGTTGGAGTATTGAAAGAAGTAGTTTTTAATTGAGAAAAGAAAAGTAAAGTTAAGTAGAGTTTTTAATAAAGTTGAGTTTGTGTTATCAGTTTTAGTTTGAGAGCTTAAAATAAATAATTAACTAATATCAAAGAGAAGGAATAGTTTTTTCTTTGACTATTGATAATCAATCGGAGCGAATAAACATTGAAACGCGACTTGATGAAAGAAAAAGAAGTAAAGGAAAAATAAAAGGTCCACGCTCTTCCCTCATCAGAGGAAGCACGGCGTCCCGGACTCGTAACAGCATTTACCTCTTGAAGTAGTTAGGTTTTACACTATTTTGTTCAATAACGCTCTAAATAATGCATGTTATCCAACCCAATGGAAATCTGTAGTAGTCCACCCCAACCCGAAAAAGGGTAAGGACGGGAGCAATCCAGCCAATCTTCGCTCGATTAGTTTGCTTCCGAACAAGGTATTCGAGAAAATTATAAATAAAGCATTGACTAACTGGTGGGAGGAAAATGGTATTATTCTGAACAACCTGTTTGGTTTCCGATCGCAACATGACACAGTTCATGCAGCGACAAAACTTGTTTCCGACATACAGTGGAACAAGGCGAAGTGGCAATGCACAGGGGTCTGCTTGGTTGGCTTTGAAAAGCCTTTCGACACCGAATGGTTAGAAGGGCTTGTATATAAGTTATCAAATCTATGTATGCCCGAATATTTGTTATACATTATTTACAATATGATAAAGGGTAAACAATTTGTGCTGAAATGTGGAGATATAATCTCTAACAAGACCTTCCATATCAAAAACAGCCTACAACAGGGAGCAGTGAATTCTCCCATTTTATTTAACATTAACACTAGTGGTCTGTAGGTAGTTGTGTTATCCTAGTAGTGTGTCGCTAGGGGACCGGTTCACCAGGACACCTACTTCTGCAGCACTCGTCACGTTTTTGGTGAAAGGTCGCTGCACTTTCCGACTCCGCTTTCTAACAAAGACGAGGTAAATGATTCAGACCTAAATATTTTCTTTCGGATTGCTCCACCAACAATTCACTCTTTATTAAACCAAATAGAATGTAACAAAATATGTACAACTGAATGTTTTAAATGATATATAGTAATTCGTTTGATTCAAGTATAATGTTAATATATGCACACTAGTTAATTACACTGAATTTTTAAAAGGTATATGACTGAATTATCCCACGAGAATTTCGGTGTACTACACTGCGAAACGTTCTTTCGGGGTGATTGCTCGACTTAGACTCACCGTATGTATCTCTTGGGACGCCACACGAGAGATTTATATTCATTTGGAACAGTTAGATAGGGCAGCCGTCTCAGGGAAAATTAACTCGAACAAATAGTCGAACAGAGAGAACCCCACCGAGGAGGTCGATAAAGACAATCAGAGAACCTCACTGAGAAGGTCGCGTGTTGAGTAACATAATTCGAAACGAATGACGCGAACAGTAAAACGTATGTGCCTAATTAGATCCGATAAATTAACACGTAAGGAAAGCTATAATTTGAGGTGCTTTCAAGGAGCCGGTAAGTTAATATAAGAACAATAATTAGTTAATAATTACCAATTAATACAAACAAATAGCAAAATAAAGCATGCATTTAGTCCAACATAAAGAGAAATGCATAATTTGTTTCTGAATTAAATTAAATGCGGTTTTCAAGTCAAATCAAGAATACGGCCGTGGTCCGATGCGTCGCTGTTTGGGTTCCAAACTTTCATTGCATGGGTTCAAATCAGGTGATTAAAGTAAAAATAGGTATGTTCTGTCTAGTTATATTATGGAATCCACGTAATCCGATAAATTGGCCGACATATAAGGAATATCTTTGGCGGATTTTTTGGTTGCCGTACGTGTTCCACCGAACACTGTCCATAAAAACAAAACGACACAAATAAAACACTGGGATCCTTGTTCTTAACCTGTGGTTTTTATTTTTATTTTTATTGTCACTGTTTGTAATATTTACAGGATGGTTACCAACTCGTAATAAGTCTCTCTATAAATAATCGAAAACGAGCACAAAGGGAAAGGACTGTGGAAGACACTCAACACTGATTATATTGTTCCCGGTATTCGGCGCGCTTGCATTCTCGACGATACTAAAGAATTGCGAACTTTGTTCTTATATATCGTGTGATATCCGCGATAGCTTTCCTTACGTGTTAATTAATCGGATCTAAATAGGCGCATACGTTTTACTGTTCGCGTCATTCGTTTCGAGTTATGTTACTCAACACGCGACCTTCTCGGTGAGGTTCTCTGATTGTCTTTATCGACCTCCTCGGTAGGGTTCTCTCTGTTCGACTATTTGTTCGAACTAATTTTCCCTAAGACGACTGCCCTATCTAAATGTTCCTATCCATCCTATCTGTCTCTTATCTTCAAAAAAAAGTTTCCATTTTGGCTTTCGATTCCAACTTCTTATCGGAATCTTCTTTCGAAGGATCAAGCGTGCCGACACTTCTTTCTTGATCATATCATGGGCTTTGTTTACGTTACCCATCTGGCTTACGACGACAACAGAGTTTTTGTGTGCTTCAGATGGGTAACAAAGGAACCGTGGGATTTGGTTTGTAGACCGCATTTCCTAATCATAAACATCTACCGTGGGATAGGCGTTTACGATGTTTATGATCGGATGAATTGTTGATCGGCGGGCGAATGGCTAGGCCTTTGTTTGCGCACGTGCGCTTATCGGTTTGGGATCTTGCGACGAATTTATGGTGCTAATTGCTATTAGCTACACGAGGAGATTATTCTGTTTGTTTTCAAAAAATGCGTTTGATGGATACATTGGATGGATGCATTGAATTCAATATTAGGGAATTTTGAACGTTAAGTTCGATTGATTTTCACTATTGAATTCAATGTTGGGGTATTTGGAATGTTACCTTTTGTTTCATGCGGAAGTAAGGACTTTTGGGAAACGTGTCTGTGGGCACGTGTAATGAATATAGGTGAGTATGTTCCTTTTGTGGAACGATGATATCTCAACCTATAGTGGGTTGTGTGGTTCGTAGAGCCGCCACATATCTATCATACCTTCAATACGGGAAAGGCTTCAGCAGAGATATTAAAACTGTATCCTATTCATTGATTGTGTCATATACAATCTTGAATAAATTGGCAGTATAGCAAACTGCAGACATGTGAATAATATTTAGATGCGCGCTTAATTATTATAGTAAAAAGGGAACGCTTCGCTATTATTAGTTTACCCTGAACAAGAATTACAATCGGATCACAACTCAGTTGTATACGAATTTCAAAAATAAATATCCTTCGAAGTCATTGGTATACATTTAACAGTTTTTTACTTTTCCCTTGCTACCGCTTCAAGACACATGTTGAGTTGGTACACGCACCTAGATTTTTCAGTGTTCTAGTTATTTATTATCCACATTCCTCTCTGATACCATTTCAGTGAATGTACAGTTTTTACCATTAAATTGAACCATCTGGATATATGAAATTCTACATGAACTTCATAGAAATTCTTGTGTCGTAGATGTCGGGTGATATGAACTTAGAAGAGATTTTTTTTTACATAAAACTACGAGACTGACATTCAAATTCAGATACGGTATTTATTTGCATTATTTCGGTTTCTCATTCGTTGTCCCAGAACACATGTGTGCACATCCGGACGACAACTTCCTAGCCTTTAATTTGGCATTTGAATAACTCTTTATATTATATTTGATCCTACCGAGAGAATGCTTGTTGCATATAAAGTGAAGTCTTTGTTTGTTTATATAGAACAGTACAATGCTACGCAAGCAGTTCATTTCTTGCTTGGCTAGGCCTACCCCATTCATACTCTACCACAGTCTTTCTAGTGGTCCCGCATAATTTTGTCCTTTAGTTGTAAAGCATCACCGAGGACACTCGACAGCCTTGACTTTGACTTGAGTCGGTTGATGAAACAATGTAATTGCAGTTTCCAGGAAACAATTGTGACATTTTTAATTACTCCATCGTTGAACAAGAGGCTGACTGTTAATTTCTAGCATTGCAATCAACAGCCGACCCTGAATCTGTTGTAGTGACTCCATTGTATAGAAATGGGGTTTCGCACATAATAAGGACTAAACGATTCAAAGGACACATTTCTTTATTCTACTCCGCTTTCGTTTCGGTATGATATACTTGTCGGGCCCTTTATGAATGTGATTGCGAACAAATGTTTTGATTTGACGGAACGCATTTGGGATCCTCGCTCCGCGTTTTTTTTTGCCTTCCTTTTTTAGTATTTATTGACGATAAATGTCGTATTTCACCATTAACGGAACTACCAAATTACCTTGTTCCGATTTATTGAATGGATGTTCAATGGAATGTCTTCGTTGGGAGTATTTGATGTTGCAAAAATATTGTTAGTCTAGTGCTGCGGCGATAAGCGAATAAGGTGTTTCAATCATAAGGGGAATTATTTTGGCAGCGACATATTCAAGGACGTCCGTGATTTTGCTTTTCTTGTTTTCTTCATTCGAGCGACACTAATTTCGGTGTTCGAAAATTTTGTTTTATAAATATTTTCAATTGCAAACGTTTTCAATGCGAAATTTTACTTTTAGTAGATGAATATTAATAACAGTAATATGAATGCTTTTATTAAAAGAATAAAATAAATAAAACCAACACTTTACCTCAAATCAAAGATGACACCAAACAATAAAATATTTAACGCAAACTATCCTATCCATCAACTATAATTAGGGTAAAGTATTACAGAGTGCTGTTTTTTTTAATAGATTGTTTTTTCAACCTTTGCAAATTGGTCATTTAATTTTTCTATAATTGGTGTGCACAAAATAGGTTGTTTAGTACCCTTAAACTTCACGGTCGTACAAATTTGCTGAATTTTTCTCCCAAAGCTCATTAATATTAACGAAGAATAGCAATTGATTGAAAATATCAGGTGTACCGGTATGAAGTGAGCGTTCTTTTTAAAAGGTAAAAAAGGTTTTTTTTTGGGAAAGTAAAAAACATTTTATTCGAAGTATTGGCCATTGCTTTTTATGCATTTTGACCACCTTTCTGGCAATTTGTGGATACCACGCCAATAAAACCGGTCTTCTCTTGAGGCAAACCATTCGGAGACCCAATTTTCGACTTCTTCGTAGGAATTGAAATACTGCCCAGCCAATACGTGTCCCATCGGTAGTCGAAAGGAGCCAAGTCTCGTGAATACGACGGGCGGGGTAACACTTCCCAAACGAGAGCTTTTCTTATTTCTTTGACGGGTTTTACTGTATGACTCGGTGCATTATCATGCAACAAAATTACCTTTCCGTGTCTTGTGGGCCATTCTGGTCGTTTTTCGTCCAATACATGGTTCGAATTGATAATTTGTTGTCGGTAGAGTTGCGCATCAGCAGTTTCGCCAGGTTTTAGAAGTTCATGATACACCAACCCCTTCTGGTCCCACCAAATACAGAGCATTGTCTTTTTTCCGAACCGATCGGGCTTTGCAGTCGATGTTGACGCTTCTCCTGGATGTACCCATGATTTTTTGCGTTTAGGATCTTTAAAATAAATCCATTTTTCATCACCAGTCACAATTCGATGCAATACTAACATCCTTTTGTGTCGTAGAAGCAACGTTTCATATGTGGTATTCATATTCATATTCAATTCATGTGGCACCCAGTTTCCACACTTTTGGATCTTTCCCATAGCTTTTAAACGGTCAGAAATTGTTTGTTGTGCAACATTTAACATTTGTGCCATTTGTTTTTGACTTAAAGTGTCATCTTGATCCAATATTGCTTGCAATTCGGCGTCTTCAAACTTTTTTGGTGGTCTTCCATGTTCTCCATTTCGCACATCAAAATCATTATCTCTGAACCGCTTAAACCATCTTTGCATGTTGCTTCCGATAGAGCATGATCACCATAAGCCTCGACAACCATTCCATGCGTCTCTGCAGCACTTTTCTTCAAATGAAAACAAAAAATTAATACTTTGCGCTAATCATCATTTTCTGATAAAAATTTCGGCATTTTTATCAGGATTAAAAAAAATGGTGTTTGTACAATGACTTGATGCATACTAAATATGTTTGACAGATGTCATAGCAACCAAATAAAAAATATATAAAGGCTCGTTCACAACAAACGTTCCGTATCGATACATTTGTATCTTGACGCTCACTTCAGACCGGTACACCGGAATATTGTTAGATTAGATATATACTCGTATATGGTTTGATGTCCAGAGTCATCAAAATATTTCGGTATGTAAAAATTCCAAGTTATTGAAAGTTTGTATATGGTTTAATTTCGTATATTTCCAGTGGCGCACTTTATCAGCATACGCTGCTACAATATTTAACTAAACTTTACTTACCTAGTGGAGAATTTACTGATGCCTGGAGCTCGATTTTGGATGGTGGTGCTTTGTGTGTCCACTGCTGCTTTTGTTAGGTAAAATTGTTTGTAGTCGGTTCCAAGTTGCCTTGTGTGTTAGGAGGCCCGCCCTGGCAGCTTCTTCCACATTTTTGCTGACCTCACATAAAATCCTTTGTATTCGGATCTCTATTGTGAGCCAGTGTATCTTTTGATTGATCCTTAGATAATTTACCTTGAACCGACAATTGTTCAAAAACCCTTAAACATTACTTGGAATTTCCAGTAATGTTTAGACTTGGTAATTACCATGGGTTTCTTAGGTTGTTACATTTTGCTAGTCAGTTCCAAGGATATTTTTGTATATCTTAGTGGTATTGTTGTCCAGCGATTGTATTTATAAACGCCATCCTTTGATCCGTTTAGGAAATGTTTCCTTGAATAGGATCATGGGAAACGATGCTGTGGGTAGTATTTGCTATGCGTAAACACGGACGCGGGTTCAGTCAAATACCCCACAACACTAAATGGCGCACAAAATTGTTCCGCGAAGAAAACAAAGAAAAAACAAGCACACAAGTTGATCCTCGAAGGTGTAAAGGAAAACAAAATGAAACACTTTATTGTCATCTATCGGCAACTAAACATTCACTTAATTACATCGAGATGATTTTGGCGTAAACGTTGAAGGACGGTCTTTAAATTACACATTAACATAAACAGAAATACTTGAATATATCTTGACTATCGGCGACTAAACGTTCACTGACATACATCGAAACGGTTTAGGAATTGTTTTGACACGAGCGCTAATCGTTAGTCTATATTAATATTTAAAATCCGCGGAACACATCATTAAAATCATACATCCACAGGACTCGCGAACGACAACTCTGGCGCACTAAAAGAAACTCGCCTCCTGGGCACGTGTGTGCGGTTGGGTGGTAGCAATCTGACTCTCAGAAACCATCCATATCTGCCAGATTCACGGTGTGGATTACATTGGTGTGGGAGGATTCTATATGTGTCCGTATGGGAAATGTACGTTGCCCTTCCCTGTATATCGACAACGACGAAAATGCACCTAAATAAACATGGGCTGGTGCAATGAATTGGTATTATAGAGATATGCGTTGGCGAAAAATCGCCGAAGGGAGAAATAGGTTTCTGTGTCTTAAATAAACAGAAACGCTATTTCGAGGGCCACAAATCTTTGATGACCTGCGCCTGAGAACGAAATAGGTTTTTGCTTCAAGATACACAAAAACGCTATTTCAAGGGTCACGATGATATGCACATCGTGTTTACTTAGGCGTTCATGCTAATGCCATTGTAGGCTATAGAGTTTTCGTGGCGATAAGCAAACCGATGGTTTGCTCGCCTATGACCTAGGCTATGGTAGCTTTTGTTTGCTTTACAGGCCGGAGCATCGTTAGCATGATTTGGGCTATGATTGTCTAACGTCAATCAAATTAGTGCCCAAATCCCATGATCGGTAGATAACCGACAAAGGAAATTGGTCGCAAGTGTTGCGAACCTTGGGACTGGGGCAATAAATGGATATGAACCGTAGCAAGAAACCATCGGCTTCAGCTATGTCAAGAATTACGCTGGCCAGCTTGTACTTATCTATTATAATTGCTGACACGCCGAGCCGATAGAGATATGGTACGGATCATAAACGGAAAAATTCAATGTGATGCATGCCTTAAGATTTAACTTTCAGGTGAAAGAGAATGAAGGGCAGCTTACGCTGCCCCAAAATTGCAGGTAGGTATGGTGGGTTTGGAAGGTGGTTCATTTAAAGGGATGGACGGTTCTTTGGGAATGTATTAAAGAACCGCTACAATGCCACCAACAAGTTTTGTTCTCAGACGTACGTCTGGACTCTATGCTTTTATTCTTTAGCGATGCCACTAACGATTTTTTTTTTTTTAATGGATTTATTAATTTAACGGTGATCAATCCTGTGAGGATTCACATTATATAATCGACAATTTAATGGGACTTGACCCGGTATGAAGGTTCGGGTAAGGCGGTTTTCGTACGTAACAATATCGACGGTTCATATTCCGCGGAATAGCGTAAGGAATGTCATAACAGTGGTAACAGTACACAAAACTTGGTAGGAAAAATAGTTTCCTGAACACAAACATATCGTGAAAAGTTCATTCTCAAAAGTATGTAAATTAACTGGTGATTTATGATAGGCTATTTGCTGCCTAATAGCATTAACACAATTAACTGTATTATAAGTATCAGGTGTATGCATACTTTTTTCCGGTTCTCTTGGTAAAAAAAAAACGCGATTTTCTAGGAAAATCATTATTTTTTTATTCAAAATATTGGCCATCGGCTTCTACACATTTCGCTCATCTTTCAGCTAATTTATGAATAGCATGTGGGGAGTAAGTATTGTACCAGCATGGGTACTTGGTTCACTTCCTCCTCCATCAGAGTGTCACTAATTGTTCCGACAAACACTGAAAGGAAACTGCATCACAGGAGAGCAAAACACTGATGAAAGTCACTGAAAAATAAAACGCACTGGTGTCATTTTGTTTGGCTTTATTCTCTTATTGTTACTCGATTAAATGTGTATTTTAATAAAGTCCTCCGTAATCAAATAACCGAACTCGATAAACCACCACTCGACTATAGTCGCGTCACCGTGCGCACCGATGAGCGGGAGATCGTGCATGACCATGGCGGTCAGTGGATGGAAAACGACTCAGCGATATTAATTCGCTGACAAGGGAATACGGGCAATGAAGCTGGCCCTCCTAATTAAGGGGTGCGTTTTCCTATACCAAGAGAGACGTAAAGTCTCTCTTTGGGGTTATCAAACCGATCTCATAGAGGAGATCTTCACGATACACAAGTGTGTGTGTAGGTCGGTTCTTTTCATAGATCAAAACCATGATGAAGAACCTGAAACACAAAGAAAGGAAAAAGGATCGTAGAGATCTTTGTTTATGTGAGGTTACTGGGAAACGGATCCAGAACTATGTAGGATAAAAAAGATTTATGACCTGTGAGTTCAACTGAGTAATCAAGTTGCAACTCATTAAATGGTAGATGCATCTGGGATACTTGATAATTGGATTGTTTTTGTATCTCCAGAATCCCTGCTGTTAGACAGCGTTCTTTTGTTTGCACTTAGTGCATTGGTAACGCATTAGTCTCAATGCAGATGGTGCTAATTACGTGCATCTGTGTTGGACTGTTCATCGCTGGCTAAAAGGGGTCGCCAGCCGATGTGTGTGTAGATAGTTTTTGTACACACATCGTGGCTGGGATAATAGACGGCGCAATATTTATGATCCCTGTCATGAAGGTTACATTGTATGTAAACCGAATCATTTGTTTACGGGAATTCATCTAGGGGAATTTGTCTGGCAACGTAGATGCCGAAATAGGTTTAGAATTCCTGATAAGCTAATAAAGAAATCTTACAGAGAATTGGTATGCAAAGAGAATGCATGAAAGGTAAGTTTTCTTTACAGGGACTTAAAGATCATAGATGTGATCTCTTTAATGCGTGCACCATTTTCAAGTACTTAATGCGATTGCATTGGCGAAAACGTATGCGTCTTGGGATGAGGGAATAGGGGTTTTTAGGTAAGTGTACCGTGGGGTTTGTCGGCACCGCCACAAGCCTGCCAGAAAAACTGGTTGTCTTTCGCGGCAAATCATTCATCGAGCCATTTTCCAACTTCCTTGAAACTGCTGAAGTGTTGCTCTGCGAGCGCATGCCCCATTGACACGAAGAGGTGATAGTCAGATAGCGCCAAGTTTGAAGAGTACTGTGGGTGCAGAAGAATTGCTGGGTGAGACGGCGCTTTGTCGTGTAACAAAATCACTTTGCCATATCTTCTGGACCCTTTCCCCTCGCCTCTCGATTAATGGCTTAAATTAATCATTTGTTGACGATAGCATTGTTTATTAACGGTTTCGTCGGGCTTTAAAAGTTCATAATGCACGATACTGCTGTGGTCCCACCAAACACAGACCATGGTCTTCTTGCCAAATCGGTTTCGCCTTGGTGTTGAAGGACCGGCTTGCACAGATGAAAGCCACGATTTTTTCCGCTTCCGGTTTCCAAAATAAATCCACTTTTCGTCACCCGTCACAAGTCGATCCAAAAATGATTTCTTTCGGGGCGTTGGAGCAGCATTTCACTTTCCGATTTTCCATTTGACGTTCATTCATATCGTGTGGGACCCATTTTCCAAGTTTATTGATCTTTCCCATTGCTCGTAAACGTCTACTGATTGTGTCTTGTGACACATGTAATACTTCTACAATTTGCCGTTGAGTTCGGGTTGGGTCATCATCCAATAACTCCTGCAACTACTCGTCTTCACATTTTTGTGGTCTACCAGAGCGGTCATTTTCTTTCACATTGAAATCATATTGGAGCGCACCAGTGTACGTGTCTAATATTATTGTGCCCAGAAGTTTCCCTTTATGAAGAACAGTAATGTAATGATGTGAGCTATTTTGGTAATTAAAATCAAAACCAGGTGTTGTTTTACAAATAAAAATTAAACCATATTATATATACTCGTATATACCGCTAAGAAAAGAACGTGTTTCATTTAAACTACCTTCTCCGATGCAATTGGTGATTTGTATTTTCATCGGTGGTGTTTTTATCTAACTTGCATCCTTGTTGATGCCATAGTAAAAACGACGCGACATATCCATTGTTGGATATGAGCTGTCGACAAAGTTTACAAAGTCTTAGGCATAATTTAACATCATTAACCAACGAAATGTCTGAGTAGACATGTTGCTGATGCCTTCTTGAGGAAGTGGAATGGTAAATAGTAACACCTCACAGTAGTGTCTAGACTTCGCCAATACTCCTTAACACCACAGTACATTCATTTAAATACACTGTCCACACTAGATTAACAATCATGAGCCTTCATTCAATTTGAAACATCGTTGGAATCAACCGGACGGCCACTACATATTCCAAGGCCACACTTCATTTAGTAGAGTCTGAACTATTTATCGTCAACCAGGGCGTAACATGCGGTGACTCATGTAATCCAACAAAGAATTCAAGCATGAGAATTGAGTGACAGACGACGCGGTGGCATGTACAGCTCTAGATTATTGGTCGCCAACAACCATTTTCACTTAATGCAGACACTTGAATAATAAACTAATTTGTGATAAATTTCAGAGCTAACAAAGTGAAATTATGTTCTTCGGCGGGGACACATTTATTGAGTCCTTAGAGAAGTTGACACACTTCTAGACGGTGTGCATGACGATAACAGAAATGGTAATGACGTCGGCGACTATGTAAATTATGACAACTAATATTTAGAGGGCCTTAAGTGAAATATGAATTGAATGTTGGCATTTCACTAATGAGTGTTAATTCTATGCATGTTAGATATGATTTCATCAAGAGAAGTGCGTCTAACACGGATAGGGCCACAAAAGACTGTCGTCTGTAAGTCGTTGAATCTGAAAATAGACTACAGTCATGTAGCCGACGAGCGATCAAAACTGTCTAGCAGTTCCAAGGCCGATTTCTAGATTTGGAGTGAAAAGAACATTATCAAATGTTACCCTCTGACATCTCCCCCATTAAAATCCTTTTACAGGGCAGAAACGAAGAAGGAATTGTGAGGATACAAAAAATAGGTTTTGTATGTCTGCAAGCTAATATTAGTAAGAAATGTATTTCGATAATGTCTTACGTATATATTAATGACTTAAAAGCGTCCAAATTAACAATTGTCTGGAGCTAATTCACTATGCGTATTGATGTAGTCTAATGAGGTGAATAAAGTAATTAATACGACGGTTTCTAGTTCAGACTAGCAACGTCCTTCAAGAGCCTTATCTAATTAGTTTCCTTTCATTAGGAAATCCCTTGAAGGATATTCACAAATGTCCGAAATAAATCAGTTAAATCGCTCGAAGATGGTTTATGCGTGCAACAAATCACAGCTACGAAAAGGGCGTTGAATACATATCTAACTTCTGAAGCCGTCTGAAAGGAAAGTCTTTCAAGTTAGAGACACTTCAACGTATCATGGTGAACTTTCACAGTGTTGAAATATGATGTGTTTATGACAGACTTTTGTTTAAAGGGGTAAAAGGTTATACATTTCGCGGTTTCAAAATTCCTCACTCTTGACATCCTTGTTGTTGAACTTTATCGTCCCCTAAATTAGCAACATCTTAATGCCAAATTAAGTTCACCCATCCCATGCTACACCCCGGTGGAACTTCGAGTGGTTTCTTTGGTCACCCTACTTAATCAAATTAGTTCGACAGATATGTCGAAACAAGTTATGACACTATAGACACGGTCATATGTGGTTTGAAAATCAATTAAATTTGGTGTGAATCGTTTTGGGCCTCTTAACTTTTCCCAGGGTCTACGGTAGAATGAATTTTGTGTTACGCCACAGTGAGATTTTTTCTTCTTCTAGTATTGTGTTCCTGCACTTGGCAATGCCTTGCCAAACATTTTATTGAGCATTTCGCTTAAGTTTCTCAAATCGATCCAACTAATTGAAAATCTTTTCTTCTCTAGTAAAACTTGACTACGAAAGGAAAGAGAAAAGAAAAGAATTGAGCATTTTAAGCAGGTAGCTTCGTATCATTGTAGTTTCCGTCATTAGAACACGAGTGGGATATGTCTCGCCTAACCTTACTGCATATGCCATAGTCATTAGACAAGTGAACTTGGAATTTCACCTGAAATAATATTTGTCCGCAGAAGGCTTCAAACAGAGAGTGCACTTTCAGTCACACTATACATAAGTATTGGGCTCCGCGATAGTATAGTGGTTAGTATACCCGCCTGTCACGCGGGAGACCGGGGTTCGATTCCCCGTCGGGGAGTCTCTGGCGCAAGACTTGATCTTGCCTGAAAAAAAAAAACAAAATCATTATGGAAAATTTAACAACCCTCAGGACTTGCTAAATAAGGCCAAGACCGGTCCCCGGTTGTATTGCCGATGATGATGATACATAAGTATTGACCCGATTAATTAATACATCCAATCGATTTTCAACAAACAATATATGAACGTGATGTTTTGAACAGATTTATGTACTCTCGCGATTAAAATCCTCATTCACTCAAAATCAATGTACGATTACAAATCCCGACTAAACGGTGCGTGTTGTACTGTTTCGAAAACCTTGTTGTCGAAGCCATCCGCCATAGGTATCACAAGTAACCACAAGATAACGGTTCCTGTGGCCTGTTTTCGGTGCGAAATTATATCATGTGTGGGTAGTGTAGAGGTCATGGGTACAACGTAAGGTGGAAAGATATTCCATGCGGTTCTCCAAAATGTATTTCATGCCTTATTTCGACCGTTTTTAGCTTGTCATTTTGTAGTGCTCTAAACCCCCCCCCCCCCCCCCCCCCCCCGCCCCAATTTCCATATCCAAATCCCAGCTATTTTACTCCAAAACTCAAAATCCAACCAAAACCCGAAAAAACCCAAACATAAACCAAAATTCGCAATAAACGAATCAAACATTCGTTTATCGCTTATTAGCTGCCCCCACGGCATAATTAAATCCAAAATCTTAAATTAAAATCTAATTCGCAATAAACGAATCTAATATTCGTTTATTGTTCTACATTTGCTCCACGCCATCATGAAAATTCAATACCCAGATAAACGTTATCACAATCTGGGAAACTTCCATCATATAAAACAAAAAAACCCGAATCCCGTTCTACACTCCCACATCTGCGAAATAGTTTCGTAAGAATTCAAGATATTGAATTCTTATCTTAAATAAACACTGAGCACCTCACTCAGGATACAAAAGTCGGGATTTTTGTATGAAATTGTGTATTTTCGAGATACAAATCTCGATTTGCTTCTCTTTATAAGGGTGATGAAATTCAGATTCGAGGATCAGGCTCGATTGGCGTCCGAAGTGGTAGGATGCCAGTAAATTAAATTAAAAATAAAATAAAAATTTAATAAAATAAAAAGCATTTTATTGGGCCTGGCCGATTCCTCCTATTCAACGATCGGTAGCTGCTCTTCCCTCAAGGTTTGAGGGAACACGGCGGCAACCCCAAGGGGCCCCTCAGGAGCTCCCTGAGAGAAGGATCACAACAATTTCTACCCTTATTCCCCTTATAAGGTATTCCACCTGTAAATCATGTTAAACGGACGCATAGCTAAAGTCATTATCCTATGCAGATGATGCATAATTGAGTTTAGCTATCTTTTCGCCATATGGCAATCCCATTTCGCTAACCCATGAGATTTCCACCGGAAATTGCATCATGTCGATTGGCAACGGCATAGTCTGATCAAACGACGCTGGAGAAATTATCAAAGCATTTAATTTAGTTCCCATGATCAGATTTCCCTAGCCAAGTCGGCGTCCTATTCACTTTCTACAGACACTCCATTCGCTGGGGATCAATGCTCTCTTTTCGCAGGTGAATAGCACCAGCTTAATTTTCCTCCCCTTCACAGTTCTGTCTTCCTACAGTTCAATGCCCGCTGAGGTCACCACTTTCACCGAATTGTGTCAGTGGGCTACACTCAAAGTGGCATTGTTTCATGCACACACAACCAAACACACCCCGAGATCATAGTACTTTGTGTTTCTGTTCTCTCATTCTCCTATGTTCGTCGACTATCGTATTAACCGATATATTCACCACAGATCGACGGGCGTTGCAATGAGAGAGCAGAAGTATGATCTCTATTGGTTGTCCTGTCTGCAAAAATTAAATTACCATCTTCATCTCTTTTTCAGTCAGTCGTTATTCAACTACCGCGGCGTATCGAGTCACAGGAAAAGAGAAGTGTTGTCAGACGAACGTAGTGTCCCGTTACTCAATCGAGAAAGAGAAACGCGTACCCCTTCAAAATAGACTAATCGCAAATTATTTATTTATTAAAGCCTACGGCAAGTAATAACAATTGAGAACAATAAAAACTAAATTACAACTAAACCAAGTGCATTTCATTCATTGTCTTTTCCTGGATTTTTGTGGATATTCATGGAAACATTGATGGTGATTCAAGTAAAACCGTGCCATACGTTGGCATTAATACTTGAACCCCACAATGTCTGCTGTGTCACCCAGCATCACTTTACTCGCATATGTTTTTTCATGATTAGTCTGTTTTTGAAATAGGAGTGTTGTAAAATTTGCTATGGAGACGGTGTGATCTGAAGTTTGGCAGCGATTCAGGGGGATAGCTTCTATAAAAGAATTGCGCTTTTCACTTATACATTGCGGACCTCAGCTTCATCCTGTTACAAGTTTGTGTTTTTGTGCATCGCTGCAATTTCGTGAGAGTTTTGCGTCAAACAGCGCAACTTTAGTGCATTAAGATCCAATTTATCTTATGTGCCTCTCATATACGTATTAGGTTTGTTACACGCAGAATGCCAATACCCTGATATAACACCCAATATTCGCGTACACCAGATGTGTATACGCATGTATCATCATCATCATCATCATCGACACTCAACCGGGAACCGGTCTTGGCCTTATTTAGCAAGTCCTCTAGCTTGTTAAATTTTCCATGATAATTTGTTTTTCCGGGCAAGGTCATTAGTCTTGCGCCAGAGGCTCCCCGACGGGGAATCGAACCCCGATCTCCCGCGTGACAGGCGGGGATACTAACCACTATACTATCGAGGAGCCTATATGCATGCATGCTGTACGCAAAATCCCAATAATCAAAATTCCAGTAATCTTAAATCCAATAATCAATAATACCTACATACATATAACATATACGCATATGTTCAAAACATATAGCATTCCATGCAAATTGCACAAAGCCACTTGAAACATGTCTGAAATTGCAACGCATCTAATGTTGCACGCCATTTGCCATAGGCAAATCCAATTCCCATCACCTTGAAACACAATCAATTTCCCACTCGCATACCTCAGCTTGCAATTATGCATTTCCCACTCGCATACCTAAAATTGCAATTCTGCAATTCCCACGTCCCAGCCATGCCCATACCCACGTTCTAATTGGTTGCAGCTACATTGATAATCACTTAACACCCCATCACCTTCAACGTAATTTTACCCAGGCACATGCATGCTTTTTGCTATGGGCAAATCAGATTCGCGTCACCGTGAATCGAAATTTTGCCATAGCCTTGGGGTGGAACTACAGCCAGATTAGGTGTAAGGTTGCCACCTTAGGATGACTGGCGGCAAAAATTGTGACGTTGCAGTTCCCATCGTCGTTGGCATGGCCTTCGACTGGGACTAGCGTTGGGTGGGTGTCTGGAAGTCAGCCATGACCCGTTGGAAAGTATGAAAATCTTGATTTGGATTTTGGGTATAAATCCAAATCAAGATTAGGGAGTTCCGTTGGAGGTAAATTTAACTAGAAGCCAACAGCCAACGTGTTAAATTGATAAAATTTGAACTGATCAATATAAATTAAAATAAAAGAAGTGAAATAAAGTAACCTTTAATCTAAAACCAAAAACAAGGGCCTCTTATTGAAAAGAATCGGCTCATCGGGGTCCCATCAAGGGGAGTGGTCACACCTTTACAAAAAACAAAAACCCTCGCACACCTCCCCCTGAACTGAAGAATTAGACAGCCCGAAGGAACACAGCGTGCCGGAGGACAAAAAGGTAAGAGGGTATTGTGAAGACTTGACACATCGGTGATCTACGAAGAGGCAGGTCGACCCCCCCGTCCTTAATAAACTCCGTCACACCTACAACTGGGACATCGGTCAATCAACTCCCTACAGAGTTCACGCACGGGCTAGAGAGCCGGACGCCCCCACAAAAATATTGTATCGCAATATACAACAGGTTGTACCACAGGAAATGTCCAATTTTAAGTAAAAATTTAAAATCCAATATTATTTTTCCGTACATTTTTATTGAACCAAAATAGGATCCGTTGGCATATATGGCATTCTTCCAACGTGATACAAGGTCAAATATTCCTTCTTCGTATAGGTGCTGACTTTTTGAGACAATGAAATCTGCAAACGCTTTTATGACCTCTGCTCAGTTCCAGAAGACCTTGTGCCGGCAAAATGAATCCAAATTGCGGAAGAGATTATAGGCCGTTGGGGAAATGTAAAGAGAGTACGGTGGATGCGGAGGAATTTCAAATCCCAACTGCAACCGTTTTTGCACCGTTAGTTGTGAAGTATGGGGTCTAGCATTGTCAGGCAAAAGGATCGGGCCATGCCTATTGACCAACGAAGCTTGCTTTTCAGCCAATTTGGCATGCAATATGTCGGTTTCCTCACAATATTAGACAATGTCCATCATTTCGCCTAGTTGAAGAAATGAAAAGTGGATTGGTCCTTTCGATGTCCACCAAATTGTCACCATAACGTTTTTGGGTGAAGATCGGGCTTGGGAGTGTGTTTTGGATTTTCACCTGCATCCAACCACTGTCCACTTTTTGTTACTACGGGAGATTTTAATGTGCATAACTGTCAGTGGCTTCATCACTCGGGACACACAACAGCTGAAAGTCAATATGTTCAGCTCTCTGTTGATTCAAATGGTTTAACTCAACTCATCAATGTGCCAACACGGGTACCAGAGATGGATGGTCATCTCGCCAATACACTGGACCTGTTTCTCACCTCCCATCCAAACAAATATATAATTGAAGTTTCTTCGCCCTGGGTCACTTCAGACCACTGTGTCGTGTCAGCTAAATTCGCTCTAATGACAGCAACGTTAATGAGAAAGCTCCCAGAAGAACAATATGGTTCTACGAGAAAGCCAACTGGGGAGGTCTGCACGACTTTTTTGGGGGGTTAAACTGGTCGTTGCTCCTCGATAGTATAGTGGTTAGTATACCCGCCTGTCACGCCAGAGACCGGGGTTCAATTCTAATGCATACACACTGCTGATAGACCCCATTTTCATCCTTGACGATTACGTCTCATTCAACCTGGCTTCTTTCATAAGATGTCTGCGTACATCATCATCATCATCATCATCGGCACTACAACCGGGATCCGGTCTTGGCCTTATTTAACAAATCTCTCCACCGGTCCCGATTTCGAGCCGATGCCATCAAGTTTGGCACTCCCAGGATCTGGGCGTCCTGGTCTACGCCATCCCTCCATCGCAGACAAGGTCTGCCACGCGGTCTCCTTCCATACATCCTGCCACAAAGGACTTTCCGGGCGGGCTTCTCTTCGCTCATTCGAGTTAGGTGTCCTGCCCACCGGAGTCTACCGAGCTTGATTTTTCTTACAACATTAGCTTCAAGGTAGATTGCGTACAGCTCATGCTTGTAGGGTCTCCGGAATCGTCCTCCCTCACATACGGGGCCAACAATTCTCCTTAACACATTCCTCTCGACCGCGGCTAAGAGTTCAGAGTGCCTTTTATTGAGTACCCCGGCCTCGGAACCATACATGAGTACTGGTAAAACTATGGTCTTGTACAGTAGTAGCTTGGATGTTCTGGATAAATTTCGGGATTTAAAGAGCCTTGATCGACCATATTAGGCTTTGTTGCATTTGATCAGCCGTTCCAGTGTTTCTTCTTCCATATTGCTATCGGCTGATACTATTGACCCAAGGTAGGTAAAGGATTGCAATACCTCAAATTCGTGCTCCACTACCCTGATATTTTTGTAGTGCTCTGAAAAGCCCTACCATCTCCTTCCCCCACACCTACATCCAAATCCTAGCAATAATACACTAAAACCTGAAATTAAATCAAAAACCGAAAAAAAACCCAAACTAGACCCAAAATTCGCAATAAACGAATCAAACATCCGTTTATCGCTTAACATTTGCCCCCACGGCATAATTTTATCTAAAAAACCAAATTAAAATCAAAATTCACAATAAACGAATCATATATTCATTTATCGTTTTGCATTTGCCCCACGGCATCATCTAAATTCAAAAACCAGAGATACGTTATCTCAATTTGGTAAAATCCATCAAATTGAACAAACAAAAACCCGATTTACATATCCACATCTGCACAATAGTTTCATAGGAATTCAGGAAACTGAATCCTTATCTTAAATAAACACTCAGCTCACAGCAGCTCACTCAGGATTTTGGTATGAAAATGTATATTTTTGAGATACAAAATCTCGATTTGGTTTTATTTATAAGGGTGATGAAATTCGTATTCGAATCCACCCAAACAACAATCATCAGCCCATAAGGAATCCACCAAATAAGCCAAGCCAGCACCGAGTCCCCTGCCTGCCCAGCACAAAAACGAAAGACCAACGCCAATCTACATCAGAAACCCGACTAGCACCAAAGCACTAATTCAAACCCTGCAAAATGCCCTGGGTCACCGGAATTTTAGCACCAATACAAAAGGATCTACGACTTCAATAACAGTCAGATCATTACTCGATCATGATAGGGCAGTTAAAAAACTGTTGGAGGAGCAATATCACTTCTTCACCTTCCAGCATCCGAACAGCAAACCAGCTACCTTTGTTATAAGGCACATCGATCCCGAATGGACCAACGAAGAAGTGGGACTGGAAATCGCTAGGATATGTCCACAAATAAAGATCAATAAGCTGGACTACTTCCAAACACCGTACATGAGGACAAACAACGTAAAAAACCTCCGGATCATACAAATCCCTCCTAATCAGGACATCAAGCAACTTAAACAAATTAAATATTTGTTTACCCAAAAAATCGCAATCGAAGAGCCCCACAAATAAGAAATTCTTCATTGTAAGCGATGGCAAGAATCAGGACACAGGACGGTCTCATGCCACCAGCAAAGACGGTGCGGCAGATGCGCAGAGGAACACGAGCTCGAGGAATGCAAGGTAAATCCACAAGGCCTGGAACCTGAAACAATACAAACCGTCAACGCTGATGGATCCATTACCAACAAAAAGATCACAGTTAAATGCTGTAACTGTGGAGGCCCTCATACGGCAAATTTTTCCCAATGCCCTCAGAAGCTAAAACTTCTGGAAAGACGGAAATTAGCAACAACTATTAAATCAACAACAACAACAACAACAACAACGAAACCAACAGTATTGCAGGAAACAAAGTCAACCCGACCCTTAATATCGTACGCGGATGCAGCAAGAGGAAACCTCAACACTACCACTCCCCCTAACAACAATACTGAAAACTTCAATCTGGACATCATAGGATACATCCAAAGCTTACAAGCCATGCTACCTTCGCTGAGGAAGATGTCAGAAATAGAGAAAAAAGGTCAGATTCTTTCACTAATAACTTCCCATATTCTTTCCAGCTCTCTCTAAACTAACCATTATCTCCCTCAACACAGAATCCATTTACTCTAACATACGTAAGCAACACCTCCGGTTGTTTGTTGAAAAGTTTTCCCCAGATATCCTATTCCTTTCAGAGACCTGGCTCAAACCAAATTCCCGAGTTTCAATTCCCAATTATACTTTAGTTTCTAACCCCAGAACTAATGGATCCCACGGAGGTACCGGCATATTAATTCACAAAAAATTTCAATTCAGTGAAATTAGATTCACCTGTGTATCCAGCATTGAATACACAGCAGTAAAACTTTTCTGTGAGAACAATAAAGTGCTCGTCTTAGCATCCATTTATATTCACCCTTCACGACAACCAGATTTCCCAGATACTGACATTTCGCAGATTATCCAACAGTCCGTTCCCGCTCCATTTATAATCAGAGCAGACTGGAATGCTCGTCATACAGCATTCAATGATAATAAATGCAACAAATATGGTCGCCAATTGCTAGCCCTCCTCCAGTCTTATCCATATACTTACATTGACTCGCCATTACAGCCAACTCGTGTCTCTAGCTCAGCCAGGTCAACAATCGACTTCTTCCTCAAGTCCGACGATGTTTATTCAGCGGGTCCACCTACAGTCTCCTTTATATTTCCTTCTGATCATGGTTCCGTTCACACCACGATCCAAATCCCCTTTCTCGATCCACTATACTCCTCAAACCCTGTCCCAAACTTCACCAAAACAAATTGGAGAAAAGTCAATAGGGACATAGCGATAAGTTTCTCTGACTTGTATATCCCTGAAGCATCTAACTTACTCGAAATCGATCAAGCATCTTTAAGAATAGAGCAAATTCTTAAGGAGGCTCTCAGCAACAACACCCCGACAACCATTCCTCATAACAATTTAGGAAAGCCTTTGCCCATCATCCTAACCAAATTATTGCGCCTTAAAAAGCAGCTCCGCCGTAAACTTCATACAAGATACTGCCCCTTTATTAAAAGCCAAATCCAACTACTATCCACTCTGATAAATGAGCAGTTGAAACAATTCGCAGATGATAACTACATCTCCACACTTAAAAATATCAAACCAAATCGGGATCTTTTCAAACACATCAACCAATTAACTGGTCGTAAATATAAACCCCGAATTGACCATCTCATTAACCCGATCAGCAATAATATTGCCCAGTCCGATTCGGACATAGCAAATTGCCTCGCAGAACACTTTGCAAAGATCCATGAGCAAAATAATTCTCTCTCAACTCATGGCTTCGAGAACACAGTAAACGAATACATCTCAAACAGATTATTCCCATCTCTTACTCCTTTCATCGGTGAATTCAACAACACAAACATAGCTTCACACCCCTTAGACACTACAAATTTTCTAACTGCGGACGAATTATCCGAGATCGTAAGATCAGGAAATAACAAAAAGTCAACTGGATTAGATGGAATCCCACGTCTTCTATTTAAAAGGCTACGCCCACCGAATCTACTTCCCATCCTCGTTCTTCTTAATCATATAATTAATGCATCGCACTTCCCAGAGAACTGGAAAACTTCGGTAGTAATTCCTATTAAGAAGCCCGGTAGTAGTAATAGCCCTTGCAATTATCGTCCAATATCCCTATTAAGTACACTAAGTAAGATACTGGAACGCAAGATCTACCAAAATCTTCTCTCATTTGCCAATGAGAATGCCCTCGTCCCTAACTGTCATTTCGGATTTCGTAAGCGACAATCCACATGTCATGCTCTACTAAAACTTACACACGATGTTACAACTGGTCTCCAAAACCAAAGCCCTACTGTGTGCATATCTCTCGATATTTCTAAGGCGTTTGATTGCGTCTGGCTCTCAGGGCTTCTGTACAAACTGCACTCCATATTTAATCTAAACTCTCACACAACAAAGCTCTTAGCCTCATATCTTTCTGCCGGAAAATTCGTTGTGAGAATAAATTCTTCTGTCTCAGAAACCCACACCATAACCGCGGGTGTTCCCCAAGGCTCCATTTTAGGGCCAATTTTATATCTGTTATATACCTCAGATATTCCTCAACCCGTATCTTCTAATGTTGTGATGCTGAATTATGCTGATGATACATTAATTTACTCTAGCAGCACATTTGTTAAGGCTGCAAGAAACCGCATTAACAACTTCCTCCCTAACCTATCAACATACTTTAATAAGTGGAAAATACACCTTAATCCAAATAAAACGCAGCTCATAGTGTTCAAGGGCAAAAACGAGCACTGTACAAACAACACTAGACGCTGCCACAACAAAATTAAGATTCAACTGAACAACACTCTGATAAAACCCTCCAAAACCTTAAAATATGTGGGAATCACTTTTTCTAATAACTGGTCTTTTTCCTCCCACATTAAAAATTCCCTTCAAAAAGCCACAATTCAGCTTAATCTCTGTAGAAGAGTAATGTGGAAACCTAATAGTCTCTCTCACAAAGTCAAACTGTTCATTTACAAACAAATTATCAGGCCCACACTCACGTACGCGTGCCCATTGTGGTACCATATCACTCCCTTCCAAATGGAGAAATTACGAGTATTCGAAAGAAAATGCTTTAGGTATGTCTCTGGGTTACATCGTCGTCCTAACTCCTATAAGTACTATAGTAACGTCGAACTCTACAATACCGCTG
This sequence comes from Microdon myrmicae, assembly GCA_963931805.1. Taxonomy (NCBI): domain Eukaryota; kingdom Metazoa; phylum Arthropoda; class Insecta; order Diptera; family Syrphidae; genus Microdon; species Microdon myrmicae. The sequence continues at coordinate 51,520,628 of OZ007499.1, read as the reverse complement.
GTATCGAGCGCCTCGATAGACGATTCCTCGAACTGTCTATCAAATTTATCGAAAACATACAAAATAATCCCAATCCAATAATAACCTCGCTCTTAGAGAACCCTCTAGATATCCGAACTAACTACCCCAACTGTCTCCACACCAGAGCTATCTTCGCCTCAGGCAGACTGGTAAATAATTCAAATGAGATCATATACCACAACACCGAAGGTTAGGGGTAAACCAGTTCAAATACTGTAACGTCCAACCATTTTCCAACATCCTACGCTTTTCCAACGAACAACTGGAGAGAAATACTCTACCTCTAACCCATAACTGACCTCATTCCACATCCTTTAATTCATATATCCCTTTAATTATAAAACTTTGTTTATGGCTTTAGGAAAATCATACTGTAATCAGGCTAAATTAGGTTGAGTTATTTATATAATTAGGTTTAAGTTTAGATTAAGTAAAGTTGAAAAAACAAATTCCTGGTTTTCGGACCTTTTCCAGGAAGATAATACCACTAAATTTATAAACACGCATCTATCTTATATCTCATAAAATATTGTTTGGAAAATGTATATATTATTATAACAATTACATGTAAGCAGTTGTTACAAAATTAATTTTAAGTCACTGTATTACTTAAATGTGCGAATTCTAATTATGGTTAATAAATACAGTTTTGAAAAAAAAAATACTTGATGATAACAGTCTCACTACTTGTGACGCCAGAGTCACGGATTGCTTTCTCCAACGCCAGGTTGAAGAGGAGGCAGGCCAGACTGTCCCCTTGTCGGATTCCATTAAATATGTTTATTGGTTTGGGCAGCAATCCCACTATTTTTTCTTGACTAGTTACATTGGTCATGGTCAATCTACAAAGTCGTATCAATTTGTTTGGAATGCCGAACTCTCTCATGACATTATATAGTTCTACCCGGGCTATGCTGTCGTAGGTGGCCTTGAAGTCTATAAACAGATGATATAGTGGAATCTTAAATTCCAGACATTTTTCCATCGCCTGCCTAAGGGTGAATATTTGATCAATCGCTGATTTGCCTGATGACTTTAGCGTATGGGGCTATCCGATCTTGTAGGATAGTGGAGAGTATCTTATAAGCGGTACTCAGCAATGTTATACCCCTATAGTTGCTGCACAGTGTGATATCTCCCTTCTTGTCTATGGGTCAAATTATTCTACGACGCCAATCTTCCGGCATATCTTGCTACCATACGTGCACCACGACCTCAATAATTGCGTGATGTATCCCCGTCCCTCCTTGTTTGATCAGCTCAGCTGGTATGCCATCAGCTCCGGGGGCTTTATTTGATTTGAGCTGTCTTATGGCTTTTAGTGTTTCCTCAATGCTTGGTGGCGGCAGCATTTGGTCTTGATCTTGCTTTGGTGGAGCCTCCAATTCTTCTGTGAGCTGGCCATTTAGCAATTCACTGAAATGCACTTCCTACCGCTCCAGAATGCTTTCAGGATCGGTGATCAGATTACTCTCTTTATCCTTGCAGTAAGTGCAGCGTGGTGTGTACCGCGTCATACTGTGGATTATTTGGTAGAACGTCCGCGTCTGGTGCGGACCACGGTCTCTACTTTTCTCTATTTCAGAGACTAGATGTTTTTCCCAGGCGCTTATGTTTTGTCTGTGAAGTCTTTTTTCTGATCTTCTGAGCTCTTTGTATTTCTCCTCGCGCACCCGCGTCCTATGAGGCTCCTGCATTGCCCGGTATCCAGCATTCTTACGTTCAGTCGCTAGTTTGTACTCATCATCAAACCAGTCGCTCTGATCTCTACGATCACTGCCTAAGATGGAGTTGGCAGTGCTAATGACAGTATTCTTAAGGCGTGTCCATTTCTCTTCTACGCACGGCATTCTGGCCTCAGGAATTAATCTCCCTCCGTCGAGCTCTTCGAGGGCGAGTCTTAACGCAAGACCAAAGATGTTACTGGTATTCTCATTGCGTAAGGCAGCCGTGTTGATTCGAACCTGATCCGCGAGAGCAATACGTCTCCGTAAGGCAATCCGCGCTCGGAAAACTGTACCAACAAGATAGTAATCCGAGTCGACGTTGGCACCTCGGTACGCTCGTACCGTCATCAGGCTCGAGGAGTAGCGGCGATCTATCAACACGTCGTCAATTTGGTTGCGAGGGGCTCCATCGGGTGATATCCAGGTGGATTTTTGGATATATATATACCCCATGTGCTCGGGGTAGGCGTTCCAGTCAGCCAAAAACTGAAGCCTGCCATCATCGGCTTTAATGCAATAAACGAAAGGCTATGCACTCTTTGTGTGCGAGGCAAGTTTAAGACTCATACGACTCATAAACGTTCACGGACCTACAGAGGAGTCCCCTGATGACGAAAAGGAAGAACAGTACGAGAACATCGAACTGGCCCTCAATGGCTGCCCAAGATACGATATGAAAATCGTTCTTGGTGATTTGAGTGCCAAAATAGGTCGGGAGCCGGTTTTTAGGCATCACACAGGCTCCCGTAGTTTGCATGGGAACACTAATGACAATGGACTACCGGTCATCGAACTGGCAGCATCATATTTTGCATGACAGCTATAATAAATGCCATACTCGTTTCTTTGAATAACACCACTCCCCGTCCATCTTAATTCTTGTAATGCTGTTATGCCAGCCTTATATTCGGACAGGACATCGGAGAGCTGCTGTGCAACTCAATCTCTATATAATGAGCCCGCGTTCCATGAGAAAATTCTTAAATCGGTTAGCCATTTTCGTTTCCATGGCCGGCGTCGTGTATCCGGTCCATATCCGAGGCTTGTTAAATTTGCCATAATAACTCGTGTTTAGGGGAACGGTTATTAGCCTTGCACCAACGTTTCTCAGGATGTCGCTGCATGCATTGGTTCCCTACTTGGCGGATGCCAAAGTAGCTATCCAGGGGTGTCACGTGGAGACTGCATGTCAACTTGGATTGAACAGAGACAAGGGTCGTCCTGGCCTTCGCCGGGTTGAAAGCAATTAGTTACTTTGCCCTGTATGTTCGCTCCCATCGCCCTGATGTCAGCGTACATGCAACTTTAATTGGAATTCAATCCACGTTTTTTTACTATATTTCAAAACAACAGTATACGAGCTCGATAAGATGCAAAAACGAGCGTTGAGATTCATTGGGGAACCAGGCATCATTAGAACGCCATGTGGCAGTGAATCCAAGTTTAGGGTTTCTCAAAAGACTCTATTTGATAAGTCGTTTATTCGCCCAAAATTGCAATTCAATTTGAAAATGTGGTCAAGAGCATTAAAAAAATTCACAAAAATAAAATATATATAAAAAATAAATTGAAACTCATTGGAGACCCATACTTATGTTGTTCAATCATTTGTTCAATAGATTATGGACACAACGTATGTTGTCAATTTGAAGTCAATGGAAATTACGACGGTCGTTGCTGAACTGTGGATGCATTCCATTTCACCAAACATTTTCTCGACCCACTCGTCAATCAGAAAGTGTGCATCAATTCATTGTTTTCTGATGTATGAATAAACACAGACAATCGTTCTTTGGCGGAATCGCACACATTTGGAGTACGTTACCTGTATATAAGTTATTGTGTATCCAGGTATTGAAAACCAATGCACATATATAATTTCTTTCCCTGTCCACTACCACTTCTTTCGCCCGCAATGTGGTTTGACATTGTAGTACCCGAAAATCCGTCTTGCACGCATGTTTAGTGCAAACCAACTACAAAAATCATTTAACTATTCGTAATGCTCTGCCTACCTTCAAATTATACTATTATAAGACGATGCTGGAAGCCCAGTACAACTTAATTAAGCTTGCAAGAAATCCGCAACTACAAGAACGCTTCGTTCCTTATAGCAATAATAATTTCCAGTAATAACATGCTTTACTTCAAATTTGTTAATTTACTATAGCGTACAGTTCTAGCCAAATTGGCAGTCACAATACATTTTATTCTTGAACCAATTCATTCAATGTGGAGTTGGCAGGTCGCCAAAAACGACTTTGGCATGAAATATCGCTACGAGACATACTTCAGTCGGACGACACAAAATGATAAATATTTTGCAATTCACTTATATTTTCAAGTTCTCAGCATATACCCGGTTAAGCATTTTAACTTTGTTGAAGTTGTGCTTCTGGTTAACCTGTACCGATATTAATAGGCTAACTCCATGCGAGAATAATCGCTCTACATATGTTTATTTTATTGAGTTATTGTATTAACAGAGCTATAATAACATAATATTATCTATAGCACAGTGCATATGTCTTAAAAAGAACAGGCGAACTCAATACTGAAGCCGGTGTGTTGTTTATGGAAATTCGTGTGTCTTCCACCGAAAGAAAAGTATTCTTGAATGTTAGTATCAAACGAATATTCGTAGGATTGAAGGGTTTAGGTCATCGTGTCCTATGCCTTTTTATACATTCACTTTCACACACTTGACATGAATTTGCCAGTTAATGGTTGTCCTTGATATCCTTAATCCCACATCATTCAATATTCAACACTAACAACCAAGCTATGCATTCGTTCATAGTGTTGTGTCTTCTATTCCCACTCGATATACAGATTTTCTCATTAACACCTAATCGAGTAGTAAGTGAACTCCCCAACAAGGCTTCATCCACCTTCGAGCACAAACCATTAACAACTTCAAATACTAGTCGTGCTGAAAGCCACTCGTTGACACGCCATTGATCCCAAAGGACCAGTACTACGAACAAAAAGTCCTTCGCCTGATGACTGTCCAACAATTTCAGGCTGGAGTTAGGGATAGGCTCGTCATATTTCCACGAACTATTCGATGACATTAAATGTAAAATTGTACTCATTGGCTGGTCGAGTTTTCACCATAACTTTTTGTAATTTGTCCTTTGTGTCCTTTTTGTTTTTGCTCATAAACTCTGGAACACTGATTTTGTCAGCTTTGCCTTCTGGCGGTGATGGGCTTGTGTATAAAGTAAAAACGAACTAGTCGAAGGACAAAGTTTTGCCGAAGGACCTGAAGAGCCTTAGACATCATCTGGACCAGCTTTTGATATGTGGGATGGAAAATTAAAATACTTTGGTGGGTTCAGTGTGTGCATAGGGCAGCTCTTTTTTTTTTTTAATCAACCTTTTTCCCTGCGAAGTGTACGTGATTTTATGCGGGCGTGACTTACTTTTTCTTGTTAACATACAATTAAGCTACATGGGTTGATGTTGGTGCTGAAACTTTCCCTAATTTTGGTTGTGCAAATTTTGAACAGTTGATTATCATATTTGACTGAACAAGTGTACATTGCATGGACAGAGGATGGGAGAGGTTTCACTTAAATGGAATACATATATATATATATGTGTGTGTGTATTCCATTTAAGTGAAACCTCTCCCATTCTATATATATATATATATATATATATATATATATATATATATATATATATATATATATATATATATAGATATTCATTTCCGAACAAAAAAATAATGAGAAAGTTAAAGATATCGATGTTTACTATTATTAAATTTGCCAAGGTTCATAAAGTCCGCATCTTTCATGAAACAAGTGTCTTGAGGGTGTAGAAATCAAATACGGTTTACTACATTAGTTGGCAAATTTTCTGTGACAGTATTTCGTGAGTCTAATCCAGGGTTCCTCCAAACGGTTTTCATTGGACAAGAACTTGCAAAAGTGACATTAAAACATGAGCTTTGATGTTATCGTTTCTATCTTGCTCCTACCACGAGTTGATGAACTTCTCGCAGTTCTTATCGAAATAAAAGTCATGGAACCTGGGTTTTTGAAATCAGCACTTTAGTAATCTCTCTCTGGTTATTCGTATTTTAATTTTACTTTCTTTCGTTTTACCCTCTAAAATTCTTGTTTCTTACCCTGGTTTAAACCTAAAAACTCTGGATTTACAAATTCCGAATATAATCTCTTTGTCCCAAATGTATATACGTCCAAAGCGTATGTACATACCAAAACGTATGTACGTACCAAAATGTATTTACGTACCAAAGCGACTGCAACACATAAACACGTTGACGTTTCTCGAACAAACCTTCGTAGCTAAAACTTCACGTGGCAAGTGATAATTTTAAAAGAGCAGGATTTCCTTAAATAAGCGCTCGCCGAGTCAGATTTCATGTTAGTAGTTCCAGAATGAAAGTGGCGTTCATAGAATTATTCTTTGTTTAGTCACACTATGCTGATCCAGGGACCGACGGTTCAAGGTATGTGAAACTGCAGCTTATCGAACAAGATTTTATGAAAATAAAATACAATATCCATTCTATGCGAAGTTGAGCTCTGTTAAATTAACTTTTGCAGAACTATACTCTGTTCACTTCAGAGTTGTGGAGATAAACTTTAAATCAGACGTCATAAACTGAGAATTTGTGAACCAGGTTTAATAAAAACTCAATTTCATTTCGTGTAGAACTACTTTTTATGGATACCAATTAGTAAAACTGGGCTCCTCGATAATATAGTGGTTAGTATACCCGCCTGTCACGCGGGAGACCGGGGTTCGATTCCCCGTAGGGGAGCCTCTGGCGCAAGACTAATGACCTTGCCCGGAAAAAAACAATTCAGTATGGAAAATTTAACAAGCCTCAGGACTTGCTAAATAAGGCCAAGACCGGCGCCCGGTTGTAGTGACGATGATGATGATGAATTAGTAGAACTAAAATTTTGTTGAGTAAAATTAAAGTAACCTGACACTTTGAAACCTGAAATTTTAAAACCTGATACTTCAAAACTTGACACTTTGAAAACTTATATATATTTCTTACTCTTGAAAACCCAATTTGATAAGACCCATTTCCTGGAATCGAACATAGTGAAATCACGGAATGTAGTAAGAGGTAGTTGGAACTCATAATAAAGGAATTATACATTATAAATAAATATACAGGCGATGTACAAAAACAGTATTCGAAAGATACGCTTTATGTAACTGTATCTCATCGCGTCATACGTTCTTATGTCTTCAGACTTTGCCGTGCTAACATTACTTTGTCACAGCTTGGTGCATATAACTCATTTTAGAGTTTATATATTATAACGTTAGACACGTGGGACACAATTAATATAAAAACTGAACTTTGGCAACCCGAACTTAAGATGTTAGAATTGAAAATATGGGAATTAAAAAATAGATAAGACACGCTTTAAAAAATCCGGAGTTTACAACGACCCATCCCATAAAACTCACCTCTGTGGAGCCAGCCTCCACCACTAACGGCGTTACACGCCAAGAACATCTAACTAAAAGTTCAATTTGCTCACATGAAAACTTGGACATAATCATTGAACCAAGGGTTTACCACAAAAACCCCTAAGAACCAAATGTGCAGACCAGATGCCGTCGTCCGAACAAAATCGATGAGAATCATAAGAATGCGCGCCAGCAATTTTAAGACCCCTTAGAAAAATGGTTACCTAAAACCATTAAAACAACCAGCGCCAGTTTTCGTTTTAACCAAATTAAGTTAAAACAAACAAAAGGCAATAAACCACAATGCGCATTCGCCTCGATGTTATTGATCATTCGTTCATTCGGTTCGCACGGAAAAAATCTTTGCCCATTCGGTTAAAGATAACAATAGGCGAAATAAATGAATTATTGATTTTTCTTTGTGTGTAATACCGAAAAAAAGGTTCAGGCAGGAAAAAGGAAATATGCTTTGATCTGGCGGAAGGAACAAGATTTCGAAAAAAGAAAAGAAAAATGAGAAAACCACTAACGAGTGTTGGATTTGAAATCTCGACCGAGACGGTGAGATAAGAGAGTTGGTTTTGGAATCTCGACCGAGACGGTGAGATAATAGAGTTGGGTGTAAGATACGGTCCCGAACGGGCATTAAGCCAGTAGCTGGAGTAAGAAGAGTCGTGGTGAACGCCCAATAAACTTAACTTAAAAATAAAGAGATTTATATGAATGAAGTGAACGTTACAATTAACTAAAACTAAACGATGTACTACTGCTGACTAAGCAACGTAATGCCAAAAGAGGTGAACATTACAATTAACTTCAGAATACAGATAGTTATATATGTGAAGTGAACATTACAATTAACTTAAGAATAAAGATAGTTATATATGTGAAGTGAACACTACAATTAACTTAAGAAGACAGATAGTTATATATGTGAAGTGAACACCACAATTAACTTAAGAATACAGACATTTATGTATATGTGAAATGAACAATACAATTAACTTAAAACTAAAATATGTATTATTGTTAATTAAGCAGCGTAACGACAAAATAAAGTAGATAGACAATAAACCATATGTGTTTGATTTTCAAGGGATATCCAAAGTGTGTGCGGTGTGCAAAGTGGGTGGTGTAAAAGTTTTATCATTACACGCCGATTCTGGTATAGCAGGCACAAAACCAAAATTAAAAAAAAAAACTAGGCTTAAAAACGTAAACTTTGCAAAACGAACGTTGGGAGCAGGCTAAAAACAACATTGAGAAATCAAAGTTTGGTAAATCGAGCTATAAAAAACCAAACGCTATAAAATAAAACTTTTAAAAAACGAGGCTTTGGAAAACTAGAGCCTGCAAAATTAACCTTTGGAAAGCCAAAATTTGCAAAACTGGATTCTAGTTATAAATTGTAGTTAAAAAAATGTTAAGTAAGAAATAATACCTCTTACAAATGTATACGTAAAGCATAAGTTAAAAAATAAAAAAATACGATAAACGGAAAAAGGGATTAGTAGAAGTATAATCTAGAGCGCTAGAACCTCCTAGTTAATAGGAGACAAACAATAAATAATACAATTGGCTTAAATTTAACATTGGGATTTACATTGAAAAAATTTGAAATTGTATAATTTTTTTTTTGCTTTTTACAATAACGCGCACATAAAAGGGGATTTTAAAATACCTCTAAATGTTGGAAGACAGTGCGAGTGGAAGAACAAGTAGAAGATAAGGAAAGGAAGTATCGAAGTACATTCGTCTTCAATGTTTGTACTGGGTTGTACCTCATGAAATGTCAGATTTTCGCTCAATCGGAAATAAGAAGTTCTCGAGTGAACATCTGTGCCAAAACGTTAAATTTTCTTCTTTTATAAAGTAAACTGGTACGTGTGCTTGACGTGTGACAATTTTAGGGTTCGTTACAAGTACAGTTATTCTTTTCTAGGAATTGTTTACCATGTTGTTAGCAGTTCAAATTCGAACTCTCTTCCTTTATGCTTTTAAAAGGGGGATGTAATGCGTCATTGGGGGATGGGAGCGAGTATACAGGTAAAGTCTGAGCTTTCAGCCCGGCGAAAGCTAGGACAATCGTTGTCCCTGTTCAATCCAAGTTGACATGCAGTCTCCACGTGACACACCTGGATAGCTACTTTGGCGCCCGCCAAGAAATGAGCCAATGCCTGCAGCAACATCCTAAGAAAGGTTGGTACAAGGATAATAACATTGCCCGGAAAAAAACAAATTATCATGGACAATTTAACAAGTCCCGGATAAGGACCGGTGGAGAGACTTCCTAAATAAGGTCAAGATCCCATCCCGGTTGTAGTGCCAATAATGACGATGATAATGCGTCATTGGCAATTAAAAACATTAATGACGCATTTGAGGATGTAACGGTAAACAAACAGGCTATACGACGTTGGTTTGGAAAGTTCCGTTGACGAGATTTCAGCCTCAAAAATGAACCGATGTTTTAAGAGCAACGGCGGATACGGCCACAACGAAACCGGTGCGGGAGATTGCCCAAACCATGGGAGTATCCCCAATGACAACAAGCCGACACCTATCTATCATAGAAAAGGTAATGAAACTCGATAAGTGGGTACCCCATGAACTAAACGAGTCCCAAAAACTACGGTGCCTGGAAATCGGCGCATCGCTTAGATTAAGAAACCAAACTGAATCGTTTTTGCACCGGATAGTCACCTGTGATGAAAAGTGGATTCTGTATGATAACCCTGAAAGACCTGGGCAGTAGTTGGATGCAGATGAAAAACCAAAACACACCCCTAAGCCTGATCGTCGCCCAAAAAAGGTTATGGTGACAATTTGGTGGACATTGAAAGGACCAATCCACTTTTCATTTCTTCAACCACCAGGAGAAGTGATAAACGCTATCCAACATTGCGAGGAAATCGACTATTGCATGCCAAATTAACTGAAAAGCAACGTGCGTTGGTGAATAGGCACGGTCCGATTCTTTTGCATGACAATGCTAGACCCCATACCTCACAAGTAACGGTGCAAAAACCGTTGCAGTTGGGATTTGAAATTCTTCCGCATCTACCGTACCCTCATGACATTCCGCCAGCGGACTACCATCTTTTCCGCAATCTGGATTCATTTTGCCGGCAGAAGGTCTTCCGCAACCAAGCAGAGGTCATAAAAACATTTGAAGATTTCATTGTCTCAAAAGATCAGCACTTCTACGAAAATGGAATATTTGACCTTGTATCACGTTGGAAGAATGTCATAGATGCCAACGGATCCTATTTTGATTGAATAAAAATGTACGGACAAATAATATTGGATTTTATATTTTTTTACTATAAAATCGCACATTTCATATGGTACAACCCAATACATGGCTGGACTGAAAAGTTTCCGACCTCACTCACATCAGCTCACTCAAATGACTGTCAAATAAAAACGACTAGTCCAAGCTGTAATTTTGGTGAGTAACTGTCGAAAGATGCACCACTACGTTCACTTTTATTGCCAAGTTCCGCTCTCTCCACGTCCAGGTCGGAAACTTTTCAGCTCACCCTCGTACATCACAATGCCGACTAAACATATGGTCAAACAGAGCATTCCACATTTGTGGAGTTCGACTAAAGATTGACTCTCTATATTTATTTCTGCGTCTAAAGTAGACTTTCAACGGCTCCCGACCTATTTTTGCATTCCAATCACCAAGAACGATTTTCATATCGTATCTTGGGCAGCCATTGAGGGCTCGTTCGATGTTCTCATAGTGTTCTTCCTTTTCGTCATCAGGGGACTCCTCTGTAGGTCCGTGAATGTTTATGAGGCGTATGTTCTTAAACTTGCCTCGCACACAAAGAGTGCATAGTCTTTCGTTCATTGCATTAAAGCCGATGAGGGCAGGTTTCAGTTTTTGGCTGACTAGAAAACGCCTACTCCGAGCACATCGTGTTTTGCATGACAGGTGTAATAAATGCCATACTCGCTTCTTTGAATAACACTATGGGTAGAAAGAGTATATGTGGCGTCGTTGGCACCGGTTCTACTCCTATCCCAAGAAGTTACCCCATGGGTTGTCATCAATGTGGGGTAAAAGTTCCGCTTTCGGCTTTGTTATCACTGGAGCTGACGATCACCTTGTGGAACGCACTTGCCGTGGATGCCATTCTAAAGTTCGAAACATTTTACTTCTGTAAACGAGACACACTGATTTTATTGCCAAGTGCCGCTCTCTCCACGTCCAGGTCGGAAACTTTTCAGCTCACCCTCGTACATCACAATGCCGACTAAACACATGGTCCAACAGAGCATTCCACATTTGTGTAATTCAACTAAAGATTGACTCTCTATATTTATTTCTGCGTCTAAAGTAGACTTTCAACGGCTCCCGACCTATTTTTGCATTCCAATCACCAAGAACGATTTTCATATCCACGGAATCTGTTGAACGATTAAAGATATCGAAAGATAATTTCATCTTTCGTTTGTCGACACAAGGGGATAATTCTCCTTGTATCGGTCCCAGCACAAGGGCGCGAGACACACACACTATGGTCGCTTCTGCTGCTCATCGTGTGTGTCCACAAGAATGCGGACCGTGGATCGATCGAATCTACTAGGGCGAAACCTAGCTGGCATGATAGCAGCTGGTGCACATATTTCGACATAGGGGTTGAAGTGATTGCACGATCAGCGACTGCGTGAAGTATTTATGCTTATCGTGCGCATGTTGGTGGCATCTCCACGTAGTTGAATTTTCGATAGTATTTTTCCATTTTGATAACTCGACTTGCTTGGGCGATCAGCCATATGCCTTCATGTATTTGTCGATCGGATGACCGACCGATGTGGGCATGGATGCAAAGGGAAAGATAAAATACTTCCTGCATGTGTGCGGCTGGCGCGTAAAGGTATATCTGCTGGATATTGTTCGGGCAATGCTGGTTGCTGGATGGTGCAACCAACTTGCTCTTACGTGTGAAAGATGCCTATTACATGGTGGAAATCGAACCGAGACATGTTCAATGGATTGGTTCAGTTCATCTTGGTTGCATGGTGATGGAACCAAATTGCCCATAAGGAACATGCCTGTTTGGCGCTGATGGATTTAGCATCAGCAAATATTGTGATTTTATGAGTTTTAAGGCTTTATGGTTCAACTATAAACGGGTGAGTACTTGCTCTCCAGTTTCGTATGCCCTAGGTGGGAGTTTTTACATGGAGTAATGGGAAGATGATTGGTGGCCACAACACCATTCCCCGTCCATCTTATTTCTTGTAATGCTGTTATGTCAGCCTTATATTCGGACACGGCATCGGCTAGATGCTGTGCAACTCGAGCTCTGTATAGTGAGCGGACGTTCCATGAGAAAATTCTTAAATCGTTTGGCCATTTTCGTTTCCGTCGGTCGTCGTGTATACCGTCCATGTCCGAGGCTTGTTAAATTTGCCATAATAATTTGTTTTTACGGGCATGGTCACATTAGCCCTGTGCCAATCTTTCTCAGGATGTCGCTGCATGCATTGGTTCACTACTAGGCGGGTGTCAAAGTCGCTATCCAGGGGTGTCACGTGGAGACTGCGTGTCAACTTGGATTGAACAGGAACAAGAATCGTCCTGCCCTTCGCCGCACTGAAAGCAATCAGTGACTTTGCCCTCTATGTTTATTTTAATTTAAATACTTCATTTCTACTCTATTTACTGGTGACGCCTAAAGTTGATCACCCCATTAACTCCGCTTCGCCGTAAATAATTGCGAATGAGGTAGCAAAGTAAAACAAGACAAAAGAATAATTATATCTTCCACACAAGTTAATTTTGAGTGATTCTGTATCATCTAATAAAACCCCACTCAGGTAACAAAAAAAAAAAAAAAATAAAAAAACAGACATGCTACGTAAATTACTGCTCTATAAAGTGTGACGCAATATAACATTATACACCAAACTTAATCAACCTTCAGCGCCAGATTATTTATTGTGTACACATGAGTTGGAGACGTTTTCCGCCTAACACATGTAAATCATATTGATTTTAACAAAATATTTCGACGAAAACGTTGTTTCAGCATCCAAAACCAGACTTTATGAACCCTAAATATTATATCGTAGATAGCTGAGAGCCTTCAATAAAATCTGCCTGATATACTTAGGGTTGTTGCCCGCAAGATATCGCCGTGTCACAATAATCTAAACTAAATTACATTAATTACGATTGCGTCGCATTTCATTTTGTTGTAGTATTTAGTTTATGCTTTGTTTCACTGCAACAAAATCATAAAAATTAATTCGCAATATATTAAAAACCAAAATAAAAGGCCCTCCGATAAAAAATCTTTTCCACAATTATTCAATTTAAGGGTTCTACTCATGCTTTCTACTAGGCATTAAATTGCTGGCCATTTAATTTGGAGGCCAAAGTCACCGATTTTTCTCATCGGAATTGTATATTTTTATAGTGGGCACACAATGCCGACAGTGCAACACCTGGTCACGAGTGGCATTGCCTTAAAGCTACACCTTACTGCGTGAGGTTTAATTTAATTTAATATAAATGCAAATCTAGCAAAACTGTCCCATTGAGGACAAGGAGAATAAAAGAATTGCAACTTGGAGTGAATATTTCCTTCATTATCCGTTAAAAAAGTGAAATGCCAAAAGCAGTTCTCGCTTCCTCGCAGATTTTTTTTCCACCTTATCAAAACATTCCCTTTAGAAGGAGTCTTCATTTTAAGGAATGCATTTAAGATCCAAACCTGATATCCTCCACTTTGAGGATTTAAATTACGTTTCCGAAATAATGTATTTGTTTTCTTTCTTATTGCAGTTGCGACAACAATACCTATTATATTTGGAACCAAGTGGTAGCCACCAACCCGCCAGCAGAGCAATCGTTAAACTCAGCTGATAAGAGTAATCCACCGAGAGAACAGAAAACACTCGCTGAGCGGCTACAAAAGTTCTACCGATCATCGGATCTATTATCTGCGTGCCAGCATAAAGACTCACTCGTGAGTGATAGTAATTCTTTATCACAAGACCATCTGTCATCTAAAATTGTTACACAGATACAATCGATTAGTGATAATTCGTCGTTTCGACTTCGTGGTACAACTAATGAAGACGGGTATCAATCACCAACGGGGTGTGCTGGCACCGGCAACAAGACTTCCGAGTACTTGGATTGTGACGATTGGTTATCCCTGAAGCTACAGACAAATACACTTAACTATTCCAGTAGAAATTGCAATTCATCCGAGAAAAACGATTGCAATACACTCGCATCCGAAAAAAGTTATATTTGTAGTGAACGGACACGAAAACGATTAGTACGTCGCCGGGTACAGAGGTATACAGATAAGGTGTCTAAGCTTCGCGAACAGTTCGACCCTAATTCCGATCACCAAACAATCCATAAACCGGTGAATAACAATTATGTATACCAGAAGTTAAGTCTGTTATTTAATCGCGGCAACAGAACAGAGTCATCAATAGAGAGCTTCACGCCATCTAGTTGGATATTTTCAATATCTAAATATATTGGCATGATGGGATTGTTACGGTCGGTTAAACTAAAAGAACGGCTGGCCATTAGTTTGGGTGCCACTCTAGTTCTGTTTACATTGCTGCTTATAATCGATTTACAAATGGATTTTGGTGTGACCAACCGTCACTTCATGCCTGTTTCCTCAAAGGTGCGCTATGTGAACGAGGACGAGAAAACTGATGGATTTCGTGACTTTAAAAGAAAATTTCTACAGAAGAGGTGAGTTTTTATATTTGATTTCAAATTTTATTCAGGATTACGAATCAATTTTCTCATTTCTCCTTCGTTATCCAAGTGTTAAGAGGCATAACGCGTGTGGTATGAATTTGAACATACACAAAGAAGGAAACGTGTACCAAACACTGTATCTGTAAAAATTTGTCAAAAAGGTTCATTCCATGGCATAGATTCTATTTTACACTTTAGTAGCTAGGTTCAATATCGTCTTCAGTGGTTATATAGATCATCGGAAAAGAGAAGGAAGGAAAAGTAATTTATGAAATTACAGCGCAAATCAATGACTTTACATTGCGAGCAAGACTAACATATTTTTAGAAGTGAGTTCCAAGTTCCGCAGCTGGAAAGAAATAGTGAACCGCACAGATGTCTCATTGCCTTTACCGAGTATAATACTCCGATGGTCACATATATCCTAATTGATTTTTTTTAATGTTTCGCTGTGGATGTGTAGCTTAAAGAGCACATAGCTAAATAACGTTAACATGGCATTATTTAGTGAAGGGAAATCGGGTAAATTAAAGATATAGGGGTACCCAATTAGATCAATATGTTTTCAAAATGGAATATAATACAAAATATATGAGAAACAGCTAAACTTATATTTTATTTCTTTAAAGTCAAACTACACTAAAGACAAATGACGGCTAGAGGCATTTCTACCACTATAAAAATGGCCGCAATGTCGTTTTAAAAATTAATCGCCACTTTTGGGAAATCCGTCACTTGATTAAAATATCGTCTTTATTGTGAAATCCTTTACTACTCGTATAGAAATATAAAGATAGTATGGGCCGGCATAGTATTTATAGTGGGCGCAACTGATCTGGGACGCCACCGTATTCCATTATATTTAAGACCACTAAGCCACTCTACTTTCCTTATGGTTTCGACCGGTTACCCACCTCGCTCTTTTTATATTTTAGACCGCTTAGCCAATCTACTCCCCTCATATTTTTGACCGTTTAGCCTTCAACCTTGCGGAGACGCAACAACGTTGCCGGTTGTAGTGCCGATGATAATGATTAGCCAATCATCACTGCGCTCTTTTCATGACTCTTCTCATTTGCATGTCTCAGTGAGGCGAATAATACTCGCGCATCATTCGACAGTGGCTGGACATGCGAAGGATGAACAGAACAAAAGAAAGAGCGCAATAACTTCGGGGTTGGCTTAGCTTGTGCGCTGGTATCAAATGCAGTTTCTGAGAATGGCCTACTGCCCTAGTGTTACGACTGTGGTGATCTCAGACTGCATCGAACCACATGGAGACAGAATTATGGAGGAGAGGAAATAAGACGGCGCTGATGCTTGGGAAATATTCAGCGTGAGAACTAGACTCTAAGACGCTGAAATAACGGCGGTTTTACTATGATGCAACAGCGTCGTGTGGTTAGATTTGTTGGTGCTAACCGACATGATGTGATTTCCGATGTAAATATCATGGGATAGCAAGATGGAGTTTCCGTATGGCAAAAGGGTAGCTAAACTCAATTATGCATTATCTGCATAGGATGATGAGTTTAGCTATGCGTCCCTTGGGCAATCAATGATTCTCAGGTGAATACCGAACGGTGGGATAGGGGTTAGTATGACACGCTGAAAGCGGTGGAAATAAGGCGAAAATTGTGGTTAGAATTGCGGGTTGGTTCTCCATGTAATATAGAGAACCCCCACAGACCTACTTGTTGGTCTCGACAGTTGACAACGGCTATTAATTTGAGAAAATGAGAAAAAACATCGGAGTCAAATTAATCACTTACAATTTTCTAAAAATGACGATGGCGTCGGTTTTTTTGTTTTTCTTGATAGGTGAGTCAGTTAGTTTCAGCCATCGAGCCACACTGATAGTTCAATTACGACATATTGGAAAATTAACATTTAGTTGCTTATCTATTTTATTTATAATGAGATTATTCCCTAGAAACAAGTTTGATATTTTGACGGTTACCTCAGATATAAAAGTAAACCGAATCGGCATTTCTAGTTCAGATACGAAAAACGTCATTCTGATAATAAGTAAGTTACCTAAAAGTGGTGACTCCGACTTGAGCCGTACACACAGCAAAACATTCTTCCATAATGAAACAGGAATTTACGACGCTTTCTCATCCCAGTGGCTCGGTCGCTCCCCATAAAGTGATCGTCACGTCGTTACTGGGCAGCAATTTGTGTGACGGTTCCAACCGCAATGAAGTACATTGCATCAAAGGAGAATTGGGAAAGAAATTATTAGGGGCATTAATATCAGCAATCTACACCTTATAGAGGGAGTTGAGATGCGTCGCGTAGAAGCGGCCGTAGTCTGATACGTGGCTGCTTCGATACTAGCCCCTTTTTAGCGTAGGCTCACAGCACGTTATATAGCAAAACGCTATAAGCCAAGTTTTTCGTAGTAAAAAAGAAATAAAAAACGGAGATTTCTTCTCTGCTTTGAAATGACCTACCAGTTGTCAATCAACATAAATGTAGATAGTGTTCCAATATAAATAAAAAAAATTTAGTATTGGCTCCAACGTTTTTCCACAATAACAATTGTTTTAATTGAAACTTATTGGAAAACTTTCTTATAATTTTATTGGCTTTCCTCTTTAATTTTTTTGTTGATTTTAATTTAAAAATTCAGTCTGTTTTTCCAGAACACTACAATTTGCAACTCTTCAAAAATAACTCTAATAGTTGTCTAATAACATCTCAGCGTGTCATAAGTTTTCTTTTCTGGGAAGAACTAAAAACAAAAAGATCAGGGATGTGTGATATTCTCTTTTTCTGGAACCATGTACTACAATAAAAATGTAAAAATGCAAAGTCATGTAAAACTAGAATGAAAAATTTGTTAATCACTACCGCACTCCGCTCCGATAATACACACCCAACTAACTCGACCGAAAATTTCTCTAGCCAAGAAAACTTCGATAGCGAAAAATCAGAGGTTACTATTGAAATAAATGTGACGTGTTTCTAGAGTAACAGGAATTAGCTACTAATTTGAAAACTATGTTATACATTATGAATGCACCCAACTGCTCTAAATTTTTTCTCGCCATAAATGTCAATTACAAAGAGCGTACGGTATTACTTTAAAAATTAGCTCGGTAGTCATACCAATAAACGTAGTCACCTGAGGAGAATGTTTCAAATATGGAACGCTCCGCCTGATCCTAGCCTTTCCTCACCATCACATATACATACGCCTTGTTTTCAATGAGTCCATATCGCACTATTATTTAACGTTTAATGGTATCACAAAACACTTTGTTTTCGTATATAATGTAACAAATAAAATAAAAATTCGATGTTCAAATTATTTTTTTTAAAGAAAATGTATTCATTTGGTGTTACCGTAGTTATTTTTTGAACTTTTACAAGTAAATGCTGTCAAAAATACTCTGCCACCAGTAAAATTTATAAATATACAAATGCTATCTGATACGAAAAACCAAAACTCAATTGCTTAGAATGTTAAAAACGAAAGGCAACTGTCTTTTTCTGAGCAACTTTTTCGCCGAAGAAATGTGTCTGATTTAAGATTATACTTAAGTACGTTTGTACTCAGATGAAACATTCTGAAAGGTATACTTTGTGACTTTGTTAACAGTAATTCTTGACATTAAGCACAGCTTCTTGGGTCAAAAACATAGACATTTCGAGAGGTGTTTAATGGGCGTATTTAAAACCAAACAAACGATTGTCATACAACCAGTAAGGAGCTTTCATTTTATTTAGTCATATTTACCCACTTACATAACATGTGTTTAGAACCATACTCACGGTCTGTTTCATTTATATTATTAAAAAGCGTTTTCAGCTGAAATGATATGAAATAAAGTTCCTCCATAATAATGTTATTCGAGACCTTCAGAGCCATCATAATTCTAGACAACATTGCTTCGACTACCCGTGAACGCAGCCGGAAGCATTAACGTTTTAATGATCTGACATAACGTGCAATACGAGTCATACCCGTAAAGTACAGACATAAACCTCCAAAAGTAATAATAAACACATTTCCTTGGATGTACAGGAGGGACAGGATACCCAATGCATATACGATCCCACAGTTGTGCAATAAAAATATTATCTTATTACTGCACCATCAGCCAGCTGCCATCGTCACAACGCTGCCAAGTGAGCATTGACTTTCTCTTTCCCCTCATATTTCGAGAAATTCTTTCCCGACTTGGCAATCTATGAAAAGGGATATGTATATATATGCAGCGCAAGGCATGTTGAAGTTTGCGGCAGATGTACACTTTCACATTTAGCCGCTGTTTTAACGGCTCTCAGGACATTGCAAGTCTCTTCTATTTTCTGCACACTTAGTGAACGGAAATACTTGGCTTCGAATTGATAGCCAAAGCGGTACTAAAACGACACGTACGACTCCGCATAGCTACAAAATTCGACCGTACCTTCATCCGAATCACCCAAAACTAAAGATTAAACCTGGTTACGCTTTTGGCTCTGGAAAGTGTGTACCTCCAGTAGAAACAACTTTACTGCCAGAGCCGTCGGCATCCAGGGTCATGTGCAATTTAGAAAATCATATTTTAAGAGGATATTGTTGCACGTCTTAAAATTTAACCTTAACCATCGCCATAAAAGAAAATATTCTTCTGGCCAGAAGGATAGCTGACTATTATAAGAAAAATAAAAAGAGGCAGCGAGTAAATATGTGGAAGTGAGAGAGAGAGAGAGCTAGAACGACTTAGATGCCAACGTATTATGCTAAGGATAGTTTTATGTAAAGTGCATGGAGCAAGGACAACCGTAGCTTCAGACCCTTTCGGGTGTCACCATATAATGCAGGAGTTTACGAGTATCACTGGTTATATTTTAATATGGGATTTTGATGCGAATATCGAAAAATGGAGATGGCGTGCAGTGTATTACTCTGCTCCACGGGGTGAAGGACGTCTAAGTGAAGCGACACTCGTGAATAGTTAGTGAATGACGGTAACATGAAAAACTTTTTTCCTCTTTTGATGGGATTGGAAAATGCTAATATATATAATACAATTTAAGAAGTTAGTATTTTGCCTGAAAACAATTAGCTAAAGACATCCGCAAATAATTTTGCATAGTTCCACTCTAGATCGTAGATAAGTGCCCTATAGTTTGTTATGCTTGTTACCAAGTGACCTGCATTTTTCTGTATACCAAAGTTGGAGTAAAGTTTCGTTATTGCAAATAAGGCACCCGCGTCCAACTTAGAAAAGAAGTTGTGTCATGCGGTTGGTAAGATACGTAGAATCAACTGACGACTCTTACTACTGGGTTAGTTCGGCACAATAAATTACTGGTAGGATGAGCCCCAATGCCCAACCGCACAGTAAAATATCAAAACGCCAAGCTGTAGGCTTCATGAAATGGTTGGAGGAAATTCTTGCCCATCTTTAAAATAGGATCTCGGGGCGGAACTCAATGTTATAAACTCAACATTATACTCCGAGAAACGAGAAATAGAAAATGGAAAAACGTTTTTTTTTTTTATCATTTTTGTAACATTTTTTTTTCGTTTAATATTCTTAGTTTCTAATTTATTTACTAGACAAAAAATGGTTAAATTATAGCTTAATTATCTTATATTATAACTTACTTACTGGTCCTACACTTACTGGCTCTAAGCTAAACATCACATGACTATTGTATAGTTTGCCTTTCGGCGACAGTACTTTATTTGGTGCTCTAATTATGATTATATGTTTAAGAAAGAAAAATTCGAAAAAATTTGTGCCAAACATTTTTTTTCTGTTTTTACTTAAAATTTAATTTAGCTCAATTTTTTTAACATTTTTAATTTTATTTAATTTTATTTACTTAAAAGAACTTAACTTAAATTTTATACTACCCTAATTCTAGAAAAGCTAAGTCTGTGTAAGCTGGCTGATAATGCAGTGATTCTACCGACATTGGTAATCAGGTCTTTAACTGCCATTCAACCACCAGAACTGTTGGTGCTGTTTAATATTATCGTTCCGGTTTCTTTGGGATATAGCCCTGTGGGGGTTCTCTATATTACATGGAGAACCAACCACAATCCTAACCTAATTTCGACCGCTAACAGCGCGTCACCTCAATCCCAATTCCTACCGTCGGCTATTTCACCTGCAATAGATAAATCCCTAAAAGAAGACTGGCCGGAAGTCATTAATCTATTCGGTTAATGCACAATTGCATTCAGTGTTTTCTTGCCATGCGGAAACACTATTGTATTGACCCATGAGATTTCCACCGGAAGTTTCAAAGTTATTTTGGTTAGCAACAACCAATACCAGACCAAACGACGCGGTTACATAACCATGCAATGGCTGGGGAAATTCTTCGAATTTGGTTCACACGATAATATTTCCCTAGCCGATTAAGCGTCACTTATGACTTCCCCCAGCCACTCTATTCGCTTGGGATGAACGATCTCATTTCACAGGTGAATAGCATCAGCTATATTTTCCTCTCCTCCATAATTCTGTCTCCCTACAGTTCAATGCACCCCGAGATCACCACAGCCATCGCACTAGGGCAGTAGGTCATCCTCAGAGACTGCATTTGATACAAGCGTACAAGCTCAGCCAACCCCGAAGTTATTGCGCTCTCTCTTTTGTTATTTTGATCTTTCGCATGTCCAGCGACAGTCGAATGATGTGGAAGTATTATTCACCTCACGGAGACATGCAAATGATAAAATTCATGAAAAGAGCGCAATGATGATTGCCTAATAGCCGTGCGAATTCAAAATTAAAATTTCATCCCTAATTGAGATCAGTCGTTACACAGTCATCATCGCGGAGGTTTACGCCGCCGCTCGGGCCCAAAAATTAATTTCACCAATTTGAAGCAGTCAATAACCACCCTCCGAAGTGTGCGCACACACAACATAGAGTCAAGTCGAGGTCGTTGCATTGTCAGTGTCGAGTGAATAGGATAAGTCACGCGTTCAGTTGGAATTACCCTAAATTAAGTAATTAAAGTGTATTTATATAAATAAACGGAAACAATTTGTGAAATACAAGAAAATGAAAATAAGACAATTAAAAATAAACGGAAATTATGGAAAACAACATTCCAGTGCGTGTCTATTTCCTCTCTTCTCTCGGGTGATCATTTCTTTGCAGCAGAACAGAGTCGGGGATTGAAGTGAATCCGTGCCCCTGTCTTGGCACACATATTTTTACCCCCACAGCCCTACTGAAGCGTAAGAACTCTTCTTCAGTGCGCGTGACTTCCCGGTCGTAGCACAATCACCCCTCTACGGATGATCTACTTACATGATAGATCAGCGGAATTACGAATCCACCCTGTATATGCCCTTTCATGTCCAAAATCAAGGAACGCCTCCACTGGAACAAAGCCGTTGCGAGGCACGCCCTCAAAGTACAGAGTATTTGGATAATAAGCCCCGAAAATTAGGTCATTGGACGAGCTTATTGCTCTCTCAATATGCCATGTGATTAATTTGATCATAAAATTATCCACCCTATTTATGTAGGCTTCATTATATAAAGTCTCATTTGAATAATACTTTTTATTGTCCGATTCTGGTGTCCGATATAGTCTGAGACAAATTCTGAGACAGCTCCTTTCGAACACCCGAATCGTTTCCATCAAATTTGGACTTATGTTAGACCATACTGGCCAATCATATATGAGCATTGTCCTGATTAGCGTCATGTAGTATATGACGTTTTCCCTATTGTCTAGTTGGCTACTGTAAAATAGCCTCCTTGTCATAGCAAACGTTTTCCTCGATTTGGCCAAAGCAGCCCCCACATGTCTGTTGAAATATAGATATTCATCTAGCCAGATGCCAAGATATTTAACTACACTCTTGGTTTCCAGTTTACCTCCTTGTGGTCCCACGATAACTGACTTTCGCCAATTTTTCTTATGTCCTTCGTGGCAATATATAATGTATGTCCATTGTATGTCGGAGACCAGTTTAGCTGCGGCATGTGTGGTTTCATGACCTGTCTTAAAGCCAAACTGAGTTATTCAGAATAATTTTGTCGTCATCTACCCATTTTAGCAGAATTTTGTTAATAGTATTTTCAAATACTTTACTGATGCTTGGGAGTAAACTTACCGAACGCATGTTCATTGGGTTTGTACAGTCTTTGCCCTTTTTTGGGATGGGTTGAATGATAGCCGTTTTCCAACACACGGGGTAATATGCATTATTCAGCGCGTTGTTAAACAGGACCTCTATTGCCATTGGGGGCAGGTTCTTGAGCACGATGTTAGGTACTCCATCCATTCCCACTGACTTTTCGCTTTTCAATGAGTCGAAGATACCTTGGATAAACCGATAAACACTTTCACGTTCAAATTCCATAACGGAGTCGTCTCGATATCTCATACGCCTGTAAGACGATCTCAAGGCGAATGCCCATAAAATGAAAATCTTTCAGCGATCTTTTTATTCAGTGTTTATAATTGGCCAGGCACATTATTGCTAGATACTGACAGCCACCAAATCTCCAGACGAAAATAACGCAGCTAATAATATATGAACCATAAACATTTTACGATCTCCTTTGTACGATCACCGTTTGGATTTTCCTTCAAGAAAATCTTGCTCCTTGTACGAAAAATACTAGAAAAACTCTGAAGGACCTCCTTACCTACATATATTTTGTGTCACGCATAACCCACGATATATATTTCCACAGAAAGATTAGTAAACACGCTGCCACAGTTGAAAGTCCAATAACAACAATCCCACAATAGAGAATTATCATGGGTTGTGAATCACACAGCGGATATTTGTTTGTAAAAGAGAACACTGCCAAAAGTGTAAAAGGCAAACATACGACGTCAGTTTCATAAGTCAGTGACTTTTTGAATTTCCCGAGAAGTAACTTTAAATGCACTGCTCCCGTTAAGTATCTTTACTCTATAAATAGAATACTGTAATAGTTTAAGCAAGCTGCGTCATATAGTTGTTTGACAGCCATTCGAAATATCTGTGATGAAATGACCTCTTCAATGATCCACAATATGGCTTTCGTAGCAACAGGTCCACAGGAGATTTGATGGCGTACCTTATGGAAAAGTGGAGCCATTCAATCCACTGCTTCGGAAAAAGTAAGGCTGTTGCACTGGATATCTCGAAATCCTTCGACAGAGTTTGGCATCCAGCCCTTATATCAAAGTGACATTCATCTGATCCCTGATCCAATGGATAAGAGACTTTCTTTCTGGCCGTTCAATCCAAGTGGTTCTTGATGTTGTCAAATCTGCCTCCCATCAAATGTATGCAGGTGTTGCCCAAGGTTCTGTACTCTCACCTATGGGGGTGGAAAGTAAGTGTGCCGCCAATGCCACTGATACTACTCCTACCACCATTAAATGTTCCCTTTAATTATGGAGGTGGATTTTTCTCCATGTGGATTTCGTCATGTACTGTCGCTGGTACTGGTTCACGAAAATGCCCTTGGTCTTAAGTTCAGAGTGCGCTTAATACAAAATTACGCCACTCGCCGTAACAATGAACCCAAAAGGGAGTGAAACACTAGATTCAATTTAAATGGCAGTTCTTTATTGTCACTAAACATTTTGGTTTAAATTAATAATTGTTCAAATCAAGCACAATATGATTTCCGTTAATATAATAAATTGTTCGGAACAAGCACAATATCCTTTTGGTTTAACTTAATAATTGTTCAGATCAAGCACGATATCATTTTGGTTTAACTTAATAATTGTTCAAAGCAAGCACAATATCATTTTGGTTTAACTTAATAGTTGTTCAAAGCAAGCACAATATCATTTTGGTTTAACTTAGTAATTGTTCAAAGCAAGCACAATATCATGTTGGTTTAAGTATTAAGTGTTCAATAGTACAACCTCCACCGCTGAGATAATTCGAACTATGTAAAATATGAATTAACTAATCCCTTGGGTCGGCCCAAGAGGGATGTAAATTAACGTGAGGGCGCGACTTGCCCTACAGAATTCGAACCGAGATTAAATTATTTCGTCGAAGCGATAGGATACTAAAATCCCATCATCGCAAGTATGCAGACATTGCATAAGTCCCCCTTTAAAGTTCGCAACAGGTGCGAGTATATCAATGGCAAAAGGGTTGCAATGTTTACACGATCAGTGGCTACGTAAAGCATTATTGCTGATCGTGTACATTTCGCTGTATATGCTTGCAATCGAACTCTGCTGGTAATTTTCCATTTGGGAGTTCGATTGCTGGGGCGCCAGCCGGATGCCCTCATGTATCGATCGTTCGATGTGGGCATGTTTGCTACGCCAAAAATATCTTTTTCTGCTAGTCTGCAGCTGGCGTGCGCTAAAGAGTATCGTGTAGATATTTGCACAGGCAATATTATTGGTTGGTTGATAAACCAAATTGCCTTGAAGATATTATATTAGTTGCCGCTGTAATTTCATATCAGCGCAAATTTATGTTTCATGGTTTTGCTTCGATTTTGCAGGTACAGTACAGAAGGTAAGTACAGTCTTGTAAATGTATTTCAGGGACTGTTACCTTGTCTACCTGTAAGGTAAGTAGTGACGTTCAATGGAACTGCCACGGTACTTGTTTCTCTTTTGTTGTATGCCCTATTTGGGGGTTTTTACCTAGGTTTATTGGAAGATTGGTTAGTGGCGTTCGAAGGAACCGCCACACACCCACTCTCTTCCTCATCTTTATACGAGGGTGTTCTGAAAAGTTTCCGTGTTTCACTTTACCGCGAAGATAGCGACCACTCGGCAATAAAAGCTAGTGAATGTAGTTGTACGTCTTTTGACAGTTACTCACCAAAATTTCAGCCATTTTGGACGCGTAGTTTTTATTTGACAGTCGAGCAGAGTTCAATCCCTTAAAAACTCAGTGGTGTCTCATGTCGTCAAAGGCGAACCCTAAAGTAAATACACTGTCTGTGACGGCACTTGCATCGACGAAGTCAAGGAACCGTCAATCAGCGGCACTCGAATTAATTCGATTCTTAATTGGAGCGACCACATTTTTGAAGCTGCGAAAAGTGCGGCCAAATGCATGGGGTTTCTTAAGAGATGCAAAAAAATACTTCATTCCATCCAACCTGGCCACTATTTACAATGCGTATATTCGTCCAAAAATGGAATTCAACTCCCATATTTGGTCAAGCGCATCCAAAACGGCTGGTCACCGTGGGGTGAAGGACCATAACCCCCCAGATATGCTCACAAAAGAGTATAATGAGTATAATGAGATAAATATTAAAAACAAACATATATATATATATATATATATATATATATATATATATATATATATATATATATATATATATACCTGGCGCAAGACTAATGACCTTGCCCAGACAAAATAAATCATTATGGAAAATTTAACAAGCCTCAGGACTTGCTAAATAAGGCCAAGGCCGGATCCCGGTTGTAGTGCCGATGATGATGATGATGATGATATATATATATATATATATATATATATATATATATATATATATATATGTATATATAGCAAGACTAAATACAAGAACAGTAAGAACACAAGAATCGCTATACGAGTTAGAACACGCACTTCAAGCTATTAAATGGGACATTGTAGCATTAAGTGAAAACCGAAGATCGGATGAAAAAATCGAAGCACATGACAATTACATATTCCATTACAGAAATGACACGCCAGAACTGTATGGAGTCGGATTCATGGTACAAAAATACTTGAAAAACAGAATACAAGGTTTCATTGGAGTTTCTGATAGAATAGCTGGTCTAAATATTAATCTGTATGGAAAGAAACGTCTCGTATCCATAGTGCAACTTTATGCACCAACGGAAAATGCTAAACTAGAAGAAAAAGATTTATTTTACGACAAACTGAGAACTGTCATGGAAAATGTACACAAAACAGTGATTAGAATGGGTGATATAAATGGCCAAATAGGGGAACGAATTAACAGCGAGAGTAAGTTTCTTGTGCCATACACAACAGGTAAACGAAATGATAATGGACAACAACTTATAGACTTGGTTCAGGAACATAACTTGTTTATTATAAACAGTTTTTATAATAAAAAATAGTGCCACACAATTCCAACCCCAACTCCCTTTGCCAACCTGCAGTTACCTGCAAACATTTCCTTCCCAGGGACATCTAATGCATTTAATGCACCACACCCGAAATTCCCTGAAAAGAATTCTATAACATTCATGCATTTAATGCATCATCCGAAATTCCCTGAAGAGAATTCTTTACACACAAGCATCATCATAAATTAAGAAACCTTATCGGCGCCCATTTCAACCAGCGCATCGTGCCGCACACGTGCGTAGCACATTTTCCTGGCTTATAAACAGTCTCGGCAGCCTTTTGTCCAATCGACAAAAGCAGTTCACGCATCTAGCGTCTAGCCGCCAAGAATCGAATTCTCCAGCATGTAAACATGCACACAAAGAAATCGACTCTTTCCACCAGCACCAGATACCGTGCACAATCACCGTTGTGGTCTATTTACACAGCGGCGTGCACGTCTTCTACGATGCCCTTTGTCTATTTTCTTTTCTCAGTTTCGTTTACCCATGACCTCGTAGCATGAGTAAACAATAGATCAACTAGCACACTAGCTAAGATCAACCCAGAGAGATCCTCATCAATTGGTCACCACAAAGAGCAACTTCACGTTTCTCTCGAGAAAAGAAAACTCAATCAACCATCAACGCACAAAATATCTACCTGCGTAGGACTAACATGTAATCTTAAGTGTGAACCTTTCGGGGAAGGGTACTTAGCATATCGTTGCGTTGTAGTGAGCGGTGCACACGTGTTTGGTTTTCGTGTTTTGCTGACATGCGACAATTGTGATATGTAACAACTAGACTCATTCCATTCTTGAAGTGCCCACTAAGACGTTAATTACTGTATTTTAAAACAACACAGGGAAAACAATAAAAATAAATTTCAAACAAATTCAGTGTGTTTCATTTATCATTTATGTGAACAGTTCGCAGCAAGCACTCAGTGGACTTTTAGTGAACCCGTCCCCGTGCCGGCACACAACGAAAAGTAGCCCCCACAGTCCGATGCTGACGCCGTTTATACTGTGACTGTTACCCGCCACACATTTTCGATCCCTTCTTGCCACCCTCGGCGAAGATCACGTAGCAAACTTTTGAATCCACTGATTGCCGTTACGCACTGTCCAAACTCAGAGATAGAAAGACGTATAGAAATATTCATATCTTTCTGGCGTATCTCTAGGACAAATCAGATTCTGTTAGCTGCATAGGTAAAACCAAAATCAATGTGAACTACTTATTCAACAGGAATACCGACCGTTATCAGTCGCCCCAAACTCTTCGTAAAATCCCACACTACATAATCGAACTAAGTAATTGCCAGGGCGACATCATCGTCTTTGGAGAATTCAACATGCCACAACTAAATTAGACTTTTGCTGACGATCAATCTTACATCATCTCCCATTCCGCCTCTGCCAAGTAATATCACCTCGTCGATGGTGGATTCTTTCCTCTGACGCCCTAAACTTCACGGGTAGGCAGCTAGATCTCATTTTTACAACAAATTAAAAAAAAATACATCAGTATTATCCAGCCCCTTTGTCACCATATCTATTAACACCCACCACCTCCACTCCTTATGATCTTCTTTCGGCATCACTCGCCGCCGAACTACCGCCCCATTGCCAAACATCCCCACCTACCCAAAATTGTTAAAAATATTGTATATGAATCTTTAAGTTTTCGTTACAAATCTTTTATTTCACCAAGGCAACATTGTTTTTTTTCAATGGCAAATCAACCACTACAAAACTTGACACAGTACGGCCAATGTCTTAACCGACTTTTTACGAACTCTCCCATGACCTTATCCTCTTCAAATTATCCGCCCTCTACTTCGAACCAGGACTGCTGAAATGGATTACTTTCAACCTATTGGGACAGAGTTTAGTCCCTTCGGTTAAGATCCGTGATATCCGAACCCTTCCAAGCTGCCGCTGCAGTGCCTCGAGGAAGCCACATTGGGCCTCTCCTATTCATACTGATCATCGAGTCACTGTTGTGGTCCTTCTCTCAGGGAGCATGTCTCCTTGTCCTGAAAAGGATGAGGGATCTCTTTAGACCGCACCTGAGGGAACCTGTTGCGGTCGCCACCATGTTTCCGGGGCCTCCGGGAAGAGTGACAACCGATTGCTGTAATAAGAGATCTGATATTCGACCGAATCCAATAAAAATACTTTTATTTTGGATTTTGTATATTTATTTTAATTGGTTGACGTCTTTAAAAGTCGGACGCCAACCTCGAGACTGATCTTCGAAAAAAAAAAAAAAAAAAAAAAATAATACAAATTTCATCGCCCTTTTATACAAAATCTTATCGGGATTTTGTATCGCGGATGCATTGAAATGCAAGCAGAATTTCGAAATGTACTTCGGCTGGAGTCAAGTACTGGGGAAAAGGAATGTGATATCTATTTTTAGAATATACACATCTGGGAAGAATGGAGATAAAGATAAGGATTTGTAGGAACATGAGTTTGTTTGCATACGAAGATATGCATTGTGGTGTTTAGTTTTTAGGAAGTTCTGGAAATATGAGTATGGTAATTGAACATCTGGTTCAACTTACCGTGTGTTTGTTTTGGTTTGCGGATTACTGGAAATTGGGTGATTGATTTGTTTGAATCATTCTGTAAATTTTGGAATTTGGATGTATGTGTGGGGAAAGGAGATGGTAGGGCTACACATTGCCAAATGATAGTCTATAATCTTATCTCGTAAACGTCTTCACCCCTCCCCGTGTCAATATTTCCTATGTTATCCTATGGAATCCTGTGCGTAAGGTAGCTTAACTTCTTTTCACAGATCTTTGGCGGTAATAAAGGTTGGTTATTTTTACTTTGTCGATATTGATGTTGGTCCAAGTGTCCCGCCGAACACTGTGTATCGCGGATGATTTTAACACCCAGAGCGAATGCTGTGCTCTGCCAGAACTGTCCACGAAACAACTGAAAACACCGAAGCGAATGCTATCACGAATTAAACTCAGAAGGATTATGTTTATTATCTCGATTTTTATTTTTATTGTTTCTTTTGGTTTATTAAGTCACTTATCTTGAATTAACAAATTACTTTAGTTTATGTGAACTCGAGGCTCGACAACACACTGACGGTACTCGGATTTCTCTTTTAGTTATGCTGTGGTGATAAATTGCCACCGATTCTAAACTGGTAACGCACGTACGCCCTCTAGTCCTCGTAATTTCCTCTCGACCTCCTCGGGTGCTCTCAAACAGACTTCGCGATATGACTGTTCGATATAGCCAGTCGTCTCGTCGACGATCGAAATTAGACTAACACTCTGCCCACACAGATATCCAGATTCAAAACTGGTATCTGTATCTACACGGAAAAATGTCCCTAATTGCTCTGCTAACAGAACTTCCGAATTTCTGTTAGCAGCATGTTATCACGTTCCAGGGGTGATTTTTCCTTCCTGAAAGAAGAAACTCGCTCATCATCGAACATCATTATCACCCTCCGTGGTGGTGGCCGAAATTCAGTTCGACGGTTGTCGATTGTATGCCGCCTTATTTACATAACACAGCCGAAAGATATCCTGCAATTTGCATGGATGCATGGTTCATGGGTTTTGTTTGACTTTGGTCAATACACCCGAAATCCATTAGATCTTTCTAATGGGTGTGAAATACAAACAGACACCGTGGGGTCGGAGTAGTTGCCTTGTAGGTTTTCAACCTCATACAATTTGAATTATCTCGTTGAGATAATTACGGTTGT
The DNA here is from genome assembly GCA_963931805.1 of Microdon myrmicae. Classification (NCBI taxonomy): domain Eukaryota; kingdom Metazoa; phylum Arthropoda; class Insecta; order Diptera; family Syrphidae; genus Microdon; species Microdon myrmicae. The sequence continues at coordinate 51,489,875 of OZ007499.1, read as the reverse complement.
CGTTTCTTTTGTTGGGTGATAGACTTGGTGGTCTTTGTGGTAGACCACCCGCACGTGCGTCCGTTATTCGGAGAATTTGCTGGTGATGGCGAATCCTTGTAACATCGTGTAGATGTTCAGGATTTTCGATTGTGCAGTGTTGGAGTGCGGCGCATTTCGATCTTTATGGAAAAGATGAATGAATGCTTTTACCTTTGTTTCAGGTATGCTCCCTCGACTTGTTGCTTGATATTGAAAGCTTTGGGACGTTCAGTTCCTTGCTTCTTTTTATATCGGTTCGCATTTTGCAGCCTCCTATGACCTTTGTTACAGGTATTGGAATGACTATTGGCCGCGTGTCTGTGGGCACGTGCGCTGCGTTATCAGGTAAGTAACTTCTTTGAAGGTAGGAAGCTTACCTGCGCGGAATTGTGCGTTCGTAGAACGCTACAGATCGACCAGATGATCCTGAAATCCAACTCAGTCCTGGGGTTTGTGAAAAGCTGGCCGAAGGGATTTTCCAACCCCCACGGACTCGATCCCTTTACCCTTCCTTCGTCCGTCCACTACTAGAATATGCTAGCCAGGTATTGCCCCCTTATCAAAATACCCATATCTACAGATTCCAATGTGATTTAGGAATTTGAAATCTTCCGCCTTACATTTATCGCCTCAAAACAATCGACATAAAAACCCTGGAGGAGCGTAGAGCCCTGGTCGTCATTCTGTTCATTCATCGGCTCCTCTCTGGCTTCATCGACTGCGCCAACGTCCTGAATTCAATAATTCTGAATACAAACCCTTGCAGCACACAAAATCCTTGCCTTTTTTGTGAGAAATTCGTTGATAATGTGGGCTACATGCGCCAGCGCATTATCCTAATACATTTTGCGAATGCAATTGATACAAATGATCCTACAAAGATTCATCTACGGTGCCTTCCGAAATATCATGGAAAATTGTGGTTAAATACTAGTCAGTGCGTATCATCATAGCTTACGTGGTAATTGTTTCTTCAGTAAAAGCCGTCACAGGTTCTCAAGACATCCTTCCAATTCATTTGATCCTTTTAAAGTCCCTTTTAAATGACTTATGCCAACGAAAATGCATTGGCAACACTATTTAATTGTGTACACTACTTTTCATACGTGTTGGAAGATACTAACCTACGCAAAACACATATTTTACTCCAATTAACATACTATCTGTGGGAAGGGTATTAATACATTTTATGCAGAACATACACTAAGGGTTAGTTAAGCATTTACGATTGTGTGTTCATTTTAGACGCGAAATTTTACACTTGTACCTTATTACACGATGTGTGCGAAACTGCTCGCTGAAACACTAATAACCTTTATGATGCCAAATTTGACACAGATTCTGTCATTGTGCTACGAAATTATAAGAAGAGAAAAACAAAAACGACTGTCGTTCAATATTAGTTGCCTTTTATGTTCCACGTCGATTTTTTTAAAAATAACTTTTAAATGGAATACAATTTCACAACTTATACTTATTGATAGATTAACATTTTTATGAATATGATGTCGACCAAATGACCGCTCCATTTTTCATTATAATTTCGCAGACTTGTTGTGTTATTTCAGCAATTTTCCTTGGCATTTTATTTTTAAACGGGGAGTTTTTTTATGCATACGTTTTCGTTCATCTATCCCCATAAGAAGGAGTCAAACCAAAACGTGATAACCAGCATCCTGTAAGATGCTAGGTTAATGATAAGATACTGCAATTCAATGCACACCGAAATGGAAAATGTTAATTAATATGAACATACGAGTATTAAATTCCTCAAATCACTAACAACAACCTCCATTCCTAGAAATAATGATTAAAAGCCCTGAAAGGCCTTACACAATTAATCTCTCTGCTGCGAAAGGAAAACACCTCTCAATGGTTTTTAATAAATTTCCTTGAAGCGAGGTAAAACTGAAGCTGGGCGAGCCTGTCCCCTTTGGTGAGCTTGACACAAATGGGAGACTTCAAAAACACCCAGCCGTAAGCAGAGGTTTTCCCCTATTTCCAACGCCACCTAAAAACCACGTTGTCAAAGCAACGTGAAAATTACCAACTTTGGTTTCGTTCAATGTACAATATACACAAATTCAGAGTGTCCTTAATTATGCAACATCGTGGGGCCACGATGGAAACAATGACCCAGTAAGTAAAGCCCTAATCTTAAACTTAACCGATATTTGATTGCCTGATAATTAGCTTTGTACTAATTTAGTAGAAGGTTACTTTTGAGAACAATGTCGGTTGGCATTTAATTAGGAAAGGCATTGATGTTGTGGTTGTTACAGTATGACCGATCACAGACTTCAATGATATTTGATATCTAGTTGTATTTATGAAATGCTGTGAATCTGAAATATTTAGATGGAAATCATGACTGGCATGTCGTTGAGTGTCTATTTGCAAAGCCTCTTTGACGAAGTAACCGCAGACCGGTGAATTGGAATCTCTGGGGTGGCTTCAAAGAGCAAGCATTTGGTGAAGAGCACAACTAATTTCTAATTATTATTGCAGGGGCATTCCACTAAACTGATAGAATACTGGTTTCGGAAATATTAATTAGACAACATAGCAATGTAATACTTATGTGAATGATCAGCATTAATTATAAAGAGAAAAAAGTGCTTTGGAGAACCACCTAACTCTGAACAAAGTTTAGCAAAGGGAACGAATATAATGCACTCGTACACTCCATAGTATAATATGTAAATATCTGTTAAATACAGCTACCGCAAGCAAATCAAAGAACCAATACGACACAAAAGGGGTCAGTAAATTAATTAACAGATTTAAGTATCTGAATATGATCAGGCATAAAATATAATCACACATAAAGTAAAACCAAACACAAAATTAAATTATTAAAACAATAACAAAGAATAAAATGTGAAGTGTAAAACATAATAAAATACAACAAACTTAAAGAAAAACAATTCGATAGCATAAAGTTTATAATTAAATAAGGTGCGTTTGTATTACAGTACATTAATTGATCCACCTCAGTATCTAGTAAAAACATTTAAATTGAAACGCCAATTTTTAACAATTATTTTACTATGAACAACGTTTACAGTCTTCTGGAGTAAAAAAAAAATGGTTTTTCAATTTCCATTCGTTCGTGTACTATGTAAGATTAGTCTGAAAAAAAGAAGGAAGATTAAGTGGCATCTTAAAGAGATGTTTTCTACATATGAACTTTAGTGAGACACATGTGACATATGTGTCCTTCATCTTGTCTCTGGCTTCTGGTCATCTCGCGAGAACGAGAATCACACACGTCCGTAAGGATATTGGGCTCGGTTTTAAGATATCTGAAAAAGAAAGTGGTCGTGGGGGGGGGGGGGGGGGGTATCTGAGGATAGTGTGGACAGTTAGTTAGTTAGTTCAAATGCTCTCTGACTACTTGGATGGGGGGATTGTGGGAAAGAAATCATACAAGATCGATAGGTCTTGAGTGCAGTGGTAAACGCAGATCACGTCTTCGGCGTCTGATAACCTGCGCTTTGGTCGGCGTGTTTTTTTTTTTTTTTTTTTTTTTTTTTTTCGGTAAGAAGGTGGAAATCTTCATAAGATACTTCTGGACCGATCCAGAGGCATGCCGGGTTTTTACCGACTAAAACCACCTCCCGCCAGGCTCATATTCCCATTGATCCCCGCGGAACTTTCTTTTAGATATTCCATCGCGGGGGGGGGGACGGAGTTTACCTGTTACTTCGCTCGTCACGTCGCAGCTGCTGCATCATTTCACAGAGAATACGATTGGCTACGGACCATGCCGGTTTTGAACTCAGCATGTATTCTATTACTCCAGCCGGAGTAACTGTCCGTCTCGTATGTCTCTCCAAAATCGTTCGTGCGGTCTCGAATCTCACACGTGTACGTGTTCCGAATTTCCTATTTTGCCTTTGCAATACAAGCAGTATGGGCGATTCACATGCTTATACTTGTGCAAGTATTGCCGAAAGCATCCATGTCCTGATATTAGCTGAATCAAGTGGTAGTTCAGCTCGGCATGTTTACTTTTCACCCATATTTCTATATCAGGTATCATGGTGTGCGTCCATCTTCCTTTGGTGGAAGAATCGCACCTTTGTTGCCATTCTCTTGGGCTTGAGAGCTCTAATTGTGACCGCATTCTCCGACGATTATTAATCATCACCACCAACTATACCGAGCCGCATACAATGTATGGATGCGTTGAACTCGATATTGAAAGCTTTTGAACGTTTAGTTCCTTGATTTCTGATATCGACCTCAACGTCGTTGCATGTCATATTACCTTTTGTTTCAGGTGTGGTTAATGACTATTGGGACACGTGTATGTGGGCACGTGTACTGGCAAAGGTGAGTATATTTCTTGGCGGAAGCATACCTCGCGCCATAGGGGGTTGAGTGGTTCGTAGAACCGCTACATGGTCATCATCCAATAACTCCTGCAATTGCTCGTCTCCACATTTTTGTGGTCTACCAGAGCGCTCACTGTCTTTAACAGTGAAATCACCACTTTTAAAGTTTCGAAACCATGTCTCACATGTTCTATTTGATGGGACGTGTTCGCCATATCTGACTACCAGCAAACGACGACTTTCAACAGCCTTTTTCTTTTGATTAAATAAGCAATGCGTGTCGCAAATATTCCTTTTCAGGCACAACACCCGAGATGAATACTGAATGTTAAAACAAAAATGCTAGTTTTTGGTGGACTCAACTTATGTGTGTTTGTAGTTAACTTTCAAACGAACAAAATGACGTATGTGTCAAATTAATACGCTGCGTACTTTTCGCCAGCGCTATCTCTTAGTTAAACCGGAACAAACATACCCCTGGTATTTAGCCTGAATGATATTTCTGTGGCAACAACAAAGAAATTTAAAATCTGTAATGATGTTCGGATAAAAGTAAATAAGTCTCAAAGATACCTGATAGGTTTTAGAGCCGTCTAATATATTTAAACTTATTTTCAGTAATTATATATTAAAATAAAATTCGATTTATTTGTAATATAATTAACTGGTATTCTTTGTTTTTTTATAACAATTACAGCAATTCATCAGGTTCCAAAGAAACTCCAACGACGTTAGGCACGAAAAGTAAATCGAAATCAAATGAAAGGAATTCATTTATTACAACAAAGAAACCACCATATCATGACCGTTTCGATGACCTCTTACGGATACTAAACGATAGCAAGACAGACAAATATTCAAACGTATTAATAGACAGTCACTTGGATGAAGATTCTGTTAATCCCACCTTGGCAGAAATGCTAGATACCAAACTCAGGTGAGTCAGCACCGTAGATGTTGGAGTGTTCATTTTTATTAAACAGATATGCAAACATTTTTCTAATTAACTTCGTGAAGCGGCCTACCGTCAACCGATTTAGTAGTCGAGTCCATCTGTCGGGTTATGCCAGTGGTTGTGTAGAGTTGGCCATTAAAGGCCTCTTTTTATAATTGGCTTTCCTAAGCTACGTCTGCAGAGCATTTCTCTAAGTTGCGATTTTTATATACCCACGTCGGTTAAGGGTACCTATTGGCTCAGTTACACGAATTAGTCTGTGGGGGTGAAGAAGTAGGTGTGCCAAGACACGGGCACTGACACACTTCCTTCCCACTTGTCACGGCTGCAAAGAAATGATCACCCGAGAGAAGAGAGGAAATAGAAACGCACTGGAATATTGTTTTGCATAATTTCCGTTTTTATTGTTTTTTTTTTTTTACTACACTTATAACTTCTTATTAATATAATTAAACTGATTTCGATAAATTTTATACAGGTTGAAACTTTTCTTTCTCGACACGTGACCGCAATAATGCAAAATTTTACTTGACTCCGGCGGCAGTTGAAATTCGACTCAGCATGTGTGCACGCAGCGGGGAATGGAAATCGGATTCTCAAGCTGCGTGACCTACCGCTGCGATGATTCAATACTGACTGTGTAACGACTGATTTGAATTAGGGATGAAGATGGGTAATTTAATTTTAACCAATAGCGATCACGCTTCTGCTATCTCATTGCCACGCCCGTCGAGGTGTGGTGAAAACATCGGTCAATTAGATAGTCGACGAAGATGGGAGAATGAGAGAACAGAAACACAAAGTACTATGATCTCGGGGTGGGTTTGGTTGTGTGTGCATGAATCAATGCAGCTCTGAGGATAACCCATTGACCTAATTCGCTGAATGTGGTGATCTCAGAGTGCATTGAACTGTAGGAAGACAGAACTGTGAAGGAGAGGAAAATGTAGCTGGTGCTATTCACCTGTGAAAAGAGATCATAGGTCCCCAGTGACTGGAGTGTCTGTAGAAAGTGAATAGGACGCCTACTTGGCTAGGGAAATCTGATCATGGGAACTGAATTAAATACTTTAATAATTTCCCCAGCGATTGCATGATTATGCAACCGCGTCGTTTGATCAGACTATGCCGTTGCTAACAGACATGATGCGATTTCCGGCGGAAATCTCATGGGTTAGCGAAGGGGAGTTGTCGAATGGCGAAAGGGTAGCTGAATTCAATTATACATTACTTGCATAGAATAATGAATTCAGCTACGCGTCCGTTATTGAAATATGTTTTACAGGTGAAATAGCTTGTAAGGGAAGTAAGGGTAGAAATGACGCGCTGAAAGCGGTCGAAATAAGGTATGAAATTGTGGGTTGGTTCCCCATGTGGTATAGAAAACCCGCACAAGTCTGTCGTTGACTTTTTAGGCCATAGCTAAGGGTTACACAATGTTAGGTACTTCCACTTCAGCGCGTCTTTCGACTTTTTACAATTTAAATAATTGAATTATATTTGGAACAATGAGATTGTATTAAATTTTGAGTTGAAAACAAATTTTGTGTTTTGTTAATGACAGTCCAAAGGAAATATTGGTTTACCAGTGGCACAAAGGAATTAGTAGTGGTGGTGAGGCCGCCGAAGATGACGAATGCCACCGCAGCTCGTCAACGTCAAATACCGAGAAAAACTTTGAAACGAACAATATAACGGGAATTTCTTCCCCCAATTAGAACTACAAATTCCAGATAGTTTATATAGTTTGATGCAAGTTTGACACATTGACTGCCCTTAACAAAAGTACCGAACATCAAAAATAAATGGGATGCCACTAGGGATGTTTTATTCCTCGATTTCGGTAGCAAGGTGTGAATCGTTAAAAGACTAACGTGAAGTTTGAGCCCGACCTGTCATTTGAAAACGGATCCCTGGAAGTAGTAATTTGAGTTTTGGAAAGAGAAAAATGTGTTGAGTTTTTGACCAGAAATTCGTTCACAATGATGGTCTTGTGAGGTGGAGCGTTATTATGGTGCAAAATCCATAAAGTTCCTTTCCACAAAGCAGGTTTTTTCGAAAAATGTTCTCTCTCCAATGCCGTATAACGGCCGGATAATATTCTCTACTTATCGTCTGAGCAATAATTCCACATGAATAACACTGCTACAATCAAAGAAAACAGTCACTTTGACATGGTTTTTTCGTTTTCGGTTTAGCTGGAAGGCGCCAATTAGAAACTTGTTGTCTGGTTGGCATATCAAACCCATGTAGGGCTATATTTTTTAATTGCGGTTACGGCTTAGCTTCGTGGCTTCCTTTCAACGTCTCTGGTGGGGGTGCCCAAAATGGAAAAGCGAATTATTGGTTTTAACTTTTATTGTTTATATTATATTGTTTAATAATTTGTGGCCGTTGTCTTGGCCTCCGGGATTGAACTGATCACGAATCAAAAAAAAAAAAAATGGGGAGGCGAGAGGCCGACTTTAGGGAGACAAGGACAAATGTATCCTTCATCATGTCTCTGGCTTCTGGTCATCTTGCGATAACCAGAATCACCCACATCCGTGAAGATGTTGGGGTCGGTCTCAAGATATCTGAAAAGAAAGGGGAAGGACGTATCTAAGGATAGTGTGGACAGGGTTAGTTTAATTGTTCTCTAACTACGTGGATGGGGGGATGGTGGGGAAGAAATCGTACAAGACCGGTAGGTCTTGAGTGCGGTAGTAAACGCAGATCACGTCTTTGGCGTCGGATAATCTGCGCTTTGGTTGGTGTGTATGTGTGTGTGTTTGTGCAGTCTTGTACTGTGCGTGCGTGTTTGTAGTGTGTCAGCGGTAGACCCTATGGGACGGGTCCAGGAATCCTCTATTATAAAGGAGAATGTTGTTGGGAAGGGTGCTTTCTTCAGTTTTGTACTGAAGAAGAAACTGTGGTGGTCTGATCCGAAGAGATCGAAAGAGAGAACGGTCAAGAACGCAAGACTCCCGTACAAGTGGGTTCTCGCTGTTCTGAATGCTTTCGAGGTACTTGTATGCTAATTGTAGCAAGTACTCGTCGATAGGGATAATGGAGGCGCCTTCGTATAGGTGAGAGTTCGGGTAATGGCGACCGTTAGGCCTTCTAAAGAGATTGATGCATCTTTCGAGGAGTTTTCTTTCTTTCTTTCGAAAACTCGAAGTCTTTCCATTTGGGCCGAAAATATGCAAGACCATATGGGAAAGGCGTATGATATTCCAGATCGGATTAGCTGCCTATAGCAGAGAAGCTTAACTTTGGTGTCAACTTTGTTCCTCCACTTCAAGATGTTGTGCAGTTGCTTAGACCGACCGAGGCCCTTTGAAGAATGTGGGTCACATGTTTGATGAAATTCATTTTTGGGGTATAGATGGACCCAAGATATTTCATCCTGTCCTGTGGTCTAATCGTAGTACCTCCTATTTGTTTTCGGATATAGCTACTGCTTTAGATGGGTTAAGTCGAATTTTCCATCGACTGTAATACTCATACAGTTCGTCCAGATGACGGTTGAGTCGGTTTGTTGCGAGTTTTTGGGCTTCTAGATGACGTGTACACTAGGACGTCATCCGCATAGCAAATCTGGTTTACTCTACCATCCACAGGGCAATGAATATCTGAGGTGTAGATATTAAATAAGATAGGGCCTAGAATGGAGCCGTGTGGTACGCCTGCAGCGGCGTTGAAAATTTGGGAAAGCTTTCCATTCACTCGAACTTGGAAGGTTCTGTTTAAAACGAACTGGTAAATGATACTACACAGCGTTTTACTGAGGCCAGTATTCAGCTCTTTTAAATCCGAATTGGAAGTCAGGTATTAGGTTCCTGACACTGATAAATTTATTTAGCTTCTCGTATATGAACTGTTCATATATTTTGCTGATGCAGGTGAGGAGCGAAATAGGACGAAAGCTTGAGGGGTGATAATTTGGTTTCCCAGCTTTTGCTATCGGGCAGACAACAGCATGCTTCTCAGCTTGCGGAAAGTACCCCATGTTGTAGGCATGGTCGAGCAGAATGGAGAGCTTTATAAAGAATAAAGCAGAAAGCCTTCGCAACGAGTGGTACGACATGTTGTCGATACCGGGTGACTTCTTGCGGTTTCGAGATTTAGCTAAGTTCTGTAGGGTATTTGGTGTGACGAAGCCGTGACTATTATCACGTGTGTCGTCGAAGTATGCACTGTTAGCTGAGTTAAAGACAACTATTGGCTGGTTAGAGTTGTCTAATTTATTGTGAACCTCTGAATTAATTATCGCATTAGTGTCCGGGTCGCCATCCTCGAGAGTAAGCTTGTGATTATTTTCAAAAGTCTCTCCGATGATGTTTGCTTTATTGGCATCATTACTGACAACAAGACCGTTGTGCATGATTGGCCCAGTGATACGAAAAGTGCCACATATCTTTTTAACACTTTTATAAATGTTGCGGTCCTGATCACGAATTCAGAACATGCCGCCCTTTAATACTCTGTGTCGTCAAAGATTTGTTAAAAATTTTACTTAAAATTTCCAAGAAGCACAAACAAGATTTTGTGTGCTTCAATTGGGTTTCTGGCAAGTGGATGGGAATTTGGTTGAATTGGTGTCTAACTATATGCATTTCCTGTTTGAAACGGTTTCAACAACTTATAATACATCCTGTCTAGATACGAGAGCAGTATGAAAGGTCAGTGATTTTGTGAATAAATGATTTTTTTTTCGGCAAATAAGCATTTTATTTCTCAACGTAGTTTCTTTTAAACTCGACACATTTAGTCCAGCCTTTTTCTAAATGATGGTTTCCCTCAAGGCCATCGAATAGACAATCCGTCCCAAATCTCTTAACCCCCAGCCATTTCTTCAAGCTTGGAAACAGGAAATAGTCGCAGGGGGCTAAATCTGGAGAATATTCTGGATGGTGTATCAGTTCGTTGCCCAATTTATTGATTTTGCTTGTAGGGTTATAATTTTAAGTATTAATTCTTACCTCGGCAACCGCTGGCTGGATTGGTCCTGATACTGGCTTGTCTCAACAAATAACTTGTTTAATTAAAAGCAGCAATGAGTTTTTGGTTTTCAGTTTTTATTAAATACTATTGTTTGATTGTGGTCCTTGTCTCGGCCTCCGGAATTGAACTCATCACGAATTAAAAACGTGCCGCCCTTTTATACTTTGTGGCTACAGAGATTTGTTAAAAATGTTGCCTTAAAATTCCAAGAAGCACAAACAAGATTTTGTGTGCTTCAATTGGACTGGGATTCTGGGAAGTGGGTGGGAATTTGGTTGAACAAAGTCCCGGAACGAGAAATTATGAAATGCATTTAGAATTAGGCATTTCATAATGTTAATGGTTGTTGGGAATTGAATCAATGTACGACAAATGGAATTTCGGATTCAATTGAGGAACATGATTGAGATTATGGGTAAGGGTAAGGTAATTGGAACTGAATCAATGTGCACCAAAGTAACTTTTGGTTTAATTTGTCGCTCGTATTATTCACTATGGGAGCAAGATTGGGATTATAGATAATAATGGGGATTGGATGGGAGTAGTGATTAGGACCATTATCATCATCGACACTACAACCGGAACCCGGTCTTGGCCTTATTTAGCAAGTCCTGAGGCTTGTTAAGTCTTCCATAATGATTTGTTTTTTCCGGGCAAGATCATTAGTTTTGCGCCAGAGGCTCCCCGACAGGGAATCGAACCCCGGTCTCCCGCATGACAGGCGGGTATTCTAACCACTATGCTATCGAGAAGCCAAGTGATTAGGATCACTACATGCTTAATCAGAACACAAAATTCACTTTTTTCCATTTTCGGCAAAGTTCACGAAATTGTCTGCTTTCAATAGATGTCAAACACAAACTAAATGACAGCTTAGTTAAACTTTGGCAGTAATCGATTTACAGATGGGAGTTGACTGAAGAATTTAAAGTTACTGCCGAGAAATTCAAAAGCTACTGCCGAGAATTTAAAGTTACTGCAGAAATTCACTGATTTATCAAACTTCTCTCATATTACTGGGACTGACAAATAAAAAACAACATAAATCAATTAATCATAAAAACTTCGTTTGTTCGTTCAAAGTAGGCTTGATTTGAAAAGGTACATTATTTCCAACGTTAACACAAGTCGTTATTTGGTATCCTTAAATGTTGATGAACACTGCTGATGTAATAAAAGAGCTAGGATCGGTCAAGGATAAGCCTTTTAACAACAATTGCTTTGACACATGTTTGATATTCAATCTGTTTAATTTTTGGCGTTTGCATGCGTGTTTTCTGTTATTTGTCCCAAAGTCCCCTTTACATATTTATTTATCGAAGCCAATATTATTCGATGCATCTTGATCGCCAGGAAACGATGCATTTTCATTGGCGAAAGCTTCCTCCCATGGTTTTTTTTTTTTTTTTTTTTTTTTTTAATTATCGATTTAGGCATTAATCAGAACTTGCTGCTCATGGGAAACCCCAGATTTATAAAATGTACACCCTCCATGATCTTGTAAGTATAATTTAGTACACTATTAACCTAGTTTAAAAAATTAGTAGGATGTCTACTTATATATTTTTCGGAAAGTGTATTCTGTAATCGAGCAGGCGAAATTACTTGTCCTTCTAAGCAAAAAATAATGTTATCCATTTTCACCTCTGAAAACAATCTCATTTGTAATTACCTGGAACACCAGGTACACTAAATCCGATATAAAACATCCTTAAGGGTACATTCTCATCAGTTGGGTAAAATTTTGGTCAAAATATTTTTTTGCGGTATTCGATAGCTATAACTGTCTAGAATATCATGTTAAAAGGAAAAATCGAAATTCGTGACGGTTAAAAAGTTATGAGTCTCCGAGCCGACTGAGTCAAAGCAGGTAGCTACTACACTTAAAACTTTAAACGCGTTTTCTGGAAAACGACGTTTTTCGAGCTGGCGACTGTGATAACTCAGTCAATTTTCAACGAATCTTAATGATTTTTTTTTAAATATGCGTAATTGAACTCTCTATCGCATGAACCACAATTATGCCGATACGTTGTAAATTGATTTTGTTATAAACAAAAAAAAAAAAAAACATTCATTAAAAGCGCACATAAATTTCAAAACGTCGTCATTTTGTTATTTTTGGATAGATTTCATTTTTCGTGGTTCATGCCATAACCACACTCATACTTACCACTAAACTTGTTGGATTTTTTTTTTCTGATAAATCTTATGACCTGTAGGACAGTCGCCATCGAGGTCCTTTTTTCGCAGCGGTCTACGGCGCAACGTGCCCCTACCTCGGCGTTATCATGAAATTAATTGAAATTTTTTTAAAAGCTACTTAAAAATACAATAAATATACCTGAAAAATCGCAAGTGTCTAGATTTATTACTTTTCTCAAAAAAAAAAAAAAAAAAAAAAAAAAAACCTGTAAATAGCCTATTTTTCGACCTTACTGATGAGAATGTACCCTTAAAATAAATGTAGTAGTATAGTAACCTATAGCGACAAATTCTTGTTTTATGAAATACATTGTACGGTGTGCACTGAACAGAGCACAATAAATTCATCAGGACGACAACATACTCCTTCCAACGCATTGTCTTTTTCGATTAAAACTACGGCTGCAGTGTAGTGTACGCGCTTCTTTACAATGTCAGAATCATCACCTTTAAAATCGTATAAGTAATTTGTCAACAACAGAAAAACCCCCAGAGAATATACGATATATTAAAACCTCATCATAGAACAAATGTAATGGATGTCACATTACTGTGATAAGTTCGTTTTCATAGTGAAATCTCCCAGCGTGAATTGCAACCTGGGGCTGACAACCGACAATGAACGACAGTTGCTAGTATAGTTTGTGCAACAGCAACTTGTGCTAGCTGTTGTTTATTTCATTTGCGGTTAAGGGGATTGCAGTCTCAGTGCAATTCATTTTTTTTACAGATGGGAACTTATTCGACGACATAAAATGATTATATAAATTGAAGTGTTCAATTGTTCCCATACAACCATTTGAAAAATATTAAAGCGGCAATGTCAGTCCATAATAGATCCGTTCAATTACTTAGAAAAGACCAAACACCAGATACTTTTAATGCAGTTATTCTATATATTTTCCCAACTGCTACCACATCACTAGTTCAGTTGACCTCTTGTTGTTGATGACATAAGCGACAAACGAAACTTTTGGGGAAGAACAAACGACTTTTGACAGTGACGCTGAAGGATGTGCCACCAACCGAAGTGTAGCATCATAAATCCGAACCGTTGAAGCGCATCTTCCATTCAACTAACGTGGCCTAGGCCAAATTATGTGCCATGTGATACTCAGTCAATGACAACAGAGCAATTACTATAACACTGGCCCAGGAAACGGGTGCCGTTGAAGCAGCTGTGACAACATAATGGACTTCTATGGTTTCCCATTTATTGCGCGAGAAGGACTAAATTTTGTGCAACATTTTGGCGGTTCTGGTCCTACTGTAAACCAGTTGGCTTAGAGCCGATGATATGCTGTCAAATTAAGACTGTGATTGTCTAAATGAGGACACACAGGGTGTAGATCCACAGGCCCAATATGAGATGGACATTTCCGACACAGTGGTGAAGGATAGCAGACACATACACCATATCGGGTACCACAAATTTAGAAATATTAAGAAAGGCGGCACAATGGGTTAAATGGGTGATTAATGTGTGCGACGTGATACTTTAATAAGGTAGGCATTTCATTCCTTAAATTATTTCATTTTCTTTAATTTATTAAAATTTTTTTTTGTGCTGTAATTTAGTTTAAAATGTAGGCTAACATTTTATCAACAATAGTATAACAGGGCAATTGAAAAGTCCCCGGCCTTCCATAGTAAAACACATTTTTTTGGCAAAATTCGTTTTTTTTATTCAACATAACTCCCTTCGAGGGTGATACACTGATTATAGCGACCCTCCAACTTTCAGATACCTTTTTTGTAGTACGATTTGTCCTTTGCTTCAAAATAGGCCTCAGTTTCGGCGATCACCTCTTCATTCGACGAAAATTTCCTCCCAGCGAGCATTCTTTTGAGATCTGAGAACAGGAAATAGTCGCTGGGGGCCAGATCTGGAGAATACGGTGGATGCGGAAGCGATTCGAAGCCCAATTCATGGATTTTTGCCATCGTTTTCACTGACTTGTGACACGGTGCATTGTCTTGGTGAAGCAGCACTTTCTTTTTCTTCAAATGCGGTCGTTTTTCGGCGATTCCGTCCTTCAAACGGCCCAATAACGCTGTGTAATAGTCGCTGTTGATGGTCCTTCCTTTTTCAAGATAGTCAATGAAAATTATTCCGCGCGCATCCCAAAATACAGACGCCATAACCTTGCCAGCCTACTGTTGCGTTTTTCCACGCTTTGGGGCGGGTTCATCGTGTGCAGTCGATTGGACTTCGAAGTGAAATGATGGAGCCATGTTTCATCCATTGTCACATATCGACGCAAAAACTCGGGTTTATTACGCTTGATCACTCCAAACACTGCTCCGAATCATCAACTCGTCGTTGTTTTTGGTCAAAAGTGAGCTCGCGCGGCACCCACTTTGCACAGAGCTTTCTCATACCCAAATATTCGTGAATGATATGATGTACACGTTCAGTTGATATCTTTAGAGTGCCTGCTATTTCATTCAATTTCAATTTACGGTCATTCAAAATCATTTTGTGGCTTTTTCTAATGTTTTCCTCGGTAACAACCTCTTTTGGGCGTCCACTGCGTTCACCGTCTTCGGTGCTCATTTCACCACGTCTAAACTTAGCATACCAATCCTTGATGGTTGATTTTCCTGGGGCGGCGTCTGGAAAGTCGTCTTCAAGCCAAGTTTTTGCTTCAACTGTATTTTTTCCCTTCAAAAAGCAATATTTTATCAACACGCGAAATTCCTTTTTATCCATTTTTTTCACAATAACAGAAGTTGCTTCACTCAAAATACTATAATTCCCAAACTAATGATCCGACATCTGTCAAATTTATACACGCGCTTTTGAAGATTAGGGCTAACTAAAAATCATATGGATTTAATTCTAGTTCCGCTATCTATGTGTCAGTGCGGGAGCTTTTCAATTGCCCTGTTACAATCTTTTATATAAGTTAATCCATTACATTTTGTTTTTAATAACGTCGATTATACAAACCACATTACTTCCAATGTTATTTGATATTGTAATTCTTAATAAAAAATAATTTTCGCTCCGAGATAATAAATACAAAATCGTTATTATTATTTTGCTTTTTTTATTATATATATTTGACTGTATAATAATTTACATAGTTCTTTTTTGTAAAAATACCCATGTCGCTCATCGGGTACCATTTCTTTTTTAAATGCGTTTAGAACTTAAAGATTTTTATAGATAATCTGTGGACCCAATGGAAAAAATAGGTGGTTACTAAAATATCTAGCGAAATCCAAATCGAAACTTTCTGAAAATGTTCTTTGTAATCTACCTATTATAATTTTTTTTCTCAATAACGATTATCAAAGAAAGGGGAATGACGATCTCTAACGTTCGACAAACCCACTCGTCTTTTACAAATTTTCATCATCATCATCGGCACTACAACCGGGAACCGGTCTTGGCCTTATTTAGCAAGTCCTGAGGCTTGTTAAATTTTCCATAATGATTTATTTTGTCTGGGCAAGGTCATTAGTCTTGCGCCAGAGGCTCCCCGACGGGGAATCGAACCCCGGTCTCCCGCATGACAGGCGGGTATACTAACCAGTATACTATTGAGGAGCTTCACAAGTTTTCACCATAACAAAATTTTCAAAACCCGTGCTTTTGAACATTTCAATTAATTTATCAACGTCAATAACAAATATCAAAATATCAATTCGGCTTCAGAAGAATATATATTGTATTAACATCTTGTACGTCTATATTGTAGCAAATTGAACGTCTGTCTACAAACTCGTAAGCAGTGAACTCTGTGTTACAATGTAAAACATAATAACGCATCTTCTTCAATCACCCGTCTGTAACAAATTGCCTCAATGATCAGTTGAGTTTAGTGGAGCTACCCCAGTTATTGGCTTAATTCAAACCGCATTACCTACAACTAAAGCGTATATAAGTTATAAACTAGAGAGCTTAAGAATTATCTTAACTAGGCGTATCCTAAGGTAACCAGAACAAATAAAGGAGACGTTAGGTGGGGGAAAAGTGGGGGTACGTTATAGTAAAGTGTAGAAGCGCCGCTTAAGATTGGTGGTGAGAATGGTTTAGTAGGCGGTGCTTGAGAGTATGGGTAGAGAGGTCAAAGTCAAACAAGGTGGAATTGGAGTTGACATTTGTCGGTATCCGCGAAAGGGGTTCGTTAAGATTACGCGTATTTGAGTTTTTGTGTTCAGAGGAATTAAGTTAAGGATGTAGGCGCAGTCGAGCGAACCGGAGAGGACCCGATGAATGAAAATTATGTTAGCCATTACCCTGCGCTCCTGAAGGGTTCTGAGGTTGATTAATTTGAGACGGTTAATGTGCGTGGAATGGGTTAATGGGTTTGTGGGGGTTCTCTATACCACATGAAGAACCAACCCACAATTCTAACCAACCTTGACCGCTAACAGCGCGTCACCTCAACCAACTCCCCATGCAAAATCCGCAATAGCATACATTCCTAACCTTGCAATAAACACACTCCCAAACCAGCAACAGAATACAATTCAACAGAATATATTCTAAATCATCCCCGCATACATTTGCCCAAAATTGCTTTTGTCAGATCTTCGCCTAAACCATATCTCTCGGTCGCGACAAAGCAATTCTAATTTCCCCCGAAAACCATATCCTGTAATGAACCATCTCCCTCAATTATATCACCCCACATACATTTTCCCACAATTGCTTCGTTCAATTCTCTACTTAATTCATATTCCCTCTTTGCGACCAAGCAATCTTAATTTCCCCGAAATTCATATGCTGTAATAAAACGCATATTCAAATCCACAACGGCACATTAACCACCACCACCAACTATAGCGAGCCGCATACATTTCTCCGAAATGACTTCGGTTAATATCTTATCTAAACGATATTCCTTGCTTGCGCCCAAGCAATTCCAATTTCCCGGTATACACAACCAACGAATCCAACTCAGCTTATACGGCGAGGATTCGCTGGAACTGAATTCTTATGCAAGCATAGGAACTCTTCTCCAAATTCCGCGGAAGTGGCAGCGAGTTTATTTCTGCTATGGCTCAACCGCCACGACGCGATGAATAGATTTCTTTCCATTCATTAGTCAGTCGTTGTTCAACCGCCACCAAGTATGCATCCCCCTTTCATTACCCGTTAGTGAGTCGAGCTGAGGAAGCGACGTTGAATACTTTCGATTCTACAGACATGGATCTTATGATAAGGAAACCATACCTGACTAGCATATTCAAGCAGTGGACGGGCGCAAGTGAGGTAAAGGGATCGAGTTACGTAGGGGTCGGAGACTTCCTTAGACCATCGTTTCACGAATCCGAGGGCAGAATTGGCTTTCTGGGTCGTCGCATCAATGTGAGGGAGGAAGTTAAATTCCCTGCCGTAAAGGATCCCAAGATTTTGAATAGATTGGACATTGGTCAGAGGTTGGCTATAAGGGGAATAGGGAGGTGAAGATTAATACCAGAATTGGTGGAATGTGTTTGAATATATGGGCAGATCCAACAGGAGAATTTAACGTTCTGCCACAAATATTACTTTCGTGGATACCAAACCTTCGTTCAATTGGGTTCTGTCACAGTCTTAAACACCGCCTTGAAGTTAATAGTGACGATAAGAGTGTTATCCCCGAAGAGAATTTGTGCTGCGGCATTCTTATCTCAATTCACAGCATCTTAATAATACATTTATGGGGTAGGTCGTATGTGTGCCGTCGTTGGCACGGGTCCTACTCCTTTCCCATGAAGTTACCCCGTAGATTGTCCCCAATGTGGGGTAAAAATTTCGGTTTCGGCTTTGTTGTTAATGGAGCTGACGATCACTTTGTGGATCATTTTACTTCTGTAAACAGTCGCTGCTTCGAGCCACACTGATTTTACTGGGCATCTTGTCGATGGGCTTTTCTATATCACTATTATCGCGTCTCTTGTAATGCAATGAAACGACACATCATTAACAAGGGGGATCAAACGGTCCTGTAGGGGTATTGACTTGTCCGTCGACATGGACGCAGGTTCAGCGCAATACCCCACAACTCTATTGTGAACACTGAATAGATCCTCCAGCAAAACACTCCGATGTATTCCAAAAGTAAGGAAACACACTGTTATTTAGTTGTATATTATCGTTGCACTTTATTGATACTAGTTCTTAAACATTACACTGTGACATCAATTAGTTTTTTGTTCTGACTTTTACTCTAGGTTAAATGAACGATCTTCGCCTGCGCGTGCGACGATGATTTTCCACAGCGACACGTTAGATTACTAGTTGTACCACATTTCACGGCTAAAACCACTTTTATGAGAGGGACTATTGTATAAAGGTGTTAAAACATGTAGCACTTAAAGTTACAGCTCTTGACTACACTCCTCACGTGTAGAAATCTGACTCGAAAACGCAACGTCCCCGGTACGTGTGCGTTTCTCGGTGGTTACGATCTGACACCTCGCTATGGGGTAGGATCGTATTGCCGGGCGCACTGGGGTGGAATCCCACTGCTATAGTGGCCAGCCAATCCGATATTTTCATTCTGGTGGCGACCAATGAAAAAGCAGTTCGGATTAACTGGAAGGGCTTCCGTAGAGATCGCCCAGATGTGGTAGGGTGTCCATGCACTGGAAGTGCGGACAACGATGATGCATCGGCTGTTACATGCAAAGGACAGCGATCAATCCTGCAGCTGTTCAAATAAATTAACAACCAGTAGAGGCTGCAGGCATCGCCGTCATAAACGATAGTGGCTATCGCCGGATGCAGAAATAGATTTCTGTGTATTATGTAAACAGAAACGCTATTTCGGAGGTCACGCTAAGATGCACGTTTGTTTGCCTTAGCTAATGGTACATGGGTTATTTCAGAGAAATATACCGCCGATCATTGGCATGATTGTTTGAATAACAATCATGATCGTGTCCGATTCAATGGGTGTTTATCGCTTATACCAACAGTAAGGGCTAGTATGGAGATTTGTTTAGTTAGGGGAAGCGGATCGTGGGACACGGCCGTTGATTTGATTGTTTAAACAACAGTTATGATCGTGTCTGTGTCGATGATCGGTTATCGGTTTAGGTGATCGATCATCGGAAATTTGGCTTGCAGATGTGCAAGCAAGCAAGTTTCCAGGCTTGTCTTTTGGACCAACGGATTTGTAGAACAAGAACACACAGAAGGATTGGCATGTGTTTGATGGGCATGTGACCGCCCATAGGAACCGATCGGTTCATGACAGATGAACCAAGATGGTTTAATTGATGCTATTTATTTGATGCCATGGCAAGATGGGATTGTTGTCGGATTTCAACAGTTTAGTGACTACGTGACAACTAGCGTTGCCGGAATGCAGTCTTTTGTTAATTTCCTTCGACATTTCGTTACTGGCCGTATTGTTTCCAGATATTTAAACTCTTTAACTTTTTCAAATACCTTGCCCCTGACGTTTGTGTGTTCCCTGAGGTCGACCTGCTCACGCCGTAATTAAATATTTTATTTTGCCTTTAAAGTTTTACCCATGTATTTTATTGGGCGCTTCACGCGAAACTATTTATCCAATACGGTACTGCATATTTTCAGCAAAGTCTGCCCTTTTTCAGGTTTATAACACAAGATGGAGTTTTTATTTGCCTACACCGATTGTAAAGTCGGTCTGTATTGAATATTTGCCATATGCGTGACACACAGTCATTGTTTCTGATCTCTACGAAATAATCCATTAATTCATGTGGCTTGCTACGCAATGCCACAAGGTGTTTTCTAAGTTAGGTTTGCACCAATGTTACTTCGGAAAAACTACCCCAGTTAGTTTATCCTCCACCGATATACTTCATACTTAGACATAATGATTACCAGCCCGGTTGTGGAATTTATATCTCAAAGTAAGGTTGATAAATGTTTTTTTCTAATTCTTCATTTGACAATTATGTTTATCTCCCAAAGTTCCGTGCTCATATGTCAGTATTAATTTTGAGTAACTTAAGAGCAACTTGGCCATAAACTGAATTGCTAATACCACATTTATCACCAGATGCTGATGTTCCTCATAAATAATTCACTTGAAGCTCCCACAATTTAACCGGAAGATCCTGTATATTTAATTATGTCTCTGAACTCTTGTATTACACTGATATACTGCGCTGCGATCTAATATACTCAGTCTGACATGAGGTTAAACATCTGTCAATGAGTAATAACAAGGACTAAAACGAAATAGCAAAAATTACCCAATTTGGGGATAACTACATTTTTTCTCGCGCTACGTGATCCAATTACAGAGAATATACTCGTGCGGCTTTCGCCTCGATAAATATCAATAACAAACTTTTTATAACATGTCTCTCCTGTGAACCAAAGACTGTCAGGTTCCTCCATCAATTTTATTTAGCCCACTTGAGGATGCACTACATGCATAAGCTCTCAGCGCTACGGTTGCATTGAAGCCAACCGCTTTCAACACGTGCCTTCTCACCATAGGGAATACAAATTAAATGGTTGGCTTTATTTTCAATATCCTTTCAAAACATTACCAAAAGGACAAAGCCTATGTGAAAGGCCAGCTCATTTCATTCTTTATTACAGACACATGCTCGTGGGGCCGTTACAGGTCTTATGCTGGTTTAGCGGGGCGCTGGTTTCCGAAAATAAGTAAAAAAAAGGAAAAAATTGAGCCTCAATGTGCGAGTCTGGCGTCATACGGGGCGTATGGTTACGTTTTGATGGGTAATGAAAAACATTCCTTAAAGAAGGAATGAGTAATGAAGGATAAAGGATGTTCAGTCAACCAAACGATGAGGGCGGGCGGCGATAAGTCTTCACAATGTACGCAGTGTTTTAGCGACTTTAACGACCTAAATGAGGAATTTGGAAAGATTGTTGATAGGGGAAAAGATTCCGATGCTCCACCACAAAAATTGCGTTTATGTACTAAGGTCGTGTACGCTATCCTAATGGGGTGCGTAACTATGAACTTCTATTAATATGTTGTAAAAGGATTTCAGTACATTTCTTGTAATCATTCTCAGGGTGTACGTTGTGAGTCGTTGAATAGAGTCTGGTTTATTGTTTATTGTCCAACGTAAAATTGGTTGTTAAAAAAGGGTTGCATTGGATCCTTGGGTCCTCAATTTTGCTTCCGGGTTTATCTCGAGAGCAATAGAAGAACACCGTACACAGAAGATGAACGCACTCAACAGATGTTTGTATGTTCAGGTTCATGTCAAGTTCTCATAATTGTCGTTAATTGCCTTTTCTCGGGGGAATTTCGTCTACACCATATGCAAAGGGAATAAAACACTTTAATATCTGTGGGTAATGTTTTAGTCCCTTTGCTGTTATGTTGGCTTCTTTCTTCCTTCTGTCAATTCCGCTGTAACTTGGAAGGAAGACCCTACTTTACGGTTTAACCTAACTAGTAATAAAAGGTAACGATGATGAGTAGGTTAAATATTTTAGAAGATATTTTCAAAGTAATTTGTAACGGTGATTACTTCGTCGGTAAAACCGACACACCTACACACCTCTAAGTGACATTTTTATGTTTACGAAGAATTTTTGATGTCACGCGATTAGTCTTGGCTGCGAGCCACGGTGATTTTGCCATTAAGATTACCTCCGGAATGAAGAATTTGAGTTAAGAACATTGACTAATTGTACGTATGAGAAGATTGCACAGGTAATTGTGCGGAAAGTAGGCAGCGTAGGTGGTGGATATCGATGTTCTTTTGTAAATACCAGAGACACGTTGATTACGAAGACAAAGCAGTCAAGGGATATTCGACTTTTATCTAGCCACTTCAATAGCTATCTTTAAGTAAATTAAGACTCAATATTTTATATTATCTGCACTCAAATTTGTCACCCCTAGAGAAACTCACAAGATTGATTTAATTTTGCATCCCTGAGGGATGACCGAGGCGGCCTAAAAATTGTTTGATAGAACGACTCTGAAGGTGTCTCTGTAAAACCGCTTACTCAGATATGACGAAATACAATTACTTAATGCGGGTTGCACACAAATAATATATTTATTAATATTATTAAACAGTACTTACATTCAGTATGACGAGATAACGCTTTAGGTGATTCTTAGAAGGTGAAGCTGGTGTTTTTGGGTCACTATTTAACCAATTCACTGTCGTCCCACGACACCTAAAGCACCCGCAGATACAATTCGGTGTATGACAGTTGCTCAAATCAAAATGGTGCAGCTGAACGGTTGTCTAAATTACTGACGCGTCGAGACTCCACAAGGCTCTTGAAACACCAAAAGAACAAAACTGGTGATTCGGGAAGGAGGTCCTGGCTGCGGCTAGATCTCCAACAATGGCTTTCGAAACTCTTGAAATCAATTTAGTTTTACGTTTTTAATAGGTAACACATCTACTTCGTTGCCGTTTTCTAGAGCTAGGCGTGTGGTTGAAGTAAATTTAACTAAATTAGTGGTGATAGATCTGTGGCGGTACCGCCAAACCCCACGGTACGCTTGTGGGGTTTCTTCAAGGCGCCGAAGAAGCACCCATCGCTTAACCCTCTCAAATCTTCCTCTTTCTATTTGACCCCATGGTACTTACCTTCAATTAGGCAGCATTAAGCTTTCTGCAAAACATTCCATCGCAAGATCATCATCTTGCCACATCATTATTCACATCGCTGTAATCTTTAAAACTTTTTGTTTCCTCTGGTAGGCACCCATGCCCATTGCCAACCATTGGGAAATCTTCCGTAGTTTCCTTATCGCAATTCATTGCAATCATACTCACGAAAAATCTTCTGTGTTTGTTTTTTCTCGAAGCAATTATCGACCCCCTAGAGCATATCATGCAAATCGATGCCCATGCAGCTGCATCCAATTATCATGGATCACCATTGCTTAGACATTCCGAATGTATTTTTATTGGCTTGTTCAAACAAGCCGCATTTTAGCACCTAAGCAATGGATTACGTTTCGGTATTCAATATACCCTCCAATGTTTATGTTTACCCAGCTTCACATCTCCCAACTATTCTTTTCGATGCGCGTTCGTTTGTCCTTCCTTCCAATGGGAAGACATTTGTTCCCATAGAAAAGATATTGTGCATGGACTTTCCAATGGGATGCTGATCGGCTCCCATTGGTCATGAATGTCGGAAGGGATGTTTCTCCTGCGATGGTATGCGGTGGAAATCCATCACAATCGCCGGAAGCTGGACCAATTTTTACGGAGTCAGGCGAGTCAGTTTTGTATCGTCAAACAATACACATGTGCCCCACGATCGTGTCGTTAGAAAGTCAGATTTTATCGGTCTTCGGAGTCTGAGTGGAACATCCTTAAGGGATTCTCGCGTTGAGAGTGTTGTGTGACAACGTTTATTAATGGCACGTTATATTGAAGTCAACGTTTTGTTTAATTGAATATTTTCCATTTGTGGAGTTTAATTTGGACTTGTGTAATAGGTAGATTCGCTCCATTTTAAATAAAGGAACCTGTGTGCTCTACTCGTTTTTTTTTTTTTTTTCTTAACAAATTGTGGACGCGTTGCTGAACCCACGCCCGTGAAGGCGTACGAGTAACACATCACCAGACGGTTTCCTTAAAACCCCCCATAACACCCATCTTCCCATATAATTTGCCCAATGCAATCGCATTCGGCACACAAAAACGCTGCACGCATTTAAGAGATCAAACCTATGATCTTAAATTCCCTGTTAAGAAAACTTACCTTCATGCATCTCTTCGCATTTTTTTATTTTTCTGTAAGAATTCTTCATGACCTTTTTAGGAATCCCATAACTCCCATTGTTTCCCGCCAATGCATTTGCATTTGCCCCAGAAAACATTTCCTTTTCCAAGGGCATGTAATGCTTTCAAGCATTATCTGAAATTCCTAAAATTGTTCCTTAATGTGCATATGCACCATAAATACTAAACATTCGGCACCCTTTGTCTGAGTTAAAGTACTATACGGTCAGCTTGTTTTTATAGCTGCAACACTAGCGATTTAATAGACAAACAATCATACATTTCTTTCGTCGCCACCACGAATTGCAAGCAAGGGATACGTTTCGGCAATTAACCCAAGATACGATATACAATTTCCATTTTATAAAGTATCGTATCCCATTAACACCTTTTTACCAACGTCCGTCATAGCGACGTTGCATAAATATGACCCTCATTACGGAGCGAACCAGTTGGTCACCTTTTCCTTTGTTCTCGCCGACTGCCTTTCTCGTTGTTTCACTGCTTTCGAACACGTGCAACAACATCGGATCTGAACGTCCACACACACACACAACCATGATCTCAACTACGAGATCCGGTTTTCTTGTTCCCACAAGAGAGACTCTACGTTACACTCGTGGTAGATAAAACATATCCTTAGCAAGAATATATTCACACCCTTAAGAGAAAAGTATTTCTCTCTCTTCTTTTTTCCTTAAATTTCCCTTTTTTGCGAAATCATCTCTACATGAGATGATGATCGCGGAGTCCTATTACAACCACCGTTCGCGACGGTTGGTTCACTCCCGCTCTCCGCCGGCAGCGGAGATGCGTAAATAAAATTTCCGGAGTCGATTGGGTAGTTGAGTAGGTATAAAATATCACTTTCGTTTCTTTTGCGTATTGACCCCGTAAAATCTGTGCG
The DNA here is from genome assembly GCA_963931805.1 of Microdon myrmicae. Lineage (NCBI taxonomy): Eukaryota > Metazoa > Arthropoda > Insecta > Diptera > Syrphidae > Microdon > Microdon myrmicae. The sequence continues at coordinate 51,464,779 of OZ007499.1, read as the reverse complement.
AATCAAAATACTTGGATACCTCCAAACCAAAGGAAAGTATTGTAGCGAGCATAGGGTTCGCTGGATTAATTATGTTAAAATAAATAAGAGCCGTTAAATCGATTCTGAATTAATGTGGCATTTTATTAGTTCGTTAATAACAATCGTTACTTTTTATCGTACACTTAACGTTTTCTTTATTATCGCTTCCGTAATTATCGCGTATTTTACTGCTTACTTCTCGCTCGAGACTTATCGCTTGTTTCACGTTCTACTTCTTACTCATCAGCAATCGCTTGTTTCACTTCCTGCTTCATACTCATCACTATGAAAAAAAAAAAAAAAAAAATTGTGGCGAGAAGGCCGAATTTAGCGAGACAGGACATATGTGTCCTTCATCTTGTCTCTGACTTCTGGTCATCTTGCGATAACCAGAATCACCCACATCCGTGAGGATGTTGGGCTCGGTCTCGCGATCTCTGAAAAGAAAAGAGAAAAAGGGGGGGTATCCAAGGATAGTGTGGACAGTGTTAGTCCGAGTGTTCTCTAACTACTTTTATAGAGGGATGGTGGGAAAGAAATCGTACAAGACCGGTAGGTCTTGGGTGCGGTAGTGAACGCAGATCACGTCTTTGGCGTCTGATAATCTGCGCTTTGGCCATACTCATACTCATCACTATGCTCTGTGTGCGGCGTATTTATACCGTTTCAGCGTTTCGTTTCCGTCCGTTCCATTGCCTTGAATGTTCTACTGTTCCTAGTCTCCAGTTTTCCATTACTTTATAGAATATTCTAGTACTCTGTTTCGGACTCTCTAGAATATTCTAGTACGGATTGTCATATGCGTCACAGTATTAAGGAATAAAAATAAAACAATGAACTTGTGGGGGTAAAGTGTTGATGCCGACGTACGGCAAGTATCCCATTAACTTCCCCAAACACTTGTCCACAGCAAAGGGAAGAAAAAAATGAAAGCACTTAACTGAATTTGTTTGCTAGATGTCACTTATATTTTTTTCTTTATTTAATATTCTTTTAACAATTCGTGTTACCGTGTTTATTCGCTCCGATTGAACATACGTTTCTTTTTTTTTCTTTTGCGGAATTTTATTGTAATTGATAATCAATCGATAATCATTGATATTCACTATTGGTGTTCGACGCGACGCGACCCTTTGCTCTCGGTTGGTGAATAGCGACTCAGGAGACGTGTGCTCCGTTTGGGTGATGGTTAGCGACTAGTGAATTGGGGTTGAAATTCAAATTTCTTTCTATACACAGGACAACCAAAAGAGACCACGCCTCTGCTCTCTCAACCCCACGCCCGTCAGAGTATGAGTAACTTTTGTTAATAGGGTAATTGACGGACATGAAGAATGAGAGAACAGAAAACATGATATGCTGTGATCTCGGGGTAGCTTTGGTTGTGTGTGTTGGTATCAGATGCAACTACTGACACGACCTACTGACCCAGTGGTACGGCTATGGTGTAGTTAAAGCGCATTGAACCGTGGAAAGAAATGCGAATGAGAGAGAACCCTAGCGGATGTTACTCCCCTGCAAAGAGAGATCGTTGATCCCAAGCGAATGGGTGATCTGAGGGAAAGTCGATAGGACGCCGCTGATGTTTGGGAAATAATTCGCGTGAGAACCAGACTCTATGACGCTGAAATTACCCCAGCTATTTTGCTATGTTGCAACAGCGTCGTTCTTTTAGACTTGTTGTTGCTAACCGACATTATGAGATTTCCGATGGAAAACTCATGGTTAGCAAGAATAGAGTTGCCGTATGACATTTATGTAGCTAAACTCAATTATGCATTATCTGCAAAGGATGATGAGTTTAGCTATACGTCCGTTTGAAATATTTTACAGGGGAATACATATAAAGGAAATTGGTAAGTATGACGCGCTGAAAGCGGTCGAAATTAGGTGGAAATGTTGGTTGGAATTGTGGGTTGTTTCTCATGTAGAATAGAGAAACCCCCCCACAGTACTCCCCCGCCAGTGACGTAGTCACGAAATAATGGTAGGGCGGAAGGAGTAGAATGGTTGGAGGAGCGCTAGGTGAAGTATCGGAAGGAGAGTCGTGTGTTTGGAGTATGGCTGGTTTGGATTAACCCAGTAGTTGCGGTGGTAAGGCTTGGCTCTGTCGTGTAGACGTGTTCCTGGGTCGTGGCTGGGCTTGGGTCTGTAATGGAAGTGGACCTGGTCGGTACCGCGTGTGTTGCCGGCGGGGACAAAGGGATTGCGGTGCGGTCCACTGGCCTGTTGTTGTTTGCATAGACCAACAGGTATGACATCCAAGTAGGTCGTGACCCATCGGTAGCTCGCTCGCATCCGAAGTGACGAAGTTACGTGTGCGGGATGGAGGAGCTTCACGTCCAGTGTTAATTTTTCTCCGCAGCGACGGGGTGCCGTGTGCGGGATGGAGAAGAACAGAGTCTAGGGTCGGCATTTTTCGTCCATACGTCGGTATGGGGAGTTGTTTGCCGCCCTTGGTGGTGCAGTTTTGTGGAGGCTGGCGTTGACGTACAGTCTTAGCCTTGCGCGTTTGTGTTGGAGTTGTAGACTTGTATGTCGTTACCCTTGTTGGTGACCCTTTGCTATCGAATCCGTGCCATCCCCTTTTTACCCTGTCTTTGCATATGTTCTGTGTGTGACCTGTACGGCCACACAACTCGCAGCAACTGCGAATGCTATAGACTCGGGGGTTTGATGTTGCTGGGGTGTTGGAGGCAGATGGTTGGTGTGGTCCCGGGTGTGTTCTATTCTGGGAGTCCCTCTGCTGGCACGGAGATTTGTTCTGTGGTAGTGTGGTACATCGCGTACGACATTCTACAATGTCGTGGCCATACTGCCAGCACTCCCGGCAGAAAGGTGTGTTTCGCCTTTTCCGGCACTCGTCGTATAGGTGGCCTAATTTATGGCAAAAACTGCACGTGATGCGTGCAGTCACCTGATATAAGCGACGAGCGCCGTGGTCCCTCGTGGTTTGATCCACAGGTGTGGTATTTTGAGGGGGCGAATGTCGACCTACCCGTTGGGTATGCGCATTTCGATGGTCGCTTCGAACCTTCGCGAGGATTTGATTTAACTCGCGGCGGAGTGTGGCCTGCAACGCTTGAAGGTCGGATCTAGTGGCGGGCGCAGGGGAGCTATCTGACAAAGACTCGTTGGGCCCGCGGTTGTGGGTTCGCTGGTGGAGACAGGTTGTGCAGAAAGGAGCGTGCCTTCTGGAGGATGAGGAGGGTGGCTGAGAAGATGACGCTGCTGGAGCAGTCCTGGGTGCTGCAAAAGAAGGTGATGTGTGCCGTGGATGCCGTGTAGGCAGTGTGACGTGTTGACTATCCGCCGCGTCGTGATATGAATGGAGCTCAGACTGTGGGTCTACGGTTTCCATAATAGCGTCAGCCACCTTAGATAAATAGTCCAAACTTTGATTAGGTTGGGCCATTAATGCCGAGCGGGCATGTTGAGGTAAACTCCTCAGAAAATGTGGCCTAATTAGATCATCCGAGATCCTGGTCCCCGCTATCGAGCGTAAATGGGTGAGGAAAAGGGATGGTCTAATACCTGAAAAATTTGTCGCGTTCGCTAATCGCTGTAGTTTGATGCTGGTGGGTTGGCCCAAAGCGTTAAGGAGACTCTCCCGCATGTTGCTGTAGGGATCAGGGCCCGGTGACCTGATCGCCTGAGCAACATGCATTCGCTGTGTCCCATCCAGCACCCGCAGCAATTCCACAGCACGATGTTCTTCATCGTGGATGTTAGCGAACCGGAAAAAACGGTCGGCTATGGCGAACCAAAGCTCTGGATCCTCCTCGTCGAACGGAGGGAGCTTTACGCTTTGTGTGTGGGATGGCAATTCGTCACTGGAAGCGTCATGGAAAGCGGGGGATTGAGGTCGCGCTTGCGCCTGTTGGGATGTACTGGCTCGCGTGGTGGGCATTGTGGTGCCGAAGGTGAAAAGGGGAAACCGGTAATTTGGAGATTGAGAGGAGACGAGTTGTGTCTGTGGAGGAAGTAAAAAGGTCGCAAAAGAGGTGCAAGAGGTCGCAGGAGTACGCGTGGAGTCGAGAGGAGTCACTAAAGATAGTTGCGTCGCGTCGAATAATTCTGTGTTGTACGCTAATTATACCCAGGAGGGGCTTACAAAAGTTTATAATTATCGATATAAAAGGTATGAGGTTTTTCCAATAAAAAGGTTAACATATGTTTATTTAATACAAATTTGATTATTATGGAAAATATCTAAACCAATTTATTACACTAGTTTGTATATTTAAACCTATATATATGTAATGTATATGTAAATTACTAGATAACTATCGTTTTATTACTTGTTTCTTATTTGCTCTATCAACATTAATTAAGAAGGAAATTTAAATTTTATGTGGCTTGGATGTAGCTCACCGAAAAAGAAATTACCACTTTAAAACAAAATAAAAACCTGGTTTTCCGGAACTGTTGTGGCGATGACGATGCGGCAGCTCCTGGTCCGGTGATGAAGTTGTCTACGGTGGGCGGTATCGTTTGGCGTCGCCGTGGTGCTAAAGATGGGGTGGGGCTCTACTTGCCCTTTTAGCGTCTTTTAATTTTCGAAAATTTATGTTTTAGTTTTTCGTTGAGAAAACTTTTTCTTTTTTTTTGAATTTTGTTGATGAAATTTTATTAAATTGTCTTTTTGTTGGCGGTTTATTTTGGATATTTCCACTTTGTTGAAAATCACTGTATTGATTAGTTTTTGAAATTTAGCTTTGTTTTTTGAAAATTTTTTATTTTTATATTTTTGTTGCAAAATTTCACTGAGTTTTTGTTGGAAATTTTATTTAACTGTTTTTTGATTGGAATTAAAACTTCATTTTAACCACCGTTTTTGATTTTTATTAAGTAGAATGTTTTTGATTGATTTTTATTTTGATTTTCTTTAGATTTTTCGTTTGAGCACTTTGGCTTTGAAATTGATTTAGCTTCTTTTTTTCTTTTTTGAACTCAATTATTCCAATGTTGAAGGTTGCGTGTTGTTTGTCGCGTCACCAATGTGGGGGTAAAGGTAGTTGATGCCGACGTACGGCAAGTATCCCATTAACTTCCCCAAACACTTGTCCACAGCAAAGGGAAGAAAAAAATGAAAGCACTTAACTGAATTTGTTTGCTAGATGTCACTTATATTTTTTTCTTTATTTAATATTCTTTTAACAATTCGTGTTACCGTGTTTATTCGCTCCGATTGAACATACGTTTTTTTTTTTTTTTTCTTTTGCGGAATTTTATTGTAATTGATAATCAATCGATAATCATTGATATTCACTATTGGTGTTCGACGCGACGCGACCCTTTGCTCTCGGTTGGTGAATAGCGACTCAGGAGACGTGTGCTCCGTTTGGGTGATGGTTAGCGACTAGTGAATTGGGGTTGAAATTCAAATTTCTTTCTATACACAGGACAACCAAAAGAGACCACGCCTCTGCTCTCTCAACCCCACGCCCGTCAGAGTATGAGTAACTTTTGTTAATAGGGTAATTGACGGACATGAAGAATGAGAGAACAGAAAACATGATATGCTGTGATCTCGGGGTAGCTTTGGTTGTGTGTGTTGGTATCAGATGCAACTACTGACACGACCTACTGACCCAGTGGTACGGCTATGGTGTAGTTAAAGCGCATTGAACCGTGGAAAGAAATGCGAATGAGAGAGAACCCTAGCGGATGTTACTCCCCTGCAAAGAGAGATCGTTGATCCCAAGCGAATGGGTGATCTGAGGGAAAGTCGATAGGACGCCGCTGATGTTTGGGAAATAATTCGCGTGAGAACCAGACTCTATGACGCTGAAATTACCCCAGCTATTTTGCTATGTTGCAACAGCGTCGTTCTTTTAGACTTGTTGTTGCTAACCGACATTATGAGATTTCCGATGGAAAACTCATGGTTAGCAAGAATAGAGTTGCCGTATGACATTTATGTAGCTAAACTCAATTATGCATTATCTGCAAAGGATGATGAGTTTAGCTATACGTCCGTTTGAAATATTTTACAGGGGAATACATATAAAGGAAATTGGTAAGTATGACGCGCTGAAAGCGGTCGAAATTAGGTGGAAATGTTGGTTGGAATTGTGGGTTGTTTCTCATGTAGAATAGAGAAACCCCCCCACAAACTAAATCCGCGTGTTTAATTTTCCGGCTGCAGTTCCTGAAGTGTTTGTGTGTATGTCTGTCTTCTCCTGTTGAACAGTTTTCCTTTGTTGCTGCGGTGGAACAATCTAGATCGGAGTGTTAATGAAAAGTTTGTGGGGACGAGGTAGAACTCTCGCCCGTGCGGCGTCGCGACTTCGTACCCCCACAGATCTACCAGAAACCCATGTTGTATGGGTGAGGTAAAAGCTTTGCAGCGAAATGAAAACGTTTAATACAGAATGCTTTCAAAAACTTGGAAATGTAGGAAAGTTTGGCGACCGGACGACATTTCGAGATATCACCTTTGGGGAGTATAGAGGATGTGAAGGAAGTTTTCCATATGCTAGGATCAACGCCTTGAGAAAGTGACATATTGACGATTAGCGAGAGGATGGATATGAAAGTGCGGAGGCACATTTTTAAAGAAAATATCAATAGAGACCAGCTGGGCCAGGAGTGCGAAAAGTAGGCAGTGTAGGTGGTGTGTATCGACGTTCTTTTGTAAATAGGAGAGATTTCAAAACACGTTGAGATAAGAAGACAAAGCAGCCAAGGGATATTCGAGTTTTGCCTAGGCACTTCTGTAGCTATATTTAAGGTTACATTCTCATCAGTAAGGCCGAAAAATAGGCTATTTTCATGTTTTTTTGTTGAGGGAAGTAATAAATCTAGACACTCGCGATTTTTCAGGTATATTTTTTGTACTTTTAAGTAGCTTTTAAAAAATTTTCAATTAATTTCATGATAACCCCGAGGTAGGGGCACGTTGCGCCGTAGACCGCTGCGAAATAAAGGACCTCCATGGCGACTGTCCTACAGGTTATAAGATTTATCTAAAACAAAAAATCGAAAAAGGTTACTTGTTTAGTATGAGTGTGTTTATGGCATGAACCACGAAAAATGAAATCTATCTAAAAATTACAAAATGGCGACGTTTTGAGATTTATGTTTTCGTTCTTTTTTTTGTTTATAAAAAATCAATTTACAACGTATCGGCATAATTATGATAGAGAGTTAAATTACGCGTATTTAAGAAAAAAAAAACATTAAGATTCGTTTAAAATTGACTGAGTTATCACAGTCGCCAGCTCGAAAAACGTTGTTTTCCAGAAAACCCGTCAAAAGTTTTAAGTGTAGTTATTTCGACATACTTACTGTTTTGACTCAGTCGGCTCGGAGGCTCATAACTTTTTAACCGTTACGAATTTCCTTTTAACACGATATTCTAGACAGTTATAGCTATCGATAGTATAGTGGTTAGTATGCCCGCCTGTCACGCTGGAGACCGGGGTTCGATTCCCCGTCGGGGAGCCTCTGGCGCAAGACTAATGACCTTGCCCGGAAAAAACAAATCATTACGGAGAATTTAACGAGCCTCAGGACTTGCTAAATAAGGCCAATACCGGTTTCCGGTTGTAGTGCCGATGATGATGATGATAGCTATCGAATTCCGCAAAAAAAAAAAAAAAAAAAAAAAATTTGACCAACATTTGACCCAACTGATGAGAATGTACCCTTAAGTGACTTAAGACTCAATATTTCATTTTTCCTGGACTCAAATTTATCTCCCCTACAGAGACTCTCAAGATTGATTCAATTTTGCATTATTTTTATTTTATTATCAAGAATAAAATTTGTATTTTTTCTACAAACTTCACCTTTGACGACTCAGTAATGTACAAATTGCTTTGGACACTTTTAAACATGTTTGATTGCATACTTCAGTATTATTATCTTATCATCATCATCGGCACTACAACCGGGATCCGGTCTTGGCCTTATTTAACAAGTCTAAACCTCGTTAAAATTTTCCATAATAATTTGTTTTTCCGGGCAAGGTTATTAGCCTTACGCCGAATTATTATCCTATAACCGTATCTTTTTTTAATAAGTAAAATCAGAAACAGTTGCCACATTTTTGTCTTATAAAATAGTGTTACCCCATAAACACTCTTCCTTTCCTTTTTCATGTTATTTGTTCTTATTCGTTTTTTTTATGTTCTTTATGTCCTCATTCATTATTTTGACTTAATTTGTTAATTTTAGAGGCAAAGAGAAGAAAAAGTATTAAAACAAATTAACAGAAATTAAAAACTTTATATTCACTATACTATTACTCTCTATTTATTGGCCTGTAGGAACCGGGAAGTTCATGACGTCACCGTTTCGACTACACCATCGTTCCTTGTCCTGTGTGCTCTCCTTCCACGCTTGACCATCCGATCCGATCTCCTCAAGGTCAAACCTAACAATGTCCTCCCATGTCCGTCGCGTTCGTCCTATCGGTCTTTTTCCCGTTGGTCTTCCGTCAGGAATTCTACGCACGGTCTTATCGTTGCCCATTCTTGCCACATGTCTGGCACATATTGATCCTCCGCCCTGATTACTCTCACTATAGGTGAGGTTTACGGTATAGCTCTTCTAATTCGTGGGTTTGGAGTTTTCTCCACTGTCCTGCCTCTTTATCATATTTACCGCCAAGTATACTCCTTAAAACTTTTTTCTCGAATACGCGGAATTTGTTTTCTTCCCTTTTTATGAGGGCCCATGTTTCACATCCTTATATAACAATCGGCATGATTATGGTTATATAAACACGGAGCTTTATATTACGTGATAGCAATTTGGATTTCAACAGTTTATTGACTACGTGCCAACTAGCGTTGCCGGAATGCAGTCTTCTGTGAATTTCCTTCGACATTTCGTTACTGGCCGTCAGTATTGTCCCCAGATATTTAAATTCTTTAACTTTTTCAAATATCTTTCCTTTGACGTTTATATGTGTTCCCTGAGGTCCACCTGCTCTTGCCGTAATCATGAATTTTGTTGTGTCTACATTTATTTCTAGGATCAGCTCGTCTGCCGCTTGCATAATGATTTCACTGCTTTTACTTACCGTTTCTAGGTTATCGCCCAGAACGGGGATGTCATCCGCATATGCGAGCTCCGTTCAGAGATGATCCGGCCATGTTGTCGTCTTGTACCTTTCTGATGACATACTCGAGGACAAGGTTAAGAAGACATGGTGAGAGACCATCCTCCTGTTTTAGTCCGTCCCGTAATCCAAATGGTTCTGAGAGATGGTTTTCTATTCTAACTCGTCTTTTGTTTTCGCTCATGCAGATTTGAATGAGGGCGTCATATCTTTTCGGGATTCCCAGCGCACTTGGGTGGCCCCGTTCAGGGATGATCCGGTTTTCTATTCTACCTCAACCTTTGTTTTCGGTCATGCAGGTTTGAACGAGAGCGGCATTTTTTTGAAGTCAACGAACTGTTGGTGAACCGTCTCTCCGTATTCCCACTTCGTTTCCAGCAGTTGTCTTATTGTGAACATTTGGTCACTTATTGACCGGTTCCCACGGAATCTACACTGGTAGTGTCCCAGTATTTCTTCTGCATACGGTGTGATTCCGCACAGTATGAGATTTGTTAGTATTTTGTGTGCGGTTGGGAGCAATGATATTTCTCTGTAGTTTTCGCAGTCCGATATGTCGCCTTTTTGAAAATGGGGACGGCTATTGAGGTTTTCCGTTCTTCTGGAGTGACTTCCTTATCCCATATTGTTTTAATCAGTTGGTGGATCTTTAGATCGGTTGCCTCTCCTCCATGTATCATAAGCTCTGTCGGTATGCAGACGCCTCCGGGAGCCTTGTTGTTGTTCAATCGATGTATTACATCTACAACCTCGTTGAACGAGCGCTATGGGATCTGAGGCTCGGCTGTATGTAGATCTGGTGCGTTTATTTGTGGTTGATGGTTGCGCACATTGAGCAGGTATTCAAAGTACTCCTTCTCTCGTGTCACGATATTGTTTATTTCTCTGACCAGACAGCCGTTTGTGTCTCTCGGTAGCCATTTCTAATTGAGTTTATGCAGGATTACCTACCGCTGGTGTTCTTTGCTCTGACATTTTCTAGGATTATTTCGATCCGAGTCTTCTTCCATTCGCGTTTTCTGTGTTTGAAAAGTCTCATTGTCTCTTTCCGAATTGTCGCGTATCTTTCTGCGTTGACTTCATCATATCTTTCTAAGTGGATCACTCTGGGGCGTTTACGTGGTTCGATCTTCGCCCTGCACTTATCGTCAAACCAAGGTTTGAACTTAATTGTTTCCTTAAATCCTAATACCTTTTGGGCTGTTTGTTTGATTGTGTTCCTGATCGATGCCCATTTAGTGTCCGCATTATTGGTTTCCTCTTTTTCACTGCTCCAATTCTCTAGGATGGTAAATCTAATCGTTAGTTCGTCTTGACATTCAACCTTTTTACGCAGGTCTTTTAGTTTATCAATGTCGAACTTTTTGCTCGACTCCCGTGACTGCGGGTTTGCTGCGAGCCGACTCCTGATTTTGCCCATCACTAGAAGATGATCGGAGTCACAATCTGCTCATCTATATGATCTTACGTCAAGGATATTCGAGTAGTGTCTTTTGTCTATGAGGAAGTGGTCTATTTGGTTACGCGTTACGCCGTCGGTTGATATCCATGCGGCTTTATTGATATGCTTGTGCTTGAACATCGTGCTCTTCACTACCAGATCTTTTGACGCTGCAAACGTGATAATTCGAATTCCATTATCATTTGAAACATCGTGTAGGCTTTCTTTACCTATAGTTGATTGAAAGATATCTTCCTTTCCAATTTTCGCATTAAGGTCCCCGAGGAGGATTTTAACATCGAATGACGAGGTCCCATCAAATACTTCCTCTAGGTTCTCGTAGAACGTGTCCTTCGTTTCTTCGTCGGTAGATTTTGTTGGGGCGTGTACGTTTATATGGCGCAAGGCTAATAACCTTGCTCGTAAAAACGAATTATTATGGATAATTTAACAAGTCTCCGATATGGACCGGATACGGGCGGAGAGGCTTGCTAAATAAAGCCAAGACCGGATTCCGGTTATAGTGCCGATGATGATGATGTGTACATTAAAAAATATATAATTGTACCATGGGCCCTGTATTTTTAGCACCGACATTCGATTGTTAATAAATTTCTCATCTTTTACATGGGGCGTAATCTCCTTGCTTATGATGAAGCCGGTACCGAGGTTATGTGTATCGGTACCTCCACACGCCAGTGTTTACTCGTTGGTTTCGATTACTTGATGTGGGAGTCGGACTTCCTGAAGCGCGACGATGTCCATTATATATTGTTCCGCGTTTTCTACGAACGTCTATATCGCGCCGGCACTACAAACGCTAGTTTTAAACACATTCATAAAATGAGATAACGCTAGCTCGAACTCGACTCTGTGATGTGCGCGTCCCCGTGAAGACTACGGGGAGCGGGAGAAAAACCGAACGGCTCGGTCGGTGGATAGAATAAGACTCCTCGAGGATAGAACTCTGACTTGAATTCAATCCTCAATTAAGGGTGTGATACGGAGGAGAAAGAGAAAATTTTCTCTTAAGGGTGTGGCCACCTAGGAAAAGCGATATATCCTTACTGGGTGTGACCAATGGACGGCGATCTCTTTATGCAGTGGTGTGTATGTGTGATCGTACACATCACCGTGTTTATCGATGCATTTCAGCAAACGATAAACGAAACCTACAACGAGAAAGAAATGACCAAGGGAGAAGCGACCTAAGGCATCGGTCTGTAATGAGGGTCAGCTAAATAAATAAGCTGCCACTCATTAATTGGGAAATGCATTTGGGATACCTCAAACAATTTGGATTGTTTATTGTATCGCCAGAATGCCTGCGGAAGAACAGCGTTCTTTTGTTTGCACATGATGCGTGCTAAAGAATTTAGTTTTAGCGTCTATTGCGCTAATTGTATGCAGCTGCGTCAATAAGCAGCTAGCATTTGCTTTGTCGTTGGGTGAAAAGATCGTCGGCCAATGTGTATGTAGGGAAATTTATTGTACACATGGTGAGGCTGGGAATAGGCGACGCAATGATCATTATCCGTGGTTATGATGGTTACATGGTACTGTGACCGATATGTTTTCTTTCAGGGATATGATGTTTGTTCCATAAAGTATTCTTCTAGTAAAGTAAGTTTGATGCATTGAATTATAATTGCTAAGAATTCTTTGTTGGGAAAATTTTGACGATGCGTTGATGCATGGAAAAATGCCCCTGTTGATGTAATTCTTTTTAGGGATTTAGGTAATGCATTGTATGCATTAATGTCCTTGGAAAAGGAAATGTTTTCAGGTGCCACTGCGATTGCATTGGCGGGACACAATAGAAATTGGGTTGTAATAATGGAGGGTTCTTCGGGCAAGCTTAAAAGAACCCCCACATGCCTTTTAGGATAATGGTTCGGTTTTATGAGTTCTCATGAAACTATTGAGCATATTAGGATATGCATTGGAATTTGGGTTTTTTTTTATCCGTCTGGCTTATGCAGACAAGAGTTTGTGTGTCTTTCGGATTTGTAACATTAGATCCGTGGAATTAGGTGTTGGTTTTTGAGTAGGTGCATTTACAAGTCATAAAACATCTGGCATGTGAAGATATGCATTAGGATGTTTATGATTGCTTGAATTGTGTGTCGGCGAAAAATAGATATGCCTTTGTTTAGACACATGCACATTTTGGGCTTTGGATCTTGTAGGAATTTGAATTGAATTGAATTCAAGGTTTGAGAGTTTGAACGTTTAGTTCGATTTGGTTGAGATTGAATTCAATGTTGATTTGGGTGTAGGGATTTGTATGTTGGGGGAGGAGATTGATTGAGATTGAGATTTACCCAGCACGTAAAGGTTTCTACCAAGAGGGGGATAGTTTATATAGTAAATGAAATTAACAATTTAAAACATTCCATCGTGATTGTAAAAATAATTGTCGAAAAATTCAAATTGTAGGCAATGTGTAAAGAAATGAATATTTTGAAATAGTTAACTGTAAAACGATTGTACAAGGACAGCTATACAATATAACAAAAAAGATTGTTTTAAACTCGCAAAGTGGCAAAAGTAAATAGTGCTAAAAACGGAGGCACTTTCCATTTCCAGTTAAACCATTACATAACGTGGGGGTTACGAGAACCGCACAGAGTATACATTATTATGTATTCCATAACATCCCTTTGGTTAGAAGCATTCCGTTTTCCAACTTTACTATTTTTTATACTTACAATGTTCGTTTAGTTCCTCACTTTTTGCTCTTTTCTTTTTTTTTCAGTAAAAATGCAACAAACCTGGAAAAGTTTCAAATGGGAATATCGAAGAAGGAACTGTATAGTGAGAACGATACTCTCGTGGACGCTTTGCTCCATGATATGGCCACGTTAGCTATTCAACATGTATGTAAGTATCCTTTCCCATCGCAATTGCATTACTTTTATCGTCCATCGAGTGTTTATGCACTCCCTTTTAACCATCTGGCTATTTCCCATCATTATAGTGTACATTGGATGTATTTTACCCGGTGACGTGTGTAACTCCTCTCTAAACTGTCGCTTATGCTGATGGACACTTTCTATACCTTTCAGGGTATTGTTCACAAAAGTATCGAACACTTGAGACGACTAATTAGATACACTAACAATCGATCAGAAATATTCAGAGAATTATAGTACATTGCGGTCAAGGGTACTCTTAACCTATTACTAAAATTTGGGACCAATACCAATACATGGGTACAACCAGAATATGGTAGTAACACGTGCTAATAGGTGGAAAGTACATTCGATCAATATTTAGCTTAACTCCTAAAAACTAATAACAGTACAGAAACTGGTGGTTTTGTAAGGGTGGATACGTGTGTTTACGGAAATTGCGAAGATAAATGGTTTAACATTTACTCTTCAAGTGTTCGGAAGCACGGAAAACGTGCACTGCAAGTTGAGGGGGCCTTTGATTAGTTCCCTTTGTTGGTTAATTGAGGGTGGAACAAGTAAAATTAGTTAGTTGATTGGTAATAAGGCAGTAATACCATTACTCTCGTTTCTTTAGAGGCGATAGCTTTGTGTGAGGAATACTTCCTACTACAAAGTTTGTACACTTAAATGAATAGAGTAATCTGAAGACAAAGTTTAATGGAGCGTTTGAGATTTACTAACACACATAAATCAACTGACGGAAAATTAGGTTTCGCGAAAATAAAGAAATTTGTAGCTTTCTCTTTTACAATTAGTACACCTACATAGAACTCTTTAATAATAGGGGATAATATGCTCGAAAGAAGTATAACCAAACGAGCTTACAATAATATATATTGTAGCGAGCTTTGGGTTCGCTGGATTAATTATTTTTGATAAACAAGAGCCATTAAATCGATTTTGAATTATTGTAACACTTTATTTGCCCGTTAATAACAACCGTTGCTTTTACCGTACACTTGGCGATTTCTTGACTTATCGCGTCTTTGACTCTGCTTACTTCTTACTTCTCTCTTACTTCGACTGCGTGCGACGTATTTATACCGTTTCATCATTCTGATTCGGCGTTTCGTTTCCGCCCGTTCCATAACCTCGAATTTTCTACTGTTCATAGTCTCCAGTTTTCCAGTACTTTCTAGAATACTCTAGTACTTTGTTTTGGACTTTCTAAAATATTCTAGTACTGATTGTCATTTGCGTCACAATATACACTTTTTCACCTCATCCTTATATGTTTACAACGTCATCCTACACTGTCCTATCCGCATATATGATATCATCATTAAATTTCCTCAGTGCCTCCGGACTCTAAGGAAGAACATATGTCATATAACATGCAGTTTACCTAAGTACTGTTAACTTATTAAGGCCTGTTTCAATGAACTAAAACTATTTATCTAATTAAATACTTATAAAAAAGCTCTTCAGTTCGTGCAGGCCAAATCCGGTAAAATGGTCGCCCCTCAAGGCAAATACTTTAACAACCCCGCTGCTGAACCGTCCCGATTTATTGGTTTTGTATACACAGTTATTTGTTTCTCTATTTTTATATTTATCTGGCGCAAGACTAATGACCTTGCCCGGAAAAAACAAATCATTATGGAAAATTTAACAAGCCTCAGGACTTGCTAAATAAGGCCAAGACCGGTTCCAGGTTGTAGTGCCGATGATGATGATGATGATTTTTATATTTATGTACTATTTTTATTTCATTGCTTATCAACGTTTATTTTTACAGTTTATACATTTGGTTTATACACATGTAGTTTAATTATATAAAATAGTTTTCTCCGGGAGGCAAATCGTTTTATGCGTACGGTTGGCACGGAGAGCAAAATGTAAAAAGTGTCGTTGAACGCTCTAAATGTTGCGTATGTGTGTCATGTGATGAGGGAACCAGGCCTGACTAGCATATTCTAGAAGAAAAGGAAGGTAGGAAATAAAGTGACATTGAACCATATAGGGATTAAGTTTCTTCGACCAACGTTTTCACATATCGGAGAGCAGAATTGACCTTAAGGATTATGTCATCTATAAGTAAGACAAAATTTAGTTCCTTATCATATTTAGGGGTTAGAGGTTGGTAGAGTAAGAAGAAGCGACGGTGATGAGAAATTGTGCGCTTCCGTGAAAACGTAATTGATTGGCTTTCACCAACATTAAGTTCCAAATAACTCTTCTGGCACCAGATCGAAAAACTGTCGAGGTCTATTTGCAGAAGAGAGGGATCAGGTAGAGAGTAGATAGTTTGGTATCGTCGGCGTACATAGAGATACAAGTATCCTTGATAATCAGATCAATGTCGTTTATTGTTAATATGAATATAAGGGGATCTAACTAACTGCCCTGAGGGACGACCGAGAAGGCCAAATAATTGTTTTATAGAGCGAATCTGAAGCTGTCTCTGTACAGCCGCATACTCGGATATGACAAAATACACTTAGTCAATGCGGGTTGGATGCCAATGGAGGACAATTTAGAAAGAATAAACTTACACGAAATTTTGACGAAGAGTTTACTGAAATCGGTTGTAATACCATCTACTTCGCTGCCGTTAATTAACTAAATTAGTGGTAATAGATCTACCAGCAAGAAATCCATGTTTTGTGGGTGATATAAAAGCTTTGCAGCAAACGGAAAACGTTTAATGCAAGATACTTTCAAAAACTTGGGAATGTAGGAAAGTTTGGCAATCGGACGATATTTCGAGACATCGCCCAAAGTATAGCGGAGATGAAGGAAGTTTTCCATATGCTAGGATCAATGCCAAACAAAGGGCTAGTTAGAATAGAAAACCACCTCTCAGAACCATTTGAAATCCGGGACGGACTAAAACAAGGGGATGGCCTTTCACCATGCCTTTTTAACCTTGTCCTCGAGTATGTTATCAGAAAGGTACAAGACGACAACACGGCCGGATCATCCCTGAACGGGGTCACACAAGTGCTCGCGTATGCGGATGGCATCGGTGTTCTGGGCGATAATCTCGAAACTATAAGTAAAAACTGTGAAATCATCATGCAAGCAGCAGAAGAGGTGGGCCTAGAAATAAACGAAGACAAAACGAAATACATGATTACGACGAGAGCAGGTGGACCTCAGAGAACACATATAAACATCAGGGGCTAGATATTTGAAAATGTCAAAGAATTTAAATATCTGGGAACGATACTGACGACCAGAAACGAAACGTCAAAGGAAATTAACAAAAGACTACATTCCGGCAACGCTAGTTGGCATGCAGCCAGTAAACTATTAAAATCCAAACTGCTATCACGTAATATAAAGCTCCGTGTCTATAGAACCATAATCATGCCGATTGCTCTATACGGATGCGAAAGATAGGCTCTCACAAAACGGGAAGAGAACAAATTCCGCATATTCGAGAATAAAGTTTCAAGGCGTATATTTGGCGGTAGATATGACGAGGAGTCAGGACAATGGAGGAAATTCCACAACCACGAATTGGAAGAGCTATACCGCAAACTTACAATAGTGAGAGTAATCAGGATGCGAAGATTAAGATGGGCCGGACACGTAGCGCGAATGGGCGATGATAGGACCGTGCATAGAATTCTTGACGCTAAACTAACGGAGAAGAGACCGACAGGACGGCCGCGACGGAGATGGGAGGACAATATTAGATTGGACCTCGAGGAGATCGGATCGGATGATCGAACTTGGAAGGAGAGCGTACAGGACAGGAAACAATGGCGGAGCCGAGTCGGTGAGGTCATGAACTTCCGGGTTCCTACAGGCCAGTAAATAATAATAATAATAATAGGATCAATGCCTTGAGAAAGTAACATATTGAAGATTAGCGAAAGAGGGGATATGAAAGTGTGGAGGCACATTTTTTTAAGGAAAATAGCAGGGAGACCACCTGGGCCAGCAGTGAATTCATCTTTAAGTGGAGCTAGTTTATCAATATCAGATTAACAAAATATGAAACTTACGGACCAAGAGAAAAATTAGGTAAGAATTGGAAATAAGAGGAATTATGAACAAAAGAGCTATCGTGAAAGCTTAGATGAAAAAGGAGGTAAAGTAGTTTTCAATGACATGTGGATCCGATGAGGTTTCAAAATTAAAGGAAAGGGAGGAGCGATAACAATGGGATTTGGTTAACGATTAACAAAATGAAAAAAGGCTTTCGGATTTTTATTAGGTTCCCCTGTATTTTCATTAGGTAATTTTGTTAGAGGGAGTAGTAAAGTTCTGTGAAGTGATCCTCAGATAATTGGAATTGTCGGAGACAGAGCCACTATGGAGGAAAGGAGGCTTATTCCTTTTATTATGTAACCTGCGAAGCTATCGTGCAAACAGGTATGTTGGTGAAAAAAAACAGCATAAGATGCATTGATATTTAAGGACTTTCAAAAAACTCTTTAGTGCGCGCATATTACAAAAATTAAAAAACCTGGTAACCAGTTTTAATAATAATTTGTGATGCTACCCATTTAAGCAGATCTAGTTGAGAATTTCATTTCTAACGCAAAAGCAATTTTCTAATTCCTATGTTTATTGCCAAGAAAAAAAGGTAGACAGTATTCTTATTAGACCACAAATAGGTCAATTTTTCGAGTCCCGAAAATGTTCAATGAAGTCATTTATTCTCTAATCGAGTATGGAGTGATACGTTTAGTAGGTGTGCAACTAAAAACTCCGTTTTTGTTTTTGTTGGATTCAGCTTTATCGGAAAAGATCATCATCATCATCATCTTCATCATCGGCACTACAACCGGGATCCGGTCTTAGCCTTATTTATCAAGTCTCCCCCAGTCCCGGTTTCGAGATGATGCCATCCAGTTTGACACTCTCTTTTTGATTTTATTTATTCTATATTAATTTTAAATTTTTACGTTTTCTTTGCCTTATTTCCATTTGTATTTTTCTTAATTTACTTATTCTTTAATTGTATTATATTAATTTAATTTTACTCTTCTTTTTGCTTCTCCTCTTTGCCCCAATCTATTCCCCGGCTTTCGCCCCTACTGTTCTTTACCATTACGAAATTTGGGCGTCCTGGTGTACGTCATCTCTCCATCGCAGACAAGGTCTGCCGCGCTGTCGCCTTCCATACATCCTGCCACGAAAGACTTTCCGGGCAGACTCCGCTTCGCTCATTCGAGCTAGGTATTCCACCCACCAGAGTCTACCGAGCTTGATTTTTCTTACAACATTAGCTGCAAGGTAGATCGCATACAACTAGCGTCTCCGTAATCGTCCTCCCTCACATACGGGCCTAACAATTTTTCTTAAGAACTTCCTCTTGAACGCGGCTAAGAGTTCAGAGTGCCTTTGTGGTGTTCGAAGTAGGTGTGCCTAACACGGGCACGCGGTTCACTGGAATCCCCATCAATGTTTCGATGAAAAATTGTCACCAAAAGAATTGAAGCACCATTAATGTTTCGTTGAATATCCACTTCACAAAAATATCCAGAGAAGGCCACTAGTAATGGTGCACCGAAAGGAAAATACATGAAATGCAGTGGTGTAATTTTGATAATAAAGTTTCTTTTAATTATTTCATTGATTCTATGTTTATTGCTAATTATACACTTGTAACTTTTGGTGAGGTTCATCCGTACGTGTGTGCGATAATCTAAGAAGACGGTTGAGATGAAACAGCAGAATGTAAGGCACGCCAACACATTAAGAGGGTACGCCACGGTGGTATTTCCGTGAGTTAAAACTGTGTGCATTATAAAAATCGAACAATAAAAACTTGCTGACCGAATGGAATTGGAATGGATCTAATTTAAAATACAACTCGTTTTACTCTTTAATGGGAATGGTTGTTAGTACTCATATTGCCGACAGACACGTCTTTCCTTTTGCTTGTGCGAATCATAGTTTGTGCACTAGTGTGCACACGCTGCGGTTGTTGAATCACGACAGATCTGGTTGATGGTTGTAAAATGACTGTTCTAATTAGGGATGAAATTCTGTGTTCTATCTTTGCACACAGGACAACCACCAGAGGTCAAGCCTCTGCCCTCTCATTGCCACGGCCGTCGAAGTGTGGTGGATAATCGGTTAATTGATAATCAACGAACATGGGAGAATGAGAGAACAGAAACACGATGTATGATGATCTCGGGGTGGGTTTGGTTGTTTGTGCATGAATCTATGTAGCTCTGAACTTAACCCATTGCCCTAATTTGGTGGATATGGTGATCTCAGAGTACATTGATCTGTACGAAGACAGAACTGTGAAGGAGAGGAAAATTAAGCTGGTGCTATTCGCCTGCGAAAAGAGAGCATTGATCCCCAGCGAATGAAGTGTCTGGAGAAAGTGAAAAGGGCGCCGACTTGGCTAGGGAAATCTGATCATGGGAACTAACTTAAATGTATTGATAATTTCGCCAGCGGCCGCAAGAGCGAGCAACCGCGTCGTTTGATCAGACTATGCCGTTGCTAACCGACATGATGCGATTTCCTGTGGAAATCTCATGGGTTAGCGAAATGGGGTTGCCGTATGGTAAAAAGGTAGCTAAACTCAATTATGCATTATCTGCATAGGATAATGAGTTTAGCTATGCGTCCGTTTAACATGGTTTACAGGTATGGAATTGAGGGTTGGTTCTCCATGTGGTATAGAGGACCCCCACATCTTTCATTGAGCACCCAGGTCTCGGATCCATACATCAGTACTGGTAAGACATGGTCTTGTACAGTAGTAGCTTGAATGTTCTGGATAAAGTTTGGGATCTAACGAGCCTTATTAGACCATAGTAGGCTTTGTGGGCTTTGATCAGTCGTTCGCGTATTTCTTCTTCACTATTGTTATCGGCTGATATTATTGACCCAAGGTAGTTCAGGGATTGCAGTACTTCAAATTCGTGCGCCACTACCCCGATACGCTGACCAATGTAACTACTTAGTTTTTCCCCCATTACGTATGTACTTAGTTTTTTCCGTCAATAATGTTCAGTCGCAGTTTTTGTGCCACCTGCTCGATCTGGGTGAAAGTAGCCGAATCGGATCTACCGATGATGTCGATGTCATCTGCGTAGGCAAGTATTTGGTAGGACTTGGTGACAATAGTCCCTCTATTTGTAATTCCAATATCGCGGATTGCTTCCTCCAACGCCAGGCTGAAGAGGTGGCAGGCCAGACCGTCCCCTTGTCGGAGACCTTTAAAGGTGTTTATTGGTTTGGACAGCAATCCCGCTATTTTTACTTGACTAGTTACGCTAGTCATGGCCAACCTACAAAGTCGTATCAATTTGTTTGGAATGCCGAACTCTCTCATGGCATTATATAGTTCTACCCTGGCTATGCTGTCGTAGGCGGCCTTA